>VSWD01000003.1:4415189-4522455 GCA_033119305.1 Pinctada imbricata | reverse complement strand
GGTCTTCACATATGATGTGCCCGGTCAGATACATGTGAGTATGGTCTTCACATATGTCTTCACATATGATGTGCCCGGTCACAGATAATGTGCCCGTCTGGTATACATAGATGTGCCCCGGGATCAGGTCTTCACATATGATGTGCCCCCGGTCAGATACATGTGAGTATGGTCTTCACATATGATGTGCCCTGGTCAGATACATGTGAGTATGGTCTTCACATATGATGTGCCCCGGTCAGATAATATGTGAGTATGGTCTTCACATATGATGTGCCCCGGTCAGATACATGTGAGTATGGTCTTCACATATGATGTGCTCCGGTCAGATATATGTGAGTATGGTCATCACATATGACGTGCCCCAGTCAGATACATGTGAGTATGGTCTTCACATATGATGTGCCCCGGTCAGATACATGTGAGTATGGTCTTCACATATGATGTGCCCCGGTCAGATATATGTGAGTATGGTCATCACATATGATGTACCATGGTCAGATACATGTGAGTATGGTCTTCACATATGATGTGCCCCAGTCAGATAGATGTGAGTATGGTCATCACATATGATGTGCCCCGGGCAGATATATGTGAGTATGGTCATCACATATGATGTGCCCTGGTCAGATACATGTGAGTATGGTCATCACATATGATGTGCCCCAGTCAGATATATGTGAGTATATTCATCACATATGACGTGCCCCAGTCAGATATATGTGAGTATGGTCATCACATATGATGTGCCCCGGTCAGATATATGTGAATATGGTCCGTTTGTGAACAACCTTGGTGAACATTGCCCAGGCATATTTCATGTCATTGTGAACATTGTGAAATGTCCCGTTTTTATGCCCTGGGCCTGTCAATTTCATACTTTGTGAATTTTTAACCCATCCTGATCACTCCGAGTGGGCTTTATAATCACGTGGTTTATGGGATGACGTCATGATGTATTAACACAGTCTACGGCATATAAATTATTATCCATCTCTCTCGTCCTGTTTTTGTCTTTGAAGTATTTTTTACAGAGTTCATAAACACTGAAGATAATGGCACACTGAGGAGCTACCTTGACTATACGTGGGACAAGACCTGTAAAACATATGAAGTGAATATCAGACATAAATCAATATTGTATCAATTAAATTAGAAGAATATATACATGTGCTAAGATCACATAACAATTTTCTTTATATAATGTTTTGTTTAAAGCTGACATACCAGTAAACAAGGCTGGCACTCCTTTTGTCTTGGAGAGTTTTAGTAAAAGTGACAATGTTGAGGTCACGTGATGCGTGGCTCCTGAAACAAAAGTAGGGAATTAAACAGTTTGAATGTTGCAAGTCTACAACGGAACAAACACGTGTCCTAGCTCTGAAGAGCGTATGTATAAAATATAATTTTGATGAATTAGAGACAAATGGACCCCTCCAGACCGAGGGAGGAACCCCTCCAGACCGAGGGAGGAACCCCTCCAGACCGAGGGAGGAGCCCCTCCAGACCGGGGGGGGGGGAACCCCTCCAGACCGAGGAAGGAACCCCTCCAGACCGAGGAAGGAACCGCTCCAGACCGAGGAAGGAACCCCTCCAGACCGCGGAAGGAACCCCTCCAGACCGAGGAAGGAACCCCTCCAGACCGAGTTTTCTACACGACTATTTAAAGCAAACACCAAACAAAATAGAGAGTGTTCAAATGTTTGACTCCTACTGATGCAGTAAGCGACATGACTCCTGCTGATGCAGTAAGCGACATGACTCCTACTGATGCAGTAAGCGACAAGACTCCTACTGATGCAGTAAGCGACATGACTCCTACTGATGCAGTAAGCGACATGACTCCTACTGATGCAGTAAGCGGCATGACTCCTACTGATGCAGTAAGCGACAAGACTCCTACTGATGCAGTAAATGACATGACTCCTACTGATGCAGTAAGCGACATGACTCCTACTGATGCAGTAAGCGACAAGACTCCTACTGATGCAGTAAGCGACATGACTCCTACTGATGCAGTAAGCGACATGACTCCTACTGATGCAGTAAGCGACATGACTCCTACTGATGCAGTAAGCGACATGACTCCTACTGATGCAGTAAGCGACATGACTCCTACTGATGCAGTAAGCGACATGACTCCTACTGATGCAGTAAGCGACATGACTCCTACTGATGCAGTAAGCGACATGACTCCTACTGATGCAGTAAGCGACATGACTCCTACTGATGCAGTAAGTGACATGACTCCTACTGATGCAGTAAGCGACATGACTCCTACTGATGCAGTAAGCGACATGACTCCTACTGATGCAGTAAGCGACAAGACTCCTACTGATGCAGTAAGCGACATGACTCCTACTGATGCAGTAAGCGACATGACTCCTACTGATGCAGTAAGCGACATGACTCCTACTGATGCAGTAAGCGACATGACTCCTACTGATGCAGTAAGCGACATGACTCCTACTGATGCAGTAAGCGACATGACTCCTACTGATGCAGTAAGTGACATGACTCCTACTGATGCAGTAAGCGACATGACTCCTACTGATGCAGTAAGCGACATGACTCCTACTGATGCAGTAAGCGACAAGACTCCTACTGATGCAGTAAGCGACATGACTCCTACTGATGCAGTAAGCGACATGACTCCTACTGATGCAGTAGACTCCTACTGATGCAGTAAGCGACATGACTCCTACTGATGCAGTAAGCGACATGACTCCTACTGATGCAGTAAGCGACATGACTCCTACTGATGCAGTAAGCGACATGACTCCTACTGATGCAGTAAGCGACATGACTTTTACTGATGCAGTAAGCGACATGACTCCTACTGATGCAGTAAGCGACATGACTCTTACTGATGCAGTAAGCGACATGACTCCTACTGATGCAGTAAGCGACATGACTCCTACTGATGCAGTAAGCGACATGACTCCTACTGATGCAGTTAGCGACATGACTCCTACTGATGCAGTAAGCGACATGACTCCTACTGATGCAGTAAGCGACATGACTCCTACTGATGCAGTAAGCGACATGACTCCTACTGATGCAGTAAGCGACAAGACTCCTACTGATGCAGTAAGCGACATGACTCCTACTGATGCAGTAAGCGACAAGACTCCTACTGATGCAGTAAGCGACATGACTCCTACTGATGCAGTAAGCGACATGACTCCTACTGATGCAGTAAGCGACATGACTCCTACTGATGCAGTAAGCGACATGACTCCTACTGATGCAGTAAGCGACAAGACTCCTACTGATGCAGTAAGCGACATGACTCCTACTGATGCAGTAAGCGACATGACTCCTACTGAAGCAGTAAGCGACAAGACTCCTACTGATGCAGTAAGCGACATGACTCCTACTGATGCAGTAAGCGACATGACTCCTACTGATGCAGTAAGCGACAAGACTCCTACTGATGCAGTAAGCGACATGACTCCTACTGATGCAGTAAGCGACATGACTCCTACTGATGCAGTAAGCGACATGACTTTTACTGATGCAGTAAGCGACATGACTCCTACTGATGCAGTAAGCGACATGACTCCTACTGATGCAGTAAGCGATAAGACTCCTACTGATGCAGTAAGCGACATGACTCCTACTGATGCAGTAAGCGACATGACTCCTACTGATGCAGTAAGCGACATGACTCCTACTGATGCAGTAAGCGACATGACTCCTACTGATGCAGTAAGCGACATGACTCCTACTGATGCAGTAAGCGACAAGACTCCTACTGATGCAGTAAGCGACATGACTCCTACTGATGCAGTAAGCGACAAGACTCCTACTGATGCAGTAAGCGACATGACTCCTACTGATGCAGTAAGCGACAAGACTCCTAATGATGCAGTAAGCGACATGACTCCTACTGATGCAGTAAGCGACATGACTCCTACTGATGCAGTAAGCGACATGACTCCTACTGATGCAGTAAGCGACATGACTCCTACTGATGCAGTAAGCGACATGACTCCTACTGATGCAGTAAGCGACATGACTCCTACTGATGCAGTAAGCGACATGACTCCTACTGATGCAGTAAGCGACATGACTCCTACTGATGCAGTAAGCGACATGACTCCTACTGATGCAGTAAGCGACAAGACTCCTAATGATGCAGTAAGCGACATGACTCCTACTGATGCAGTAAGCGACATGACTCCTACTGATGCAGTAAGCGACATGACTCCTACTGATGCAGTAAGCGACATGACTCCTACTGATGCAGTAAGCGACATGACTCCTACTGATGCAGTAAGCGACAAGACTCCTACTGATGCAGTAAGCGACATGACTCCTACTGATGCAGTAAGCGACATGACTCCTACTGATGCAGTAAGCGACATGACTCCTACTGATGCAGTAAGCGACATGACTTTTACTGATGCAGTAAGCGACATGACTCCTACTGATGCAGTAAGCGACATGACTCCTACTGATGCAGTAAGCGATAAGACTCCTACTGATGCAGTAAGCGACATGACTCCTACTGATGCAGTAAGCGACATGACTCCTACTGATGCAGTAAGCGACATGACTCCTACTGATGCAGTAAGCGACATGACTCCTACTGATGCAGTAAGCGACATGACTCCTACTGATGCAGTAAGCGACAAGACTCCTACTGATGCAGTAAGCGACATGACTCCTACTGATGCAGTAAGCGACAAGACTCCTACTGATGCAGTAAGCGACATGACTCCTACTGATGCAGTAAGCGACATGACTCCTACTGATGCAGTAAGCGACATGACTCCTACTGATGCAGTAAGCGACATGACTCCTACTGATGCAGTAAGCGACATGACTTTTACTGATGCAGTAAGCGACATGACTCCTACTGCTGCAGTAAGCGACATGACTCCTACTGATGCAGTAAGCGACAAGACTCCTACTGATGCAGTAAGCGACATGACTCCTACTGATGCAGTAAGCGACATGACTCCTACTGATGCAGTAAGCGACATGACTCCTACTGATGCAGTAAGCGACAAGACTCCTACTGATGCAGTAAGCGACATGACTCCTACTGATGCAGTAAGAGACATGACTCCTACTGATGCAGTAAGCGACATGACTTTTACTGATGCAGTAAGCGACATGACTCCTACTGATGCAGTAAGCGACATGACTCCTACTGATGCAGTAAGCGACAAGACTCCTACTGATGCAGTAAGCGACATGACTCCTACTGATGCAGTAAGCGACATGACTCCTACTGATGCAGTAAGCGACATGACTCCTACTGATGCAGTAAGTGACATGACTCCTACTGATGCAGTAAGCGACATGACTCCTACTGATGCAGTAAGCGACATGACTCCTACTGATGCAGTAAGCGACAAGACTCCTACTGCTGCAGTAAGCGACATGACTCCTACTGCTGCAGTAAGCGACATGACTCCTACTGATGCAGTAAGCGACATGACTCCTACTGATGCAGTAAGCGACATGACTCCTACTGATGCAGTAAGCGACATGACTCCTACTGATGCAGTAAGCGACATGACTCCTACTGATGCAGTAAGCGACATGACTCCTACTGATGCAGTAAGCGACATGACTCCTACTGCTGCAGTAAGCGACATGACTCCTACTGATGCAGTAAGCGACATGACTCCTACTGATGCAGTAAGCGACATGACTCCTACTGATGCAGTAAGCGACATGACTCCTACTGATGCAGTAAGCGACATGACTCCTACTGATGCAGTAAGCGACATGACTCCTACTGATGCAGTAAGTGACATGACTCCTACTGATGCAGTAAGCGACATGACTCCTACTGATGCAGTAAGCGACAAGACTCCTACTGATGCAGTAAGCGACATGACTCCTACTGATGCAGTAAGCGACATGACTCCTACTGATGCAGTAAGCGACATGACTCCTACTGATGCAGTAAGTGACATGACTCCTACTGATGCAGTAAGCGACATGACTCCTACTGATGCAGTAAGCGACATGACTCCTACTGATGCAGTAAGCGACATGACTCCTACTGATGCAGTAAGCGACAAGACTCCTACTGATGCAGTAAGCGACAAGACTCCTACTGATGCAGTAAGCGACATGACTCCTACTGATGCAGTCAGCGACAAGACTCCTACTGATGCAGTCAGCGACATGACTCCTACTGATGCAGTCAGCGACATGACTCCTACTGATGCAGTAAGCGACATGACTCCTACTGATGCAGTAAGCGACAAGACTCCTACTGATGCAGTAAGCGACATGACTCCTACTGATGCAGTAAGCGACATGACTCCTACTGATGCAGTCAGCGACAAGACTCCTACTGATGCAGTCAGCGACATGACTCCTACTGATGCAGTCAGCGACATGACTCCTACTGATGCAGTAAGCGACATGACTCCTACTGATGCAGTCAGCGACAAGACTCCTACTGATGCAGTAAGCGACATGACTCCTACTGATGCAGTAAGCGACATGACTCCTACTGATGCAGTCAGCGACAAGACTCCTACTGATGCAGTAAGCGACATGACTCCTACTGATGCAGTAAGCGACATGACTCCTACTGATGCAGTCAGCGACATGACTCCTACTGATGCAGTCAGCGACAAGACTCCTACTGATGCAGTAAGCGACAAGACTCCTACTGATGCAGTAAGCGACATGACTCCTACTGATGCAGTAAGCGACATGACTCCTACTGATGCAGTAAGTGACATGACTCCTACTGATGCAGTAAGCGACATGACTCCTACTGATGCAGTAAGCGACATGACTCCTACTGATGCAGTAAGCGACAAGACTCCTACTGATGCAGTAAGCGACATGACTCCTACTGATGCAGTAAGCGACATGACTCCTACTGATGCAGTAAGCGACATGACTCCTACTGATGCAGTAAGCGACATGACTCCTACTGATGCAGTAAGCGACAAGACTCCTACTGATGCAGTAAGCGACATGACTCCTACTGATGCAGTAAGCGACATGACTCCTACTGATGCAGTAAGCGACATGACTCCTACTGATGCAGTAAGCGGCATGACTCCTACTGATGCATTAAGCGACATGACTCCTACTGATGCAGTAAGCGACATAACTCCTACTGATGCAGTAAGCGACATGACTCCTACTGATGCAGTAGCTACTCTACTGATGCAGTAAGCGACATGACTCCTACTGATGCAGTAAGCGACATGACTCCTACTGATGCAGTAAGCGACATGACTCCTACTGATGCAGTAAGCGACATGACTCCTACTGATGCATTAAGCGACATGACTCCTACTGATGCAGTAAGCGACATAGACTCCTACTGATGCAGTAAGCGACATGACTCCTACTGATGCAGTAAGCGACAAGACTCCTACTGATGCAGTAAGCGACATGACTCCTACTGATGCAGTAAGCGACATGACTCCTACTGATGCAGTAAGCGACATGACTCCTACTGATGCAGTAAGCTGACATGACTCCTACTGATGCAGTAAGCGACATGACTCCTACTGATGCAGTAAGCGACATGACTCCTACTGATGCAGTAAGCGACATGACTCCTACTGATGCAGTAGCGACATGACTCCTACTGATGCAGTAAGCGACATGACTCCTACTGATGCAGTAAGCGACATGACTCCTACTGATGCAGTAAGCGACATGACTTTTACTGATGCAGTAAGCGACATGACTCCTACTGATGCAGTAAGCGACATGACTCCTACTGATGCAGTAAGCGACATGACTCCTACTGATGCAGTAAGCGACATGACTCCTACTGATGCAGTAAGCGACATGACTCCTACTGATGCAGTAAGCGACATGACTCCTACTGATGCAGTAAGCGACATGACTTTTACTGATGCAGTAAGCGACATGACTCCTACTGATGCAGTAAGCGACATGACTCCTACTGATGCAGTAAGCGGCATGACTCCTACTGATGCAGTAAGCGACATGACTCCTACTGATGCAGTAAGCGACATGACTCCTACTGATGCAGTAAGCGACAAGACTCCTACTGATGCAGTAAGCGACATGACTTTTACTGATGCAGTAAGCGACATGACTCCTACTGATGCAGTAAGCGACATGACTCCTACTGATGCAGTAAGCGACATGACTCCTACTGATGCAGTAAGCGACATGACTCCTACTGATGCAGTAAGCGACAAGACTCCTACTGATGCAGTAAGCGACATGACTCCTACTGATGCAGTAAGCGACAAGACTCCTACTGGTGCAGTATGCGACATGACTCCTACTGATGCAGTAAGCGACATGACTCCTACTGATGCAGTAAGCGACAAGACTCCTACTGATGCAGTAAGCGACATGACTCCTACTGATGCAGTAAGCGACATGACTCCTACTGATGCAGTAAGCGACAAGACTCCTACTGATGCAGTAAGCGACATGACTCCTACTGATGCAGTAAGCGACATGACTCCCACTGATGCAGTAAGCGACATGACTCCTACTGATGCAGTAAGCGACAAGACTCCTACTGATGCAGTAAGCGACATGACTCCTACTGATGCAGTAAGCGACATGACTCCTACTGATGCAGTAAGCGACAAGCGGCATAGAAACTGGAGCAGAAATCGATTGTTGTTTTAAAAAAATAGCAGTTATACATAAAGAGGATAGTTTTATACCTGTCTCTCCAAACTTGATTTGTCTGTGCGTCTTTATGACATCAAACGGTAAGGTCAGCACGCCAGCCACCTGTAACACACAGAACGATAAAAGGAAATTTATAATTTAATTAAACTAATCAGAAAAAAGATGTCGATGGGTCAGCCTATCAAAATGAAGATAATTACAAATATCTACAAGTTGTATAAATTATGTAACATACTCGAGCGTACTGTATACAATTAGAAGATTTTCAACATCAGTTTTAACATGTAACAGCTGTAAATCGAGCATTTGAACACTTCGTGTTTGCATTGAATATACTAATAGTGTTATATACAGATGTTTAGAATTTGTGATTGGAATGGCTTCCAAAAATCTGTAAACTGAAATATGGATAGAAGGGGAAAGATGCTGATAGACAGACGGAAAGTACAGACAGACGGAATTGCAGACAAACAGTTGAACAAACAGTCAGATGGACGTACAGACAGACTTACCGTCCCAGCATAAGCTCCCGCTATAACGTGGTGTACTAATGGAGATACATCGGTCTCCGTTACGTGTGAGAGGTACGTCTTCATGGCTTCACAGTTTAACCAAAACAGAGCTGCAAAATAATCAGGTTAATTATTACTAACGATCTGACGGAAGGACGGATGGACAGACATTTATTAAAATGATGTTGAAATTCTGACTTCACAACTTTTCTGTCCTGAACGAAGCTAAAAATCGAGAAGCTTTTGTGTCATACTAGTATTTCTGCCACACGAAGAACGTGTTGTACCTATACGCACGAAGGAAAACAAAGTAATACCTGAGAATGGTACATCCCTCCATATGGTGGGAGCCCAGCCTTTATACAGTCCCCTGACTCCCATCTCCCTGAACGTGCGTTTTACCGCCATGACAATCTGACTGTAGCCAAGTCTCTGTGACTGCATCTTTGTCCGTATCATTTCTACGGGGCTGATGACTGTCACCGATATTGCTGTAAAATATGAAGGAAAATTAATTCAAAAATGCACGAATTTCACCTTTAATACTACTATATGTATACTGTACGTTCTGTCACAACATTTGACTGTTTCAGGAATATCCATAACTATATGTTTCTGAAGTATCCTAGATATATGACTATTTAGGGAGTATCCATGACTGTTTCGGGAGCATAAACGTGACTGTTTCAGAAAAATCCTAGACTGATTTGGAAATATCATTGACTGAACACAATTCGACAGTATCCAGGACAGTGTTCCGGGGATATCCAAAGCTTTTCCCGGAAATTTCTTTGACTGTTTCGAACGTATCCATGACTGTTTCGGGAGAATCCGTAGTTTTTTTTTTTTTTTTCGGAAATACAATGTATCCTGGACTGTTTCAGTGGTACATGTATCCATGAATATTTCGGGATTAACCTTGAAATTTTCGGGAGTATTCCTGACTGTTCCAGGAGAATTTGTAGGGTTTTTTTTTTCGGAAATACCCTTGACTGTTTCGGAATTATCATTGACTGTTTGAAGTATCTAAGATTTGTTCAGATGCATTCATGACTGATGAAGGAGTTTTCATAACTCTTTTGAATCGAGACTGAATGTCCGTGACTTTTCGAAAATATCCAAGAAATCAATTATACTTCGGAAGCGAAAACAGTAAACTTCATTAGATCATATTATTTTTACATACCCCTGGCTGTACCACCCGCTGCCATCGGCTTCCACCAATCACCGCTCTCCATTTTCCCGCCATAACCGAGAAAATGTTGACACTTTTCGTAGCATGTGAAATAGACAACAGTTGATGGTACTGCCATCGCACTGAAAACAATAGATATAGATACTAAAAGTGAGAAAAGGTGGACCCTTTTCGTATTATGTGAAAAAGACACTTAAAGTTACAGTGGCAACAGAGAGTCGTAAAGACCGAATAGCAAACGACTAGAGCTCTGTTGCCACTGTAACTAGATGGTACTGCCATCGCACTGAAAAAAAATAAATAACCATGAGTTATAGGATCTCATAAAGGACCAAATGACAAGAATTATACCTATAGAATTAATATAAGACAAGTACAAGAGTCATGGGCGAATGTGAAATTTGTATCTCCTACACCAGTACAAGTTTTACGAGGGTTGATTGATATGTTGTGAGTCTCGATTTCTGGGTTACAGAGGGTACTCTGCTGATAGATTATCTCCAAAAAGGACAAACAATCAATGACACATAATATTCTTTACTTCTGACACAGTTACGGGACAATCTTAAACTTAAGCGCCGCAGAATTAAATGCTCTCTAGTTAAAGGTGTGCTGTTCCATCAGGACAGTATTGAGTCTGTCACTGCCATGGCTGCCATTCATGATTGATTGAGCATCCGCCTTATACACCTGATCTTGATCCATCAGAATTTAGTCTATTCCCAAAAGTTCTGGCACCCACTTTCAGTCCGATGGTAAGGAGAAATTTCTTTTTTAAATGGTATCGAGGTCCTTAAACACCGGTGGGAAAAGTGTACAGATACTGAAAAATAATGCAAAAGGTCTGCATGATAAATTCAAATCCATCATTACGAGGTTCATATTGACAACATATCAATCAGCCCTCGTACATAATTGAAATTTGTTTCAGTCAGAGAGAGAGAGAGAGAGAGAGAGAGATGTGTTTGTCTCTTCAGCAATTGTACACGTTTTACACAAGTTTATGAAGCCACACATTTAAAAATATTAAATACAGGAGTTGTGGTTAATTTTTATTTGGAGGAATTTACTCCATGGATGGTGTACGAAGACACGGAGAATACTGTAGTTCAGCTTTAAACTCACAGTGTTGGCTGCAGGCCACTCCACAGAGTCCGGGTTCCCTCCACACGGGATATCTTATACAATGCGTCCTGAAATATAGAAGTTGTTTCTAATTCAGAATTGAGATTTATTACCATAATTGAAGATTAATTTTATTTGGTATCTGATACAATATCTTAATATTTTTTCCCAATTATGTACAAACTTATATATATTTACCGTAGCCCGTTCCCTAGATCTATACGTGTTTGGACCTATTCTAAGATATTCTACGAATCCATCCATTAATCACGATATTTTTAATATGAAAAAAATATCTTTATAAACAGGTTGGTCTTGCTCATGTTTTTGGTTTATTTCGGAAAAAAAGTTGTAACAAAAATGATAGTTTACCAACATGCCGTTGTATTGCCCAGGTCCTATATGTAAAGCCCGGGGTATGCTGGGCGATGACGCGGTACCGTTCACCATACATGTACTGCCCACCAGCTGACTACCATACGCCCTTTGGGTTTGTGTACATGCGCCCTGGATGGATGACGTTTGCTGGGCCTGTAAACGTATCTTCACCACATCTAATGGAACCACTGTACATTGGATAGAAATATTCAACTTGTATCTTTCATTTAAAATGACACGTGTGTACATAAAGGCACATTCATATATTTTTTTCTGGGGAAAGGGGGTGGAGGTGTTCAAATAAGTATATGTAATGTATTAGCAAGGGCAGGTATACATGTGTGAGAAAATAAGACCTTCGAATCTACTACCCCCCCTCCCCTCCTAACCTGTTTACGTTTCACTACATTGTGCAATATATATATAAAAGCATTTAAGGAGGTCTTTTTTAACATTATTGCGTTTTTCGCACAAAATAAAAATATTTAAATTTCAATGTATAGATAAAGCAATGCTATTTGATAAAATAGTAAATAAACCAATAAGCAATTTTAAATACTTAATCTGAATAAACATAAAGATACATGTAGATGCAAACTGTGATAAAAAAAATTGTTATGATAAAATCCAAATAAGGAATGTATTTGCATCAAAATACCGACATGAACACAAAAAGAATAAATAATTAAAAAAAAAAAAGAATTAAAATTAAGCTAAAAAATGAATGAACAAATAAATAGATAAATACATGTAAATGAATAAAACATGAAATCATACATGTAATTATTATCATTACAATGTTGTTGTTTTTTTTTTTTATTAATCTGTATAAGCCTGTATAAGTTAACAAATGTCATGCAAGTCCAGGATCAAAGACAATAAGGCAAAAGACAAAATCTGCATTCAATTTGTATCATATGTTTGAAATGAGTGAAGTTTTAAAAAGTTTTCTAAAGCTGTAATAGTTTTCATATAAATGTCTAAAAAGAAAAGAAAAAAAATCTTTATTCCTCTATATTTATTAATTTTCGTAATGTAAAAATTATCTATAAGCCAAAAAGAGTCATAATTATATTTCAAAATAAAAAGGGGTAAAAAAAACTTTATTATACTATAAATTGTATTTGTTAATTTTTGTAAAGTGAGAAAAGATGTCTTATATAGAAAAATCTTTAAACATACATGTAATTACATACAGATCTATTTTAATAAATCAATAAATAAACCAAAAAGACAATAATTACTTTAAAGTATAAACATAAAGATTATATTCATGAAGATGCAAATATATATTTATTGGTAAATAAATAACGAATTTTTATCGAATAATGACAAATAACTTACTAAACGATGACGATATCAGGACCCCGGCGGATGAAGAGACCATCTGTTGCCATGGTGATATATCATCAAATGCTCCAGACATCTTGGGGTTTATCAGCAGCGTACGACCTCAACTAACATCTAAAACTGTCAGTGGCGAAGCTACCTCTGAGCGTAGACCTGTATCAGCGGCGTATGGACTACACAGTCTGTATCTTTAGCACCCGAAATCAGCTTAGCTTCTGATCTCAGGGATATAAATCAGAAGCGTATGAACGTCAACAATTCTAAACTCATCTATACAACACTCTTCATAAGAGGCGAATTTCAGCATACATGAGCGTAGCTACTGTTTGATGTCCAAACTCCTTTCTCCTTACATGTATTAGATATATCCACTATACATAAGATACATAGTGCTAACTTCGGCTCGCTTTCCTCGTATTAAATTGATCCTTTATGATTAAACACGTGTGTTATGAAATGCTTGTTATAATACCATGCTAAATCAGTACGCTTTAAACACGTGCGTGCATACAAGTGTGAAAAGTCTGGGTTTACGTAAACTCTGAAAATAGTAAGCCGTAAGCCGTGGGGTATTTGTAGCGCGCTAACATGGCCGATCCCATGTTGTGTGATTGCAAAACGTTAAAAAAATGCAATAATTATCTATAAATACAGGTTTATATTTATGTATTTTGATCAAAATGAAATTCTTTTAATGCATATTTCCGTTTTCCAGAGAAGATGACAAATAGACGGATCTACTTGATTATACTGACAAATAAACAAAAATTGACTGATCAAGACTTTGTATCTGACGTAAATTTTTCTGTTTGTAAAGCATATAAATACATATATATATAATACGGGAAATCGTAAATTCCATCTGTGCATTTGATGCATTACGGGTTTTGTATATTTGAGGGTTTTGAACATTTATAAATCTGTGAACTTCCCTGGATTTACACATGCCAGGAACATAAGGTGTTCAGGAGGAAAGATTTCATTATATTAAAGTTACGAAAGACTTACGATAACATGACATTTGAAAGCCTTAAGGATAAACTGTCACTAATAACTTAATTCTCACTGTAATGTAAAATATGTTATTTAACAATGCGCATTCTGATATAAGCTGCGACTTAGCCTGTTAGTGTCGACTAGTTTGCTCATTCATCCATTTTGATTTAAAATTATTGTCCCGATTCGTATAAATTTAATTAAATATTAAGACTCCTAAAAAAGCAAAACAAAATAGAAAAAAAGTGGGATTTTTTTTTTAATTCTAAAGAAATAGATTCTTTTTGGATGAGGGGGATCATCCAAACAAACGGTCAAAATGGGCACGTCTGACTCAATGTGGAAAAAAGAGACCAAAGCGGGTATGTCTGGCTCAGTGTGGAAACAAGAGACCAAAATGGGTACGTCTGGCTCAAAGTGGAAACAAAGAGGCCAAAATGGGAACTTCAGGCTCAATGTGAAAACAAAGAGGCCAAAATGGGTATGTCTGGCTCATCGTGGAAAACAACCGTCTGGCTCAACGTGGAAACAAGAGGACAAAATGGGTACATCTGACTCGACATGGAAACAACCGTCTGGCTCAACATGGAAACAAGAGGACAAAATGGGTATGTCTGACTCAACGTGGAAACAAGAGGCCAAAATAGGTACGTCTGGCTCAATGTGAAAACAAAGAGGCCAAAATGGGTACGTCTGGCCTAACGTGGAAACAAGAGGCCAAAATGGGTATGTCTGGCGCAACGTGAAAATAAGAGGCCAAAATGGGTATGTAATGCTCAATGTGGAAACAAGAGTCCAACATGGGTACGTTTGGCTCAACATGGAAACAAAGAGGCCAACACTGTTATGTCTTGCTCAACGTAGAAACAAGAGGCCAAAGCGGGTATGTCTGGCTCAATGTGGAAACAAGAGGCCAAAATGGGTACGTCTGGCTCAACATGGAAACAAGAGGCGCCGATTACATGGGCATAAAAAGTTTCTTCATTGAGATCAACCAGATGACTGCCCAATGGCACCACAATTAGACACTTTGTTTTTCTACAGATGAAAAATAACCTGAAAAATTAGTATATACACTGAACTATCATCAAGCAAGTTGACCAATATTCTGTTCAAGACAATTTTCAATTAAGTTTTTGTTCAGAAATTTGTCTTATTGCAGGGTTAGGGCTGGCTGCAGATATATTTTTTCACATTGCTCTCAAGTTCTTATTTGTCAAACTACATGTATAATGACAGCATTACATACACTTATTACTTTCATACATGTATGCTAATTTTAATTTGAATAATAAAAAGATAAAGTAGCATCTCACATGTCATACAATTTATTCTGACTATAGAACTGATGGAATCAAATTTAACTCAACATAAATTTTCACATAAAAATTCATGTAAGCTGATCACAGAAAAGGAAATGATGTGCTTTGTATATATTGAGATTTACATTGTGAACTTGTGAGGACTTAAAACCCCGTAATGCATAAAATTTCATTAAAACCAGAATTGTTCTATGTCGCTATGCCAAACAAACAATTCTGTTTTGAGGTCAAGTCCTGCAACTGGCTTCACCAATCAAAGGTAAACTTACAAATGCCTCATAAAAGATAGTAAATGTATTACAGCTTTCCAGGCATGACCAATCATATTTGATGTTACAGTTTCTTCAACCAATCATATTTCAACTTACAGCTGGATTAACCAATGGAAGAAATACTTACAAATGTTTGAAATTCTTGATTTTGAGTCGTGGGAATTCATGATCATATCATTTCTATAAAAAAAAATCTGTTATCATAAGATTGGCTAGATACATGTAAATTGAATGTGAGGACGGAACTAATAAATCAAAAAAAAAAAAAATAACATACATAGTAATAAATATAGTACATGTAATTGAGCAGATCTAAAAATAAACCACTGTCACAACCAACTATTGTGTTTATAAATAAATCAACATAGTGACTTTTATACATTATATAAATATTACACAATAAATGAATCCTCACTGATAGGACAGGTACTTGTCAAATACCTCAAATAGCAAAATTGAATTAGACACATAATGTAAATTTATTTAATAACAGTTTATCTGAAATTCAAATCAGACAAAATACTGTATATTATAAGTGATTCTCTTATCTTGATTATTGAGCTAGAGATATCCATGTTGACATCATTTGGTGGTGTTTTTTTCATTATAAAGTCATTGTTACTGTTAAAAGACAATAAGTGTGAAGGTTTGGTGAATAAAGAAGCCACCAAACAATTTTAACTCTGGAGTTTATAGTATCGTTTTGTTCATGTTCTGTCATCCATTATAAAAATTAAATATAAAACCTGATCCGGTATTAAT
Source organism: Pinctada imbricata (assembly GCA_033119305.1). NCBI lineage: Eukaryota > Metazoa > Mollusca > Bivalvia > Pterioida > Pteriidae > Pinctada > Pinctada imbricata. Next base: position 4,505,921 of record VSWD01000003.1, on the reverse strand, counting down.
GGTAATGTATCTTACTTGAACTATTTGAGGAGAAAATTTCATACACATAAAAAAGGAAAAGTGGACGGATTGATAAACATATGTAAGAGAGAAAAAACTTATAATGAGGGACATCAACAACAGTTAAAATGTATCCAATAAACTTAAATAAATGATGAGTTCATAATCAAATTAAAAAATCAGAGATTCAGAATGCAGCGACTGTCAAACATGTGTATTTACGGATTTCCTGGAAGAACATCCATTCTGAAAAAGATACATTATTGATTCCCAAGAACAACTTTTATAAAGTAAAATTATTTGTCTCTTCTTACTTCAAGTTGGTATCTTAGTTATTTTAACACCATGGCCAAACACATATTTTTGCTCCACACAGGTAATTGAATTTTTTCTTAATAAGTTATTATTGCTTGACAGATATACATGATGTCATGTATTTTCATCCTATTCTAGACTCTTCTATCTACTTGTGACGGTCTTTTTCCCCTGAATGTTTAGTCACATTATAGTCTTGGTCCCCAGGATTCTTTGCTGTATAAAAGTCTCTCTAGCCACTGTGTAATCTTACAGTCTAGGTCCCCTGTATGTTTTGTTTATACTGTCGGAGAGCCTGTAAGAAAACTCGTTTCGTCTCCTCCATTAATTCCGTAAACATTTTCATGTCCTGTTCTTTCGCCTTTAACGTACTTTGTAACGCGGCTTTCAGTGCCTCATTCTCGTCTTTCTGGAGTTCTAAACTGAAAACAAAAATATGGCAAAATGAAACTACAAAAAATCATGGAATAATGGAACAACAAAAATATCATACTGCTGAGATTTGATACGATTTTCTACACATTTTATAGCACTTTCTTCAGAAAGTTAACAGACTTCAATGGACCATGTTTAAAATTCATTGGACTATAACGGTGTATAACTCTGTCTTTCCTAATCACTGATACATGTACATCATGTATGTAATTTCAGGTCAATAAATTAAAGACTTACTTTGTTTTAATTTCCTCTACATTGTCTAAATCATCATCATCGGGAACAGCGAAACTCTGTGAGACATTAACACCCCCTCTCTTCCTGTTTGTCAGGGATCCTATACAATATGAAAACATCACACATATAAATATACATATCATATATAGAGGATATATATCATCACCAGTAAAACTCTGTGAGACATTAACACCCCCTCTCTTCCTGTTTGTCAGGGATCCTATACAATATGAAAACATCACACATATAAATATACATATCACATATAGAGGATATATATCATCACCAGTAAAACTCTGTGAGACATTAAAATTCCCTCTAAAAATATTTCATTTTTAACAAAATATCTCTCTCTTTAAAAGTACTTTTCAATGAGTATTGATTGATCCTAAATAAGTCCATAAACCTCTCAAAACTTCAACCACATGAAATTATACATGTACTTTTTCATTTAAAATACTACTTATTAAAGATTCACATAGATGTTCTGTTACCTGATGACTTCGATTCGATTTTAGCTTTGCCAAGTTGTTTTTCGAGGATGGCATTTTTCTTTCTTTGCTGGAGTAGTTCCCCTTGACTTTCCGACAGTGACATCACATTCTCATCGGCTCTGTAACAATAAAATAATACAGATATCCTGTCATGATATCAATACATCTTATTTTCTTTAAAAAAAAAACAATAAATCTAGTAAGATGGTAGCTTTCTTGCCAGATCATCTTGTAATGTAGCCCACACATCTTGTATCATGATTATATTCACACAACCAGACTTGTCAGAATGACAACATAGCTCGCCGGTGGCAACCATATGTAAATTGCAACAACAACAAAAAGTAGGTAAAATTTCAAGGTCAAGGTCACTAGGTCAAAATTTATGGTACGGCATGAAAGGTCTTATCACAAGGAATGCACATGTGAAATATCAAAGCCCTATCACTTACCATTCAAAAAATATGGCCCAAGTTAAAGTTTTTGAAAAGTAGGTAAAATTTCAAGGTCAAGGTCACTAGGTCAAAATTTATGGTACGGCATGAAAGGTCTTATCACAAGGAATGCACATGTGAAATATCAAAGCCCTATCACTTACCATTCAAAAAATATGGCCCAAGTTAAAGTTTTTGAAAAGTAGGTAAAATTTCAAGGTCAAGGTCACTAGGTCAAAATTTATGGTACGGCATGAAAGGTCTTATCACAAGGAATGCACATGTGAAATATCAAAGCCCTATCACTTACCAATCAAAAAATATGGCCAAGGTTAAAGTTTTTCAAAAGTAGGTCAATCATCTCCAAGGTCAAGGTCACAAGGTCAAAAATTTTGGTATCCATGGAAACGTCTTGTCACAAGGAATACACATGTGAAATATCAAAGCCCTATCACTTACCATTCAAAAAATATGGCCAAGGTTAAAGTTTTTCAAAAGTAGGTCAATCTCCAAGGTCAAGGTCACAAGGTCAAAAATTTTGGTATCCATGGAAAGGTCTTGTCACAAGGAATACACATGTGAAATATCAAAGCCCTATCACTTACCATTCAAAAAATATGGCCAAGGTTAAAGTTTTTCAAAAGTAGGTCAATCTCCAAGGTCAAGGTCACAAGGTCAAAAATTTTGGTATCCATGGAAAGGTCTTGTCACAAGGAATGCACATGTGAAATATGAAAGCCCAATCTGTATTGGTTTAAAAGTTATAAGCAAGGTTAAAGTTTTTGTGCACGCGCACGCCAACGCCAACGCAGACGCCGACGCCGGGGGTATGACAATAGCTCTCCGGACATTCGTCCCGGCGAGCTAAAAAAATACTATTTAAAGCAACAATACAAAGATTGCTTGAGTCTAAGTGTGATTACTATATTTATTTTTTTTTTGTAAATGTGTCCATTTATACACCTGGATACATACACCTTTATGGAATTTTGGGTCACTGTGACCTACTAAGGCTTCCTCCTTATCTAGTCCTTTCTGTCTGTTTCCTGTTTTAGGCACATCTACCTCTGTACATAAACTGTGGGTGTGTGATCACACAGGTTAGTGGGTCACTGGGTCAGTGTGTGATCATACAGGTTAGTGGGTCACTGGGTCACTGTGTAAGTGTGTGATCATACGGGTTAGTGGGTCACTGGGTAAGTGTGTGATCATACGGGTTAGTGGGTCACTGGGTAAGTGTGTGATCATACAGGTTAGTGGGTCACTGGGTAAGTGTGTGATCATACAGGTTAGTGGGTCACTGGGTAAGTGTGTGATCACACAGGTTAGTGGGTCACTGGGTAAGTGTGTGATCATACAGGTTAGTGGGTCACTGGGTAAGTGTGTGATCATACAGGTTAGTGGGTCACTGGGTAAGTGTGTGATCATACAGGTTAGTGGGTCACTGGGTAAGTGTGTGATCACACAGGTTAGTGGGTCACTGGGTAAGTGTGTGATCACACAGGTTAGTGGGTCACTGGGTAAGTGTGTGATCATACAGGTTAGTGGGTCACTGGGTAAGTGTGTGATCATACAGGTTAGTGGGTCACTGGGTAAGTGTGTGATCATACAGGTTAGTGGGTCACTGTGTAAGTGTGTGATCATACAGGTTAGTGGGTCACTGGGTAAGTGTGTGATCATACAGGTTAGTGGGTCACTGTGTAAGTGTGTGATCATACAGGTTAGTGGGTCACTGTGTAAGTGTGTGATCATACAGATTAGTGGGTCACTGGGTAAGTGTGTGATCACACAGGTTAGTGGGTCACTGGGTAAGTGTGTGATCACACAGGTTAGTGGGTCACTGGGTAAGTGTTTGATCACACAGGTTAGTTGGTCACTGGGTAAGTGTGTGATCACACAGGTTAGTGGGTCACTGGGTAAGTGTGTGATCATACAGGTTAGTGGGTCACTGGGTAAGTGTGTGATCATACAGGTTAGTGGGTCACTCGGTAAGTGTGTGATCATACAGGTTAGTGGGTCACTGTGTAAGTGTGTGATCATACAGGTAAGTGGGTCACTGGGTAAGTGTGTGATCATACAGGTTAGTGGGTCACTGTGTAAGTGTGTGATCATACAGGTTAGTGGGTCACTGTGTAAGTGTGTGATCATACAGGTTAGTGGGTCACTGGGTAAGTGTGTGATCATACAGGTTAGTGGGTCACTGGGTAAGTGTGTGATCATAGAGGTTAGTGGGTCACTGGGTAAGTGTGTGATCACACAGGTTAGTGGGTCACTGGGTAAGTGTGTGATCACACAGGTTAGTGGGTCACTGGGTAAGTGTGTGATCATACAGGTTAGTGGGTCACTGGGTAAGTGTGTGATCATACAGGTTAGTGGGTCACTGGGTAAGTGTGTGATCATACAGGTTAGTGGGTCACTGGGTAAGTGTGTGATCACACAGGTTAGTGGGTCACTGGGTAAGTGTGTGATCACACAGGTTAGTGGGTCACTGGGTAAGTGTGTGATCATACAGGTTAGTGGGTCACTGAGTAAGTGTGTGATCATACAGGTTAGTGGGTCACTGGGTAAGTGTGTGATCATACAGGTTAGTGGGTCACTGTGTAAGTGTGTGATCATACAGGTTAGTGGGTCACTGGGTAAGTGTGTGATCATACAGGTTAGTGGGTCACTGTGTAAGTGTGTGATCATACAGGTTAGTGGGTCACTGTGTAAGTGTGTGATCATACAGATTAGTGGGTCACTGGGTAAGTGTGTGATCACACAGGTTAGTGGGTCACTGGGTAAGTGTGTGATCACACAGGTTAGTGGGTCACTGGGTAAGTGTTTGATCACACAGGTTAGTTGGTCACTGGGTAAGTGTGTGATCACACAGGTTAGTGGGTCACTGGGTAAGTGTGTGATCATACAGGTTAGTGGGTCACTGGGTAAGTGTGTGATCATACAGGTTAGTGGGTCACTCGGTAAGTGTGTGATCATACAGGTTAGTGGGTCACTGTGTAAGTGTGTGATCATACAGGTAAGTGGGTCACTGGGTAAGTGTGTGATCATACAGGTTAGTGGGTCACTGGGTAAGTGTGTGATCATACAGGTTAGTGGGTCACTGGGTAAGTGTGTGATCATAGAGGTTAGTGGGTCACTGGGTAAGTGTGTGATCACACAGGTTAGTGGGTCACTGGGTAAGTGTGTGATCACACAGGTTAGTGGGTCACTGGGTAAGTGTGTGATCATACAGGTTAGTGGGTCACTGGGTAAGTGTGTGATCATACAGGTTAGTGGGTCACTGGGTAAGTGTGTGATCATACAGGTTAGTGGGTCACTGGGTAAGTGTGTGATCACACAGGTTAGTGGGTCACTGGGTAAGTGTGTGATCACACAGGTTAGTGGGTCACTGGGTAAGTGTGTGATCATACAGGTTAGTGGGTCACTGGGTAAGTGTGTGATCATACAGGTTAGTGGGTCACTGGGTAAGTGTGTGATCATACAGATTAGTGGGTCACTGGGTAAGTGTGTGATCACACAGGTTAGTGGGTCACTGGGTAAGTGTGTGATCACACAGGTTAGTGGGTCACTGGGTAAGTGTTTGATCACACAGGTTAGTTGGTCACTGGGTAAGTGTGTGATCACACAGGTTAGTGGGTCACTGGGTAAGTGTGTGATCATACAGGTTAGTGGGTCACTGGGTAAGTGTGTGATCATACAGGTTAGTGGGTCACTCGGTAAGTGTGTGATCATACAGGTTAGTGGGTCACTGTGTAAGTGTGTGATCATACAGGTAAGTGGGTCACTGGGTAAGTGTGTGATCATACAGGTTAGTGGGTCACTGTGTAAGTGTGTGATCATACAGGTTAGTGGGTCACTGTGTAAGTGTGTGATCATACAGGTTAGTGGGTCACTGGGTAAGTGTGTGATCATACAGGTTAGTGGGTCACTGGGTAAGTGTGTGATCATAGAGGTTAGTGGGTCACTGGGTAAGTGTGTGATCACACAGGTTAGTGGGTCACTGGGTCAGTGTGTGATCATACAGGTTAGTGGGTCACTGGGTCAGTGTGTGATCATACAGGTTAGTGGGTCACTGGGTAAGTGTGTGATCATACAGGTTAGTGGGTCACTGGGTAAGTGTGTGATCATACAGGTTAGTGGGTCACTGGGTAAGTGTGTGATCACACAGGTTAGTGGGTCACTGGGTAAGTGTGTGATCACACAGGTTAGTGGGTCACTGGGTAAGTGTGTGATCACACAGGTTAGTGGGTCACTGGGTAAGTGTGTGATCATACAGGTTAGTGGGTCACTGGGTAAGTGTGTGATCATACAGGTTAGTGGGTCACTGGGTAAGTGTGTGATCATACAGGTTAGTGGGTCACTGGGTAAGTGTGCGATCATACAGGTTAGTGGGTCACTGGGTAAGTGTGTGATCATACAGGTTAGTGGGTCACTGGGTAAGTGTGTGATCATACAGGTTAGTGGGTCACTGGGTAAGTGTGTGATCACACAGGTTAGTGGGTCACTGTGTAAGTGTGTGATCATACAGGTTAGTGGGTCACTGTGACCTACTTATAGTGTGTTGACCTACCTTTTCTGTAAGATTTCGACTAGTTCCGACAGCCTGTCTCTCTCCACCTCAGCTACTTGTAGTAGAGTCTTGTACTCCCAACATTGTTTATGGGTCAGTGTGCATACTTGCCATAATTTTTCGGAGTTTTGTCGTTGCAAAGAGGGACAAAAAGAGGGACAAATCATCAAAATGCGGGACAAATATAACGCCAATGAGGGACATAAAGAGGGACACTTTTAAGAGGTTGAACTTCAGATATTGCAATCCAAAATTGCACTAGATCATTGCCCTCTGCAAACGAAAGAACGTCAGAGTAAAAAATAAATCTTTAATAACGCGCGCCGTATACGTAGATGGCCCCTGGTCGGACGCATTTCTAAAAGTGGCGCTTCAGTGAACTTGTCTACCCTATTTAATTTTTCTCTGTGAAAGTTTTAAAAGTCTTTTACTCCATTGTTCACGTTTTATATTCACAACTTTCTGAACATAAGTATTAAACATCTGCGCTGTTGCCTGCGTTGACGTTGACGATTTAAATGAAATACACAATCGATAACTTAACGACTCGGGTATTGTAAAACGACACTAAGCAAACGTACTTTGATTGATACTGAGATTCTTTTTTACGTGATTATAATAAAGAGCATATTATAGTTACCTTTAGAGCGTTCCATGGTTGCCGTATTTTCTTTTTTTTTTAAATTTTGTTTACAGATTTTACATCACGTTGTTTCTTCTCATAAAAATAAATTCATATCTTGGCTTACATAAATGATATCACTCGAACATCGTATAACTATTGCTTTATTTATTTCAATGCTTGAATTGTTTTGTGAGCTAAAAAAAATACCAACATGAGAAAGGCTGCATGAATGTATTTAGCGACGTTTGTGGAACAGCCGACCTTTAATCAACCTATTACTATCAAAACATAGGTCGATTATTGGCTGATTACTGTATATGGCTATATAGCGTAGATAATTGGAAACGCTTAAATAAACAATGAAAGTTTAAGAAAAGACGGAACAACTGAAATCGACAAAGAATAATATTACCATGATTACGCCGATTTTTTTTTTATGATAGGTCAAAAATGCGGGATTTTCCGTGTCCCGGCCGGGACAGATATTTTCGGTCGAAAATGCGGGACATTTTTTGTCCCGGCCGGGACAATGGCAAGTATGAGTGTGTCACTTTGTAGGTTAGTGGGTCACTGTGACCTACTTACAGTGTGTTGACCTACCTTTTCTGTAAGATTTTGACTAGTTCTGAGAGCCTGTCTCTCTCCACCTCAGCTACTTGTAGTACAGTCTTGTACTCCCAACATTGTTTATGGGTCAGTGTGTCACTTTGTAGGTTAGTGGGTCACTGTGACCTACTTACAGTGTGTTGACCTACCTTTTCTGTAATATTTTGACTAGTTCTGAGAGCCTGTCTCTCTCCACCTCAGCTACTTGTAGTACAGTCTTGTACTCCCAACATTGTTTATGGGTCAGTGTGTCACTTTGTAGGTTAGTGGGTCACTGTGACCTACTTACAGTGTGTTGACCTACCTTTTCTGTAATATTTTGACTAGTTCTGAGAGCCTGTCTCTCTCCACCTCAGCTACTTGTAGTACAGTCTTGTACTCCCAACATTGTTTATGGGTCAGTGTGTCACTTTGTAGGTTAGTGGGTCACTGTGACCTACTTACAGTGTGTTGACCTACCTTTTCTGTAATATTTTGACTAGTTCTGAGAGCCTGTCTCTCTCTACCTCAGCTACTTGTAGTACAGTCTTGTACTCCCAACATTGTTTATGGGTCAGTGTGTCACTTTGTAGGTTAGTGGGTCACTGTGACCTACTTACAGTGTGTTGATCTATCTTTTCTGTAAGATTTTGACTAGTTCTGACAGCCTGTCTCTCTCCACCTCAGCTACTTATAGAAGAGTCTTGTACTCCCAACATTGTTTATGGGTCAGTGTGTCACTTTGTAGGTTAGTGGGTCACTGTGACCTACTTACTGTGTGTTGACCTACCTTTTCTGTAAGATTTTGACTAGTTCTGACAGCCTGTCTCTCTCCACTTCGGCTACCTGTAGTAGAGTTTTGTACTCCCGACACTGACCATCCAGTTCTGCTAAGGCAGCTTTATCTACATTGTTACTGAAATATAGACAGGTAAAAATAGTGTTTAGTTATTGTACTGCATTGTATTGTTATGGTGAACAAATTTACCCTTCTGAAAGCAGGAAAAATTTAAGAAATTCCATGACGTCACAATGCAATTTCAATGTTTGACTGAGGTTTGAAGCTTGTTTGTCCGAGGTAAAAGCATTGTGACGTCACGAAATTTGCATTTTTTTCCCGCAATCGGAAGGATCAATTGTCACCAGAAATCAATTGTAATATACATGCGTAGTATTCTTCACAAAGACAATGGAATTTTATCTCTGGTATTTTGCACTGAAAATTTACATGAGGGGCAGAATACCTTATATTTCATCGGAATGAAAGAAGTTAACATCTGCAGACAATAATATTTCAATACAAAATAAAACAGGATGAAAAATTCTTTTTTTTCTAATTATTGGACAGATGGATGGACAGACAGACATACAACTTACTTGTTTGTAACTTTATGTTGGGGTTGGGGTGCTGGTAATTTGGACACATGGATGGACAGACAGACATACAACTTACCTGTTTGTAACTTTATGTTGGGGTGGGGGTGCTGGTGAATTGGACAGATGGATGGACATACAGACATACAACTTACCTGTTTGTAACTTTATGTTTGGGGGAGGGTGCTGGTGATTTGGACAGATGGATGGACAGACAGACATACAACTTACCTGTTTGTAACTTTATGTTGGGGTGGGGGTGCTGGTGATTTGGACAGATGGATGGACAGACAGACATACAACTTACCTGTTTGTAACTTTATGTTGGGGTGGGGGTGCTGGTGATTTGACAGATGGATGGACAGACAGACATACAACTTACCTGTTTGTAACTTTATGTTTGGGTGGGGGTGCTGGTGATTTGGGCAGATGGATGGACAGACAGACATACAACTTACCTGTTTGTTACTTTATGTTGGGGTGGGGGTGCTGGTGATTTGGACAGATGGATGGACAGACAGACATACAACTTACCTGTTTGTAACTTTATGTTGGGGTGGGGGTGCTGGTGATTTGGACAGATGGATGGACAGACAGACATACAACTTACCTGTTTGTAACTTTATGTTGGGGTGGGGGTGCTGGTGATTTGACTGACTTTCTAGACATAGGTCTGGCCGAGTCTACTATTGTACTATTGACGGACGGACATCTGTCTAATGCGCTATTTATAGATGGTGGGCGATCACTCATACTGAAATGATAAATTTAAAACATTTTTTGTAACTCAAAGTTTTCCTTATGTTATATTTTAGCTCATGATTTCTAAGATTTATATTTCTTTCATGAGCAAGGTTCACCATCATTTCTCTTAGTCAACAGTTAAAGTATACCATCGAGGGAGACTAGACCTATTTCCCGAAGTCAAGCCAAGGGAAATAGGTCTGGGTGAGGGAAACCAGAATCATGCTAACTCTCTCAATGGTATACTTTAACTGTTTTATTATACCGTCATGCGCTGTATAGCTCCGCCCCATTTCGAAGCTTTTTCCCTAGGGAAATAGTCTTCTCAACTAACGCACCCTTTGCAGGGAAATAGTCTCATCAGGCGAGATACAGATAGTTTTAATGAGTATCTTTTAATATAGTAAAAAACAAGTAGAGGTATAATAACAATGCATAAACTATACTTCAAGACTATAATGAAACAAACAAACAAAATTACCGAAAAGCTTTCTACTTAATGAGTACATGTATATCTGATTTTTTTTAAACCTTTGAAAGCTACATGTACTTGCATAAATCACATATGCATTGAAAAATAATAGATAAATTATCACAGTATAACAGATTCCTGATGTTTAACATGTTTGTTACTCAACATTAGCATTGTAATAATATCATGATCATGGTAAGATGTTACAGACAAACTTTACCTTGATTGGGATGGTGTGATAGAGTTAAGCCTGAATTCTACGTCCACCTGTTCGTCGCCATAATTACTGTGTGTCACTGTGGGTGGACGACTGCTATGAACCTCGGCTTGTTGACCCTCGGCTCCGGGGGGAGGATAAAATAACATGTTGGCAGAATCTATCTGGGATTTTTGTATATGCTGTAAAAATAAAATGATATATACATGTACATGACCAGATTCAAACTTTTTCATATCAATATAGAATTATTTTATTCCAGTTGTCTCTGATTCAATGTTTCCTTTACAGCATATAAGAAGCATTTGCTGTTACTTTCTTTCACTGTTTTGTAAAAGTTATTCTTTTACATAACAATGGTTTGTATACATGTATCTGTCCCTGATAATATACATTTGTAGAGTTACATGCATATGTTTGTTTTTGTATTAAATCAAACTGCCATGGTACAAGGCTGTAAAGAAAGTAGTGAAGGTCAACACACTGCCATTTTTCCATGTACATGTATATACAGTACATGTAGTATGTCACCTTTAGTATCTTTAGTAACCTTCTGCTACATCTCTGACCTTATTACCTTCAAGAAGTTTCGTCTATCTGACTAAAAGTGACCTCTCTTGTATCTGACCTACATGACTAAAGTAACTACATCTAGTTTCTAGGATCTGACCTAAATGTACATTAATTTCTTGTATCTGATCTACTTTGACTTCATGGCCTACAATAAGTTTCTGGTATCTGACCTACTTTCACTCTCTGACCTAAATTTAGTTTCTAGTCTCTGACCTACCTTCACTCTCTAACCTAAATCTAGTTTCTAGTCTCTGTCCTACATGTACTTTCACTCTCTGACCTACATTTAATTTCTAGGCTCTGACCTACTTTCACTCTCTGACCTACATTTAGTTTCTAGTCTACAACCTACTTTCATTCTCTGACCTACATTTAGTTTCCAGTCTCTAACCTACTTTCACTCTCTGGCCTACATTAAGTTTCTAGTCTCTGACCTACTTTAACTTCGTGACCTACATTTAGTTTCTAGTTTCTGACCTACTTTAACTTTGTGACCTATATTTAGTTTCTAGTCTACAACCTACTTTCACTCTCTGACCTACATTTAGTTTCTAGTCTACAACCTACTTTCACTCTTTCACCCACATTTAGTTTCCAGTCTCCAACCTACTTTCGCTCTCTCATCTACATTTAGTTTCTAGTCTACAACCTACCTTCACTCTCTGACCTACATTTAGTTTCTAGTCTACAAACTACTTTTATTCTCTGACCTACATTTAGTTTCCAGTCTCCAACCTACTTTCGCTCTCTCATCTACATTTAGTTTCTAGTCTACAACCTACCTTCACTCTCTGACCTACATTTAGTTTCTAGTCTACAAACTACTTTTATTCTCTGACCTACATTTAGTTTCCAGTCTACAACCTACTTTCACTCTCTAACCTACATTAAGTTTCTAGTCTCTGACCGACTTTAACTTTGTTACCTACATTTAGTTTCTAGTCTCTGACCTACTTGAACTTCGTGACCTATAATTAGTTTCTAGTCTACAACCTACTTTCACTCTCTGACGTACATTTAGTTCATAGTATCTGACCTACTTTCACTCTCTGACCTACATTTAGTTTCTAGTCTACAACCTACTTTCACTCTCTGACCTACATTTAGTTTCTAGTCTACAACCTACTTTCACTCTCTGACCTACATTTAGTTTCTAGTCTACAACCTACTTTCACTCTCTGACCCACATTTAGTTTCTAGTCTACAACCTACTTCCATTCTCTGACCTACATTTAGTTTCTAGTCTACAAACTACTTTTATTCTCTGACCTACATTTAGTTTCTAGTCTACAACCTACTTCCAATCTCTGACCTACATTTAGTTTCCAGTCTACTACCTACTTTCACTCTCTGACCTACATTTAGTTTCTAGTCTACAAACTACTTTTATTCTCTGACCTACATTTAGTTTCCAGTCTCCAACCTACTTTCACTCTCTGACCTACATTTAGTTTCTAGTCTCTGACCGACTTTAACTTCGTGACCTACATTTAGTATCTAGTTTCTGACCTACTTTAACTTCATGATCTATATTTAGTTTTTAGTCTCCGACCTACCTTCACTCTCTGATCTACATTTAGTTTCTAGTTTCTGACCTACTTTAACTTTGTGACCTTCATTTTGTTTCTAGTCTCCAACCTATCTTCACTCTCTGACCTATATTTAGATTCTAGTCTAGATTCTTTGTGACCTACATTTAGTTTCCAGTCTCCAACCTACTTTCACACTCTCACCTACATTTAGTTTCTAGTCTCTGACCGACTTTAACTTCGTGACCTACATTTAGTTTCTAGTTTCTGACCTTCTTTAACTTCATGACCTATATTTAGTTTCTAGTCTCCAACCTTTCTTCACTCTTTCTCTCTAACCTACATTTAGTTTCTACTTTCTGACCTACTTTAACTTTGTGACCTTCTTTTAGTTTCTAGTCTCTGACCTACTTTAACTTTGTGACCTACATTTAGTTTAAGCTGTTGTATTTCCTCCTCCAGCCTGTGTACTTTGGCCTCTTTCTCCGTTACGATGTTTTTGAGTTGCTCCACCACGTTGTTGTCTTGTTGTGTTTTCATTGACATCATCTTGATCTCCGCTTCTTTCTGATTGGTTGTTTCTCTCTGATTCCGCGTGGTTTCGTCCAACATATACCGTAATTGAGTTTGTTGTTTCTGAAAAGAACAGAGAAATTTGTCTTAAATGCATGTAAGTATCTGACATGAAAACCATTACCGCTTCTTAAAATTCCTTTAAGAACTCTCAAAGTTTCTTTTTAATTTGAATTCACAACAACACTGCCTAAAATTTGTAGCAACAGTTAATCTTCAAAGATAGCAATGTAGGCTTGGTACCATATCTACTTTGAAGGCTCTGACATTTATTTATTTGATCATCTTGTAATTGTGAGCTGCCTAACTCTAAAACAGTCTCTACCTGGCATTTAATTCAAAGTAACTCAATTTCCTCCCAGATCTCTGTAATTAAATAATTCTAATTATATGTATATTATTTTAACGTCTATTTGTAAAGTTACCTGACAATTCCATAAATTAATATATAATGTATTACAAACCATAAGAGCTTGTATGAGTTCATCATCATGGTGACCTTTTTCTATCAGAGTTTTCATCTGTTCTTTTAGTCCCTTGGCTTGATTTGACAAAACTCCATTCCTGAAATATACAAATATTCTTTACTATGATAGTACAAGTGTCCAAGTTTGTGTTTTGTTACGGGTATGCAACACACAGCAAGTGTATTTATCGTACATGTAATGCCCATTGTTGTGTGATGTATACACGTAACAACATTTACTCTATAGATATGCACTAAAATTGTCAGTTTCATTCTTGTTTGTTGAAATCATGTTTTTACAGGTAAATAAAAACGCTAACATTTAGGTTACCTCGTGTTCAGTTTACAGGTTAGAATAGCAGTCGCGACAAATTTCCTACAGCTTAATAAGCATTGTGATGACAAGTTTTCATGTGAAATGAAGCAAGTACCACTTCAATACTTTCATCTCAGGTAATTATATTAGTTGTTCATAAAGAAACCTTTTGAAATTACATTTTTATGACATTTTTTTTCTTAAACACAAATCGGATAATTTTTTGATATATTCTGAATAGCTACATTTATAATCTGTTTATTATAATATGACTTTTTAGCTCACCTGAGCCAACGGCTCAAGTGAGCTATTGTCATAGTCTGTCGTCCGTCGTCTTCGTCGTCGTCCATCGTCGTCGTAAACTTTTCACATTTTAAACTTCTTCTCCAGAATGGCTGAAGGGATTTTGATGAAACTTAGTAGGTATGAAGTACTCATGGTCCCCTACAAGTGTTGTTGTTTTTCGTCCAAATCCGTCAACAGGTGGCGCCACCACAGCCAATAGTAGGTCACAGGGGGTACCCTCCTATGACAAACTTCTTCTTCAGAACCGAAGCATGTACCGACAAACCGAAAGCATCAGGATGATCTAGAGAGATGTCTTAAGAAGTGTTGTTATTTTTGGTTCCACTTCGAAGTCAAATTTTTGACGCGTTTTTGACGTCTTTTCGGACTTAGTCAGAAATGCACATTTTTGCACTATTTCTTTAAATAACTCAATAAGTGTATGATTTTACACACTCATTTACTGCATATTTATCATATTTAACTTACTTAATGCTTTGATATGTATTTTAGGCTTAAATTTTATTTTTTTGATTTTTTACGAATTTTTTTCTTATGTAAAAAGGAAGGGGGGGGGGGGGTTGATTTTCATACATTTTCTGCTTCTTTTCTATAACCACTCTTCAGATTGTCATGACATTTTGTAGATATGAGGTACTCATGCATGGTACCCTACAAGTGAAAGAATTTTGTCAAGATATCCACTTTTAGATTTTTAAGGAATATTTTTGGCCTAGGACATCTTTGGCACGCATAAAAACGAAAGAAAAAAGGGGGTCATGCATACCTTTTCTGCAAAATTCACTTGTTTAATGACCCCTCCTTCCAAATTGAAAATTTGCTTATTTTCATATATTTTCAAATCGATCTATTGATTACATAAAAGGCAAAATCATGTTCAAAACTCAATTTCTACACACAGCAGGGAATCATACATTGATTTAATGTGCTATTTTTAAATTTTCAATAGTTATGACCAATGAGGTGACACCTTTTATTCAGCCCGGTTCACCAGTCAAAAGGGAAGGGATTCCCTGCTAAAATGATTAACTGTAGTTACACCTTCTAGGTCAGAGACAACCAAATCATTTTCCATAGGCCGTAATGTTAACGAAATGCCTTATAACGTCTATACTAACATTGCTGGCCATGCATGTTATATACCGATTTGTTCATTGATTCAAGCTTTATACGAAACTAAATTAAAAAATATAGCATGACCTGCTCTTTTTCGCACTATTTGCGTCACAAGGTACCCTGCAGAGAATTTTCAAATTTTCCCGCGCCCGTCCCCTTTAGTGGATCGGGAGCTAGGGAAATATCCGGGTATCGACATTTTAATTGCACTTATTTTTTACCTATATATATCATATTCAAACAATATACCAAAAGAAAATAGAATTGATAGCCAATCACATCTTCTGTCACATTTAAAATAACAGGCCCCCTCACCCTACAGGTTTTTCTCCAATCAGAGATGGCCTTTTAGTGGTCTCTGACCTATAACTGTAACTGTAAACAAAGTCGCTGTACTTTAGATTTGATCCGT
This sequence comes from Pinctada imbricata, assembly GCA_033119305.1. Taxonomy (NCBI): domain Eukaryota; kingdom Metazoa; phylum Mollusca; class Bivalvia; order Pterioida; family Pteriidae; genus Pinctada; species Pinctada imbricata. Next base: position 4,490,128 of record VSWD01000003.1, on the reverse strand, counting down.
TTAATTCCTCCACAACCCTTTAGTACTGCGATACATTTCAGGAGATACAGTGCAAACGGAATAGATTTTTATTTAATGTGCATTATACTTGGAACACTTTCATAATGGTTATCATTCATGTACTTGGAACACTTGCATTTACTTGTTATCATGTATAAAGTTTGCTCGAATTTCCTCTGTCTTAGACTCTCTTAGATGAAGTAATTTACGGACTGATTTCTTGAAGAAACGTCGAATGAGTAATCTCTTCCTCTGGATCATGAGGTTTGATACACTGTACACTGCTTTTTGGAAAACAAATTGGCCCAATTTCTGCACAATTCACTTGAATTGATAAATATTGGATTAAAACGATTTTAACTGTACGTTTCATGTATTTGAGATGAAATCAATACTATTCAAAAGCATTCTTAGATTTCAGTATACTTTAATATGAATAAAGGCAAAACCGAAAAATCTTTGTTTTTTAAGCCCCTGGAATAAAAGATTTGGGAGCATATAGTTTTTGGCCTGTCCGTCTATCTGTTTGTCTGTCTGTTTTCCGAAAAACTTTAACATTGGGCATAACTTTGAATGGAAGCTGGTGATAGAGGTTTCATATTTCACATGTGTATTCCTTGTGACAATACCTTTCCATTGATACCAAAATTTTGACCTCGTGACCATAACCTTGACCTTTGACGTACTTTTCAAAAACTTAAACATTGCGCTTTACTTTTGATTGGTTAGTGATAGGGCTTTCATATTTTACATGTGTATTCCTTGTGACAAGATATTTCCATAGATACCAATATTACGCTGACCCTGACCTCTCACATACTTAACAGAAAATGGCGTTTATACTAACAAAGATGCCGCCGGGGGCATTCTCGTTTCACAAACACAGCCTGTCAGGCTTTATAATTTCTGGCATGCTAGCTATCAATAATGAAAGGTATGGTCGTTCAGTTTTAAATAAACTTAATTTATGAAATCATTTCATTGTTTTATTCTTTTTCTGCTGCGCATTAAAGTGGGATTTTACAATATGATTTTATTTTTGATGTTGCATAATTGAACTATACTAGTTGGGCATATGACTTAAAAAAAGTTATTGTTTTGAAATGTGACTATTTTTTTTAAAGGTTGTCTGAAAAAAAAACTTCTCTGCATCCGGCAAAAATCTTTTTAGAAAGGTTGTGGGCTAAAATCCCGGTACTGGCACTATCAGTATTCAATAGCAGTATGTCAATTAGAGCGTGCATGGGTATCAGGTGAGCATTGTGCCCCCTGGGGCTCTTGTTTTTAAACTGAAGACAATATAGAGATTGACAGAATACATGTAAGAAAATATACCTGGTTTTTGCTGCATCAAATTTCTTCTTTAATGCTGATAATTCCTCCTCCAGGTTTTTCAGTTCTGTAGCAGATTTCTGAAACAAATAAACATGAAGTCAATCTTGATTCACATGTACAGTTAAAGAAGTGCCACTTCACTTTGCTGTAATGTCCATGAAAAAATTATCAATCTTACAATAAGTACATTAGAGTCACAGCCTACTACACACATTATACATGAGAGTCACCATGCCAATCAATGATTTAGAAGACACTGACTATAGTGTGTATGCATGCTTGAATTTGCTTTCTTTTTTCCCTCTTTTTCATGTAATCTACTGACTCTACTAAATATCATCACCAAGTAAGAATGCCTTACAACTTTGCACATCAATAAATTCATATCTACATGTACATATAGCTGTAAAGAAACAATGATGTGATAGAAACCTCTGATGCGTAATAAATTCATATCTACATGTACATATAAATGTAAAGATACAATGGTGTGATAGAAACCTCTGATGCGTCTTTCCGTTCCTTCTCTAATTTACGTATTTGTTCTCTTTGTCGTTCTAACGCCCCTCTTTGCCGTGCCGACGAGTTCCCGGTCGTTGATGCCGATGTCGGCAGACTGCCAAGAATCTCGGACTCTAAATCTATGTCGGATGTCTTAGCTTTGTTGGCTAAGGTCAACTCGTACTTAAGTTCATCAACCTGAAAGTAGGAGGGTTATATGAGCAGTTTCTATAGATATATGTAGCTCACAAAATGGTCTAGTGGCAGGTATGGTTAGAGTGGCTCTGAAAAATAAAATGAATTTAAAACTCTCTGAGAAAGGAAAAGAGGGTAGTGTGAGAGAAAATAGGAAATCTATTTTGCTGGTAGCAAACCATATTTCCTTCTTTAACATGGTTATTGCCTTGTACCTTTTTCTGTAAGTTAACGATTTGTTGTGCACGGCCTTTCCACCCACTCGGGCTGTTCAGGATACTCTTTATGTCAACATTGTCACCCACTTCTTGAGCTAGCACCTTCAAGGATAAATATCACAAGTTCATACACTAAAATCACTATTTTTATGCCTCTATTTTGTAGATCTATACATTTCTTTGCTATTGTTTAGATTTATATATAGCTTCAGCGACAGAATTAGACATTGCCTTATTTCAAAGTTTACAATAAACAAAGATAGCCGAGACCGAATTAAAATTGCTTTTTCATTTGTAAAGCAGTAAAAATGCAGTAGCAACTTATCAGCTCATTTGACATGTATCATCATTTTGTACTCTCTGAGGAATCATAATGGAATTTGAATAACACAATTATTTACATTAAATTATATAATTACATACATTTCTTAATACTTCACTGATTTTTATAAATTTAGTCTACAAAAGTTGATTAAAAGAAAAATAAATATATTGTTAATCTTCTAACCTTGTGGGCAGTTTTGAGTTCCTGTTTGAGGAATGAACACTGGTTTCTATGCTCGGCCATCTTGTTTTCTGCGTACTTGACTTTGTCCTGTAATGCTTTAATGTCAACATGATCCTCACCCTTAAATGTAGAAAATAAAGGTTATCTATGAACGAGATCAAAATTTTGACAATTTGAAACTGCAATCAAAAGCAATATAAAATTCTTGATAATTTATACATGCATAAACTTTTAGTGTAGATATAAGATGTAGTGTTGTATATCAGACGACTGTAAGGAATTGTTGATTGGAAAAAAACCAGAAAGGGTAAACCGACCGATTATCGATTTGGTATAATTTGGTATAACGTTTTAAAAGATGGAAAGCTTATATTACTCTGCATAGATTTGAGAAAACTTGCTGAAAGCAAAATATAAACCAATCAATTTCAAATTATCTGTATGTTATACCGTATTTACAGGTTATACATTAAGTAATCATCTGTGTTAAATTGAAAGAGACGGACAGAAATACATCAAGCATAAACAACTCCTTTTCAGAAACTATCGACTATAAAAAATTGAAATTGATAATCATAATTGAAAGACTTTTAGCTATTGACAATAAATTGTCAGCGACAAATGGTTCATCACTAATAACATGTAAAACTTACATTCTCCTCGGCTTGTGACTTGAGACTGATCACAGATCCTAGGTTGGATCGGGTTTCCTCAGGGATGTTTGATAACTGTAAAACAACTCTAAACATAACATACCTATAACATTCAGTGATGAGTGCAACATCTTATTTTCATGTTTATTTCATCTAGATTTTCATGATTTTGATCAAAAGCAGTTTAAGTTGACCAGACTTATTCTGTAACTTTAAATTCTTCTCTAAATGATCGAGATATCTATCGGTCTATCCCAAATGATCCAACAATAGTAAAATACATGACAGCCACAGAATATTTATGGCCTTTTATTTGACCTTTGAACTTTGACTATGACAATCACTAAGTTGTCATTTGACATGTTGTTTTCTCTTGGTTTAAACTTTTCAGACGTTCCTTAATTTATCGCTTCACTTTACTACCTGCCATCAATGACATTTTCAGCAGGTTCAAAATTAACACAGACCTGCCAACCCATTTCTTGCCAAACGAGTAATATTTTGTCCTAGAATGTGTGTATTTTTTGGGAGTTAAGTTTAATATGAACCATTAATTTTAATTTTAATTTTAAGAAATAGCATTGTCTTTTTCCCGCTCCAACATTGTTACAAGTAGTAATACATGTAATAAGATACAGAAACCCTGCTCATCTTACAAAGAATTTATGTACAGTCATGAGTTTATTCCATTGCTTATAAAGATTTTCAATAAAAGTAATTCTCTTCAAACCTTTAGGAATGGAATTGAATAGCAAAGCCTAGTGCGTAATTTATGGTAAAAATAGCAATCCAAGGAATGCTTGTGTCACCTGCGAAGCGTCTTATTTTTAAAAAATGGATCAAATATGTAGGTCAAGGTCACATGGTTAAAAATTATTTGTATCAGTAGGAATTTCTTGTCAAATGAAAGTAACATGTGAAATATTCAATCTCTTACTTACCAATAAAAAGATATGGTCTATCTCAAATTTTCAGAAAAGAAGGTCAATCATTTAGGTCAAGGTCACTAAGTGGAAATTTTTGATAATAATAGAAAGGACTCATCATAACAAATATACCTGTGAAATGTTAAAGCCGTATCACTTACCAATCAAAAGATTAAGTCAATCTGATTTTTTTGAAAAGTAGTTCAAATATCTAGGTCAAGGTCACTTTGTCAAAAATTATGGTATGTGTAGAAAGGTCTTGTCAAAAGTGAATACACATGCCTAATATGAAAGCCCTATCACTTACCAATAAAAAGATATAGCCAATCTTATTTTTTTTAAAGTAGGTCAAATATCTAGGTCAAGGTCACTTGGTAAAAAATTTTGGTATGTGTAGAAAGATCTTGTCACAAGGAATACACATGTATGTGAAATAGCAAAGCCCTATCACTTACCAATCAAAAGAATTTATTTGAAAAGTAGGTCAAATATCTAGGTCAAGGCCACTAGGTTATAAATATGATATGTGTAGAAAGGTCTTGTCACAAGAAATATACATGTGAAATATTAAAGCCCTTTCACTTACCAATCAAAAGTTATGGGGTGTGAAACCCAAAGAGTGACAGACAGATGGACAAAAGGACAGACAGACAACGAACAAAGTGATCCCTAAGTGTCGCTATGCTTTGCAGGTGACACAAATTTGTACAAGTAGGCAGGTCTGTTAACACTTTTCAGTTTCATGCTTACCTGTTTTTGTAGATCTATACATTTCTTGGCATACTGTTTAGATTTAGTTTTCTCTGATTCAAGCTCGGCCGTTAACTCTCTCACTTTCTTAGACAGATCCACAATCTTGGAGGCGGCTGTTTCATTTGTGACAGCACCAGTTACTGTAATGTAAGAGTATGTTAATGAGAAGTTCTATATTTATTAGAACATTAACAATTAAATAATGTTATGAATTGAAGGAAAATAAAACATGTAAGAATATAATAAATGCATATTCGTAAAAGCTTTCGCAATTGTAAGTCTTACCTCTTGCTTTGTCCTCAGCTTTTTTCTTCATCTGACGCACTTCAAAATCTTTTTCACTGAGAAGCTTGTAAACTCGGGCATTTTCATCTTTTAATTCCTGTGACAAATTCATAATTTGTTAACATTCACCCCCATTTGGTAACATTCACCCCCATTAGTTCACATTCATCCCCGATTGTTCACATTCATCCCCATTTGTTCACATTCATCCCCATTTGTTCAAAATCACTTCCATTTGTTCACATTCACCCCAATTGTTCACATTCATTACATATTATTCACATTCACCCCCATTTGTTCACATTCATCCCTGTTTAATCACATTCACTACCATTTGTTCACATTCACTCCATTTGTTCAGATTCACCCCAATTTGTTCACATTCACCCCCCATTTGTTCACATCCACTTCCATTTGTTCACATTCACCCCCATTTATTCACATTCACCCCAGTTTGTTCACATTCATCCCTGTTTGTTCACATTCACTCCAATTTGTTCACATTCACCCCTGTTTGTTCACATTCACTCCATTTGTTCACATTCACCCCGTTTGTTCACATTCACCCCCATTTGTTCATATGCACCCTTATTTCTTCACATTCACCCTGATTTATTCACATTCACCCTGATGAATTAACACTCACCACGATTTTGTTCACACGTGCCCTTATATCTTTATACTTGCCCTGATTTAATCAAATTCACCCTGGTTTGTTCACAGTTTTCCTGATTTGTTCACATTCACAATGACTTGTACACACTCACCCTGATTTGTACACACTCACCCTGATTTGTTCACACTCACCCTGATTTGTTCACACTCACCCAGACTTGTTCACACTCACCCAGACTTGTTCACGCTCATCCTGATTTGTTCACACTCACCCAGACTTGTTCACACTCACCCAGACTTGTTCACACTCATCCTGATTTGTTCACACTTACCCAGACTTGTTCACACTCGACCTGACTTGTTCACACTCATCCTGATTTGTTCACACTCACCCTGATTTGTTCACACTCACCCTGATTTGTTCACACTCACCCTGATTTGTTCGTTTAGATGTTCAACCAGGTCCTCTGATAGATAACTTGTCTGTTTGGTTGAAGGATCTGACAGCTGCAAAATTCAGAGACAAAAAATTTAAGAAGTTGATATTGTTCTAAAGCTTTATTTCTATAGTATCTTTAAAATATTAATATTTTGAATGCTTTAATGCGCAATTGTGATATGTATAATTTGTTTGATGATTGTCAATTTCATTGTACTTTGGAAAATCATCGTCAGTCAAGTAGATGCTGAACAATAAAAAAAATCGTCACTTTACCTTGAACTTTAAAAAAAAAATTAAACTTGAGACATACATCATGTATTGAGTGTACTATCTTCCAGTCGTATAACACACTATATAGTTACACTGTACATCATAATCATAATACTACATCATAATATCAAACCTTCAATCCAAGGTCATCCTCGATACCAAACGCTATAGACGTAGTTGTGTTGCTCCGGGTCGATGACAAGTTTGATTTCTCTTTCTCCTCTTTTTTCTGTTTTCGTCGTAGAAGTTTTTTCTGTTGTTGTTCCTGTAGAAGCTGGAACTGCTGCTTCAATGCTTCACTCTCGGTCTCCGTCATCTTCAAAATGTACAGAGGCCTGAGTGGGTATTAAAGGCTCTATCAGGGCAAGAAAAGCAGGATTCATTTGATTGTAAAGTCGACATTTTAGTTTTATTTTTAGTTCTGTTTTTTATTTTGTTCTGCTGCTCCATTATTCCATCATTTAGCATGGTGAAGAAAACTTTAATGATCATGATGATACACTCAGAAATGGGACATTTATGCTGACTTTTGAGTCATATTTTCTCATGTGATTGTTTAAAGTTCCTCTTTGGGAATTTGATATTTTGGCAAAAATAGAGGAATTTTGGCATTGTGAAGCCCGGCGGAATTTCAGCCCCCAAACATGGATTAACAAAAAAAAAAATTACTGTGAGCAATCACTCAGGGTATCAAACTGAGGACGTTGGATTTGAAGTAGATCAGAGCATTACCAAGTGAGCTCAAGTGTTTATCCAGTTTCTGAAGTGAGCCATACGGACAGTACGGAGGGTACAGTGCGTTTCGGTACAAGGACATTTCGGTACATAGAAGAAAGTCGTTTCGATACATGGTACAAAGACATTTTGGTACATGATTTAGGTTGTTTCGGTACATGTTTTACCTAATTATTGACTGATTAGAGAGGATACTATCAATATGTTGTTTACTACCATAGTAACCCCCCCCCCCCCAATCATGTCCCGAAAAGTTAGAGTGGAAAAGCGTGATTGTTTAACTCCTATTCCAAAATATTATTTTATCAAAGCTTATGCTTTTATCATCAATTTGTCTATGAAGTCCGATCCATCAAAGAATGCTTCTTAAACATCATTTCATAAGAAGCGGCAATTTATAAAATTAAGAGGTCTACGTATTACGTCAATTTCTAATGTTGCAAATCAACTTATTAGAGGACGCAGTCCGCGCCGCAGGCGCGGACGTAGTCCTCATCAAGGTAACACGTGTATATATATAGGAAAAATCGTGTTTTTCAATTGAATTCTATGCTATACCTATAGGTTCCAAAACCGTGGTCAATGACGTCATTCTCCCCATTGCCCATTTGATCGGCGTGAAGAGCAAGCTTATTTTTTTGACAATGTCACTTGACGACAGAATGAAACCCATCGATGACCATGATTTCTCAATCTCATTTGAATATTCTCCGTTTGGCTTACTCCTCCAGTGTCCCAATGTATGTTTTGTACTTTGCTTCACGTAATACTTACATTGCACCATCATTTCCAACATATATCATGTTTAGTCCGAATATCCTCTTTGAAAATTACTACGTGACGTCAGCATGCGACGTCATCATAAAACTTTGTTTCGCAGACTTTCTTTCATCGACAGCTCCCTCAGACAAATCCATGGATAAACTCATAATGCTGGGATGAAAATACAAACAAAAAAATATCAGCGCGATCAGTGACTTACCGAATTTCATTCTGCTTTCGAGGATGATTATGATTTGTAGCTGATATTTTGATACCTGTAGATCGAATAATATGGTTTCTCTCCACATATATAAGATCTACATGTAGAATGTACTGGAAATCCATGCAGTGTAAATCCCAACACAAACTTCTTAATCAAGTTAATGTCTGCTGCCTTCGATACTGTACACAACGCGTCACAACTTACGTCATCATTAACAGTAATTACAAAAATGTAGTGTAAATAGGTAAACACAAACTGGGGCTCTGTTCAAAGCATAAAATAAAGCTGGGTATTTTTCCCATTGGAGGTAAATCATAGGCGGAACCAGGGTTATTCAAAAAAGGAGGAGGGGTGAAGGCTTCAGATTTTATTTTTTTAGAAAGATGGAGGGGTTGATTTTAATTATGGGGGAAGGGGGTGACAGGGGGTGAATTTCCACTCAGAATACTTCTCTCCCGTCCCACCCCTTTCCTCCCCTCTCCCACCTCCTTACATCTCCCGGCTCCCTCCCTTCCCACTTCCTCCCCTTCCCTTTCATTCTTGCCTTTTATGGGGTTGGGGAACAGACAGGGGGTACCTCTCCGCCCCCTTATCTCCTCCTCCCATACACCCCTCTCCCTCACCCTCATGCTCCCCCTCTCTCCTTCCTCCCGCCCCTTCATCTTGATCCCTTTCGCCCTCTTTTATAGTAAAGGAATAAATTTTGTCTTCAGGTATTACATTGAAAAATCATTTGTAAACATTATTTAGAAGGGAAAATCCTGTGATACTAACATGACTAATATTATACTGGATTTTTTTTTAGTATAACCCTCTTCTCCAGGCCAACCCATAAGATATTTTGCAGATAACACTATAGACGGCGCCGAAAAGGATTCTTTCTAATCCTTCTACATATTGAATGTTAATTTTTCCGGTGAAAGTAAAAGGGGTGCAGGGGGGTATACATTTTTACATATTCCTGATACGACAACTGACATTTCATCACACAGTGAAATTTGAAAAATAAACATTTAAAAGTTTAATTGAATTGAATAATCAAGATGTATACATGTAAATCGTACAATATGTAAATACTTCAGAAAAAAGTAATTCTTTTTTCTAATTTTAATGGTTTGTGCCCACAGTTTTCTTGCCCGAGTTCTCTTTTCCTTGGTTTTCATCAAGGCCCAAGGATTAAGATTACATCACTTGATCTCTTCTCATCTGTCATTTACATGTATGACTCAAAATCAAGCATTGCGATCTCATGTTTGCTGATTGTTTTGTGACATCAAACCGGCCGACATTGAGAATTGTTTCCCCGCATTTACGAGTTATTTGCATGCTGTCGATCCAGAAATTGTCTATAAAAATATCCCCTCTCCTGTAGATGAAATCTTATGGGTTTCAAGAAAAAAAATGTAAGATTGATAGAGTAAAAAAGATGCTGGAAAAGAATAACTAGAACTCATATTGTATGACATATTTTGTTTATTATTAACTTAGTAAAAAAATATTCAATTATATGATGTATGGTGAAAAATCATTGAAATTATAATTCATCTGCGTCCTCACAATGGCTTTGCCATAATTCATATTAAAACAAAAATCAAACACAAAGTTATTATCACCTCATATCATAAAAACAATTGTACCGAAATGTCTTTTTGTTGTACCGAAACTTCTTTGTCATTGTACCGAAACGTCTCTACTTGTACCAAAACTTCCTTGTACTGAAACGTCCTTGCACCAAAATGTCCAGCATTCCAGTACGGACAGTACAATTTTGATATTTCCCATTTTCCTAAAGTGGGCTACGCGGAGTAATAGAGGATGCAGTCCGCGCCACAGGCGCTGACGTAGTCCTCATCAAGGTAACACGTGTATATATATAGGAAAAAAGGTGTTTTTCAATTGAATTCTATGCTATACCTATAGGTTCCAAAACCGTGGTCAATGACGTCATTCTCCCCATTGCCCATTTGATCGGCGTGAAGCGCAAGCTTATTTTTTTGACAATGTCACTTGACGACAGAACGAAAACCATCGATGACCAAGATTTCTCGATCTCCTTTGAATATTCTTCGTTTGGCTTACTCCTCCAGTGTCCCAATGTATGATTTGTACTTTGCTTCACGTAATACTGACCTTGCATCATCATTTCCAACATATATCATGTTTAGTCCGAATATCCTCTTTGAAAACTACAACGTGACGTCAGCATGCGACGCGACGTCAGCATACAACTTTGTTTCGCGGACTTTCTTTCATCGACAGCTCCCTCAGAAAAATCCATGGATAAACTCATAATGCTGGGAGAAAAAAACAAACAAAATATCAGCGCGATCAGCGACTTACCGAACTTCATTCTGCTTTCGAGGATGATTTGCAGCTGATATTTTGATACCTGTAGATCGAATAATGTGGTTTCTCTCCACATATTTAAGATCTACATGTAGAATATACAGGAAATCTATGCAGTGTAAGTCCCAACACAAACTTCTAAATGTCTGCTGCCTTTGGTTTACAACGCGTCACAACTTACGTCATCATTTACAGTATTTAGTACAAATAGGTCAACACAACTGGGGCTCTGTTCAAAGCTTTTCTGTCAGAAATAAGCAGACAATCCGAAAGTAACCAGACATACCAGACAAACCTGGTAAAATTTGCATCGGTCTGGTTATATATTTCAACTTTTTCTAACATGTTTGAATTTCTACAAAAATTCAAAAATGTCTGGTAAGTTGTTAAAACTTTCACGATGTCTGAATAAGGCTGGGTATTTTTTTCCCTTGGAGGTAGTCAATCATAAGCGGATCCAAGGTAGAGGGATGAAGGCTTCAGATTTTTTTTTACAAAGGGGGGGGGTTGATTGTATTCAAAGGGAAGGGGGCGGACAGGGGGTAGATTTCTGCTAACTTCTCTCCTTCTCTCCCCTGTTCCGCTCCCTTCTCCCACCTCCTAACTTCTCCCTCCCTTCTGCCTCCCTCCAGCTGCCTCCTTCCCCTTCCCATTCATCCTTGCCTTTTAAGGGGTTGGGGAGCAGACATGGGGTACCCGCTCTCTCCGCCCCCTTATCTCCCCTCCCACACCCTTCCTTTTTACCCCTCCCTCTCCGGCTCTCTCCTTCCTCCCGCCCCTCCCCCTCTCTTTCACCCTCTTTTAAAGTCAAGGAATGAGCAAGAATTTTGTCTTCAGATATTACATTGGAAAATCGTTTACATTATTTAGAAGGGAAAATCCTGTAATACTAATGTTATACTGTACTTAATTTGTAAGTTTTAACTCCCTTCTCCAGATCATCCCATAAAACTATATATTGCTGATAACACTATAGACGGCGCCGAAAAGGAAGTTTTCTCTCTCTTCTACATTTTGAATGCTAATTTTTCCGGTGAAAGTAAAAGGGGAGAGGGGGATACATATTCCTGATACGACAACTGACATTTCATCACCATTGAATAATCAAGATACATGTTAATCTTATATAATATATAAATACTTCAGAAAACAGTAAAAAAAATTTCTTTTTTTTTTAATTTTAATGGTTTGTGCCCACAGTTTTCTTGCCCGAGTTCTCTTTTCCTTGGTTTTCGTCAAGGTCCAAGGAATTAAAATGTATAGATTAAGATGACATCACTTGATCTTTTCTTATCTGTCAATTATGTTTCAAAATTATGCAGTGCGATTTCATGTTTTAACAGGTTGATTGTTTTGTGACATTGAGAATTGTTTCCCCGCATTTACGAGTTATGTGCATGCTGTCGATCTAGAAATTGTCTATGATATCCCCTCTCCTGTTGATGATTCTGGATATCAAGAAAAAACTAATGTAAGGCTGATAAAGACGGTAAAAATGATGCTGGAAAAAATAACAAGAACACATATTGTATGACATATTTTATTCTTATTAACTTAGTAAAAAAAATATTCAATGATGTATGGTGAAAATTGGGTATTAATTCATTGAAATCATATTTCATCTGCGTCCTCACAATGGCTTTGCCATAATTCATATTATGAAAAATGGACCATTGAAGCCTGTTTACTTTCTTCAGAAATGCCCCACTGAAATTGCAGAAAACCATGAAAAATTGCCAACTGACAAAAATTCCTTCCAACAGAGTGTGGTCAGAGGAAATTCCATACAATTGAACATTCAACAGTCATTACGTGGGCTTTTATAAGCTTACAAATACCAATTATAACATACCTTGTAAAGAACAAATCACATCCCTTAACGTTCACATCTTTAAATACATTGAAATCGGGGAGCTTCGGATAGCAACAAAACGGAAATACCAGTGCGAGCGTAGGAGAAGGAGTAAAGAAATGGTGTGTTTTCATTGGTTAATTATTCCGGCTATGCGCGCCAAATTCAAACGTGAAAAAATTCAATATATGTCAAGTTCTTACCCTGTAGTCAGGAACATAGTTCGATCTCAATGGGGAGATAAGAATTTTCATTTCCTGCTAATTTCAAATGTTTCAAAGTCAGAAGATTAAATTGATAAGTTGATAAATGAATAAATAGATAAATAAATGAATAAATAGATAAATAAATGAAAAAATAGATAAATAAATGAATAAATCCAATTTCAGTCATAGTAAAACACTTCACTACTTTGATTACTTGATGAATAAATAAATGAAAAAAATAGATAAATAAATAAGTAGATAAATAGATGGATTAATAAATGAATAAATAAGTAATTAAATGTATAAATAAATAAATGGATAAATAGATAAATAAATAATCAAAACTTGTCTAACTTTCTTTATCAGAATTCCGATAGCATATAGATATTATTTTTCACTTATTCATATTCTCTGATTCAAAATACAGATAATTAGCCATGTGGAACCGGTTTTGGGCTATTCTCGTTTACCTCTTGGCTCTTGCTAATGGGGAAAATTTTTTAACTTCATTAATTATTTAAGGCAATGTCATGTCATTATATGAAATTAAATATATGGCGGTACGTTTGGGGTCTGTCCCGGAGATTTTTTTTTAATTTGAAGACTGTGTGGAACGTATTTGAGTGGAATCCGTAAGGGACCAACCCTATGGCAATATAATAAATGTATTTAACAATGAGTGTATAGCTGTAATTGTGTGATTTGACATTTTCTAATGTTTCATCGCTTTTTCATTGTCTGTTTCCATGAGAACAATTTGTAAAAGAAACCCGGTGCCTGGTACAAATGTAAAGGCTGGTTCTTTAATAATTGGGGGGGGGGGGTTGTTATATTATCTTTCGCTGAAGAAAAACGATCGAGATACTCCAATCGATACACAAGTCCCGACATAATTAGAATTATTTTAATATGGCAACTGGATTTTCAAAAATGAAGAAAACGTGCATTTTGAAATGGAGGGGGTTTTCAGGAATCTCATCTGCTCTTGATCAGGAGGTCATCATTCCTAGGTCCGTCCATTATAACTACTTTGTAGCCAATATGGATGTTCCCTCTATCTGACATGTTATAGATTTGCCCATTTTCTGTTTAATCCTTGGTTTGTCTTGTAATTCTCTGATTTAGATGGACTTATTTGTAGCAGTATGATGAGGGTTCGGCTATACCACTCGATCAATCCAGACTATAAAACTGTAACTTTATGATATGTGTGTAAATCTTTATTCTCTTTCCTTTTCTCTTTTCATGAATGATGCATTTATGAAACCTTATTCATCTATATAGGCCTTTTGCGATGTGATCACACATTTTCTAATTTTTGTAAAAAAAAGAATGCCTGTTTGTCTCACTTGCACTCTTTAAGGAAATGGATTCACATAAGCTTAAGCTTTTTTCCAGATCCTTATTTATATTGTATTGTATTATGTTACACATGATTTTTAGTTACAGTAACTTATGCATTTATTAGATTTCAATGAAGTTGAATAAATTCAAATCCGTAAAACAGCAGAAACAAGCAAACATGACACGTAACTTATCCTTTTATCTGTAGTTTGTTAGAGACAACCTCGGGCAACTGTACATGTCATACAAACATTCTCTGTAACTTGATAAAATCGTCAAAATCGTCATAGCTAGGAGTCTTTTTTTATATTTCACTTGAAAAAAGATGACTTTGCATGTATCCATTACATAAATCAAACCATGGTCTTACTACATTTTATATCCTTTTTCATGCATTTTTGTACTAATTCAACTTTCTCTGCATAATTAACCTCTCGTTCCCTTTGTCTTTATATGACATAGACACATTCCTGGATCGGCACGTTACTTCTACCTTTATCACAGGTAAATGATGTCTGGAGGGGCGTGGTCACTCTCACCTGTCGGAAATAAACCATAACATGTAAACATGAAAACACACAAATAGTGAATGTACATAACATGGAAATGGGTGTTTTATCCTTAAAGTTTATATTTTTAATATTTGTGGTGTTTACCAGAGATATAAAATTTACAGGTTTGTAGCGAATTTTACTTAATAAAGTAATGGATAATTAGAAATCCAAATTGTCTTTAGAACAATTTGTAAATGACATGTTATATAAACTCAAGGTTACCATGTTTAGTTGTGAAGAAAAAATATTGAGCTGTCAAACATTTTTCTTTCATGACTATAACATGTAAAGGAACGGTGAACGAATTGAGGAATTACAACTTTATCATTAATAGAATTTGCAAGATACATGTACATTATCTTCATCCACGTAACTCTGTACCATGCCCACCAGGACCCATTTTGGCCAATAAAGTAACAATTTTGTATGTTATAATTAATAGAATTTCAAAACAGTATTAGTATGTGTCAAAGAAAAAAAACCAACTTTGTAATACTGTAATAGTAAAATGCGATGTTTGACGGAAGTTGCTGATATTAACCGATACCAGCTTACTTCTAGATACATGTACGCTTGTAAACCCCCCCCCCCAAAAAAAAAAATCATCGATTTTTCAATAATAAGGTACAAGTAATAAAATGTATCAATCATGTAATTTTCTTTTCCAGAATGTAACAGTTTTAGCTGTTATTCTTGTTCATACACGATCACAGGGGAACCCTCTGTTAACTTTGAATGTGCAGATAGTCCGTGGAACTTCACTGTAGGTCAGCCCGTTATAGCGTGTGATGATACCAGATACTGTATTACAAAAACTGTGTATGAGAAAGGTAAGAGATAGTCCATGGAACTTCACTGTAGGTCAGCCCGTTATAGTGTGTGATAATACCAGATACTGTATTACAAAAACTGTGTATGAGAAAGGTAAGAGTTAGTCCTTGGAACTTCACTGTAGGTCAGCCCGTTATAGTGTGTGATGACACCAGATACTGTATTACAAAAACTGTGTATGAGAAAGGTAAGAGATAGTCCGTGGAACTTCACTGTAGGTCAGCCCGTTATAGTGTGTGATAATACCAGATACTGTATTACAAAAACTGTGTATGAGAAAGGTAAGAGATAGTCCGTGGAACTTCACTGTAGGTCAGCCCGTTATGGCGTGTGATGACACCAGATACTGTATTACAAAAACTGTGTATGAGAAAGGTAAGAGATAGTCCGTGGAACTTCACTGTAGGTCAGCCCGTTATAGTGTGTGATAATACCAGATACTGTATTACAAACACTGTGTATGAGAAAGGTAAGAGATAGTTCGTGGAACTTCACTGTAGGTCAGCCCGTTATAGTGTGTGATGACACCAGATACTGTATTACAAACACTGTGTATGAGAAAGGTAAGAGATAGTCCGTGGAACTTCACTGTAGGTCAGCCCGTTATAGTGTGTGATAGTACCAGATACTGTATTACAAACACTGTGTATGAGAAAGGTAAGAGATGGGTAGTCCGTGGAACTTCACTGTAGGTCAGCCCGTTATAGTGTGTGATGACACCAGATACTGTATTACAAAAACTGTGTATGAGAAAGGTAAGAGATAGTCCATGGAACTTCACTGTAGGTCAGCCCTTTATAGTGTGTGATAATACCAGATACTGTACAGTACCTATCACGAGTTTTACAACGAGATCGCCATCGATGGAGTAAAAATTTAACGAGTAAAGGCCAATTCCTCCATCAGGTGGAGGGCTTTTAGGAGGGCTGGTGAGGGGCAAAGCGGGCTCAACGCGAACAAACTTTACCCCGAAAAACTCGGAGTGTTTGTGGGCGGGGCTAATGAACGGAGGCGGCGCTTATGCATATTTAATTATTAGCCGGGGTAAACACGGAGTGCTTATAGGCGGGGCTTATATTCGCTTGACGGAGCATCTCGAGTCGCGTAAAATCTCTTTGTAGAAAGTAGAATCGCGATAGGCTAGTCAAACAACTGTTTTAACAATACGCTAGATCTGTACGTACAGTAAATATTTTCCTAAGAACGATTCTATAAATGTTGTAACAATTTAAAGAATCATTATCTTACATATCCGCATAGATATACTACATTTATAACAATGCAGTATTCAGGATTATGTACGTAGAGATAGAGAAACCCTAGATGTTAAATAGGCAGTCTACACATGTCTGTAGTTTGAATTTCCTGTGATGTACGAAAAATGAATATGAATTAATAAACCAACAAATAATATAGGAAGCAAAACTGTAATAAAGAAAACAAGAGAAAAAAGAAATACATAATTGTTTATCCTACTCCTGTATTTTATAAACACCTGAATATTGGATGTGTAAAATACATTATATCATTCGATGTATCTGATGGAAGGAAAAATAAGATTTGTTTCCTGTTAGACAATGAAACGAATTTTTGCATGCATTTATAGATTCAAGTACTGTAACGCACGACTTCGCAGTAAGATGAATATTAAAAGTATTATGAGTTATGCAAATCATTTTCCCGTTCATACGGAATAGCTTCTAAATCCGTACTCTGGATACTTCACATTGATGTAATCTATTTTACATATACATATAAACGATTGCACACTTACGTATAAAATTTAATTCAATGCTGTACGATACCAAGTAAATTAAATGTTTAATTCATTGATAGTTATTTTTTATTCTATCGTGTTTGAACGGTATTTGTTTTTTTTTTTATCACGGAAGCATATTTTAGAAGGCATCGAAAGTATAGACCTTTGTTAATTTTTCAGCAATTGTTATGATCCGTTATCAGTAATAGCTGAAAATCTCGAGCAGGAACCAGCGTTCACCCCTGCTCCCTCACTTTTTAGATAAAATATGAAAAAATATAGACAATACAGTCAAGACAATGTCTATTTACTAACTCAGGCACGTACGTCATCATGTATGCACATGCATTACGTTTCTGGGGTCGCAGGTCATTTATAATATACATGTACCAGTGGTGGATCCAGGATTTCAGAAAGGAGGGGAGAGCCCAGCTTCAAAGAAAATTGTTCACAGAAAAGCTGACAAGCAAAAGATAAATTAAAAAAAAACCAAAGAGGCGATGATACAAATATTAAGACTTAGGACTTTATATTATTCAGGGGTCCTTAACCCCATTTGGTCTTTTCCTTATAAGGTATTTGATCGTTTACCTGAAGATGTGCCAATTGTGTGATTCTATAGATCCTACAGATTTGCAGTCCCAACGCGTAATTACTCTTTTAAAGCGGAATTTCTCTTTTTAGTGGCGCATCATTATTAATCAATGATGCATATGAATGAACATGCGATTCCCAAGGAATTGTCTCCTGATAAAGGACGCAATTTTTGTAATATGAATTGAAAACTGCAGCAAGCGAAGCCGGAAAATTTTCCTGAATTTGAAGCGAAATTTTATATTAATTCTTCAAATTTGGATTACTTGTAAGAGCAAGATTATTTCTTCTGTCATGCCATAAGCAAATTCATTTTATTTATTAAAATTCAGAGCAAAAAAAATTTTTTTTGAGCAACCCCCCACCCCCGAATATCAAATGGACCGTGCCTTACCCGTACCTGTTTCATGATCAGTAGATAATGATTAGATTACAGTTTCGAGTTACTCCGTTCTTGATCCGCACATACATTTTTTGCAAAATTAAAAAGAAAAAAAAATCAGTTTTCGGAAGCGATTCAAGAAACTAACACCAAAAAGTGAGGGAGCTCCAGCCTCATTTGTAATCGAACAGGCTTACGTTATAATGTTTTTGTTCCTTTTCTATATGTCAGATTAATAATGAAAGTGATAAACGATTTTCGATTCGAAGCAGAGGAGAGGGAGGGGGGGGGGGGTTGTTCGGTCATTCTTTATTCCTTCCCAAATCTTACATTTCCGGGTAATATGACAAATTTCAGGGGGTCCTTAAACCACCCCTCCCGATCCGCACTTGTTATAGGGGAGGGTGGGTGGTATTCGGTCCTTTATTCCTTCCCAAATCTTTTTTTTTTCATTTTTCTAGGTATAAGGACAAATATCAAGGGGTCCTTAACTTCTCCCTCCCCTTCCCTCCATCCCCTCTTTCCCTCCTCTCCTCCCTTCCTCCCACCTCCTTTTCACCCTATCCAACCCCTAAAGTATAAAATGCGAAGTCTTTATTCAGGTTAATGAGAAGCGTTTAATCTAGACGAATCAATGAGAATCGTACAGTATGTTTTTTCAGCTTAATAATAATGCAACGCTTAAAAGAGAAATTCCGCTTTCAAAGAGTAATTACGCGTTGGGGCTGTCTTCCTCTTGATAGTGTCAAAGTAAAAGCAAAATCTGTAGTAAACTTTATAAAATCAGAGAAATTCCTACATTTGAGACTTATTGGTGTGGTTCCCTCATTCTATATTCTTACATTTGTCCTGGTATTATGACAAATTTAAGGGGGGTCCTTACCCCCTACCTCCTCTCGCCCCTTCCTCCAACCTCCCTTTCACCATGTCCACCCCTTTAGTATTCACTAAAATGCGAAGTCTTTATTCGGGTTTATGATAGATGCGTTTACTGTACACTGATATCGAATGTTCATTCACCAATCTGATTAAAACCAGATCTCTACATGATCCCGATTTTATTTATCATGTTTATGTCGTGTGGAATTTGTCGCTACGCGACATAAAACAATCAGGAGCATGTAGAGATCTGGTTTAATCGCATGAATAATGCACCAATAAAAAGAAATTCCGCTTTCAAAGAGTAATTACGCGTTGAGTACCATTTGCAGTAACTCCTTTGGCTGACAAACACAGTACATTTTTGTAAACCGGTACAAATTATGGGATTTTTTTTCATTCGAATCTCCAATGAATGACAAATAAATATACAGTATAGTACAAATAATGCAGTTTTAATTTTTGAAGACACAATAAAAGAACATGTATTAAATCAACCCGAACTGTAGTGAAGGTTGAATTTGGACTGAGGCCTTTCATAAATATTTTACGGGAGGGCCGCACCTCTATGTAATTTCTCTTGAGAAGAAAAATATGACTCTTTCATTCTTATACATATACTTCCCAAACTGTCAGCTTGCAAATCCTTTTTTGTTTAGAATTTGCTAGTGTTATGATCTTTGAGGCACTTTATACAGCTAGGTAAATCGCACAGAAGTTTTCATGACAAAAAAAGTTACTTAAGGTATCCGATGTACAATTGGGCATTTTTCTATGCCTGGTAAGGTACCATAAAGTTTATATTTTCTGAAAGGTTATATAATGCCCACTGTTCAGAAATAATGATTTTGGGGCCAGAAAAACAAAGGGGAATAACTGTTGAAGCATTTAAATTGTCTATATTCTCTATATATATAACATATGCTAAATAAAAAGTTGTACAAGAGTTTTTCCCCTTTGATTTTTAAGACCAGGGGGTCTAATATCTGTACTCAGGGCATCATTACATTTCAGAAAATATATAGTTTATAGTACCTTACCAGGCATAGAATTTACCATAAAACGCTATGTAAAATGACTCTATTGTACAACGGATACCTTAAAATGATTCTAATTTTGCTGAAAGCCATTTCAACGGGATACATAACTGGAGGGTGTATTAACATATTCTACACCAAAATTTTCTAAAATAAAACTGGAAAGGGCTCGACCGCCTTGGTGTCGATGAACAGGTGCGTTGTCGGCTACTAATATATCGCCCGAATTCAACGCATTTTCTCCCATTTCAGTATATATTAAGCATCTAGTGCTTCTTAAAAATCTAAGATATTGAGGAATGTCAGTGGCTCCCTCTATGACATTACAATACATGCAATCCAATTAATAGACTGAGTGTTACATTTGGAGATTTTTATGAACTAAAAACTTAAATTGCGCTCACCTTTTTCAGCATGACCAAAAATAAGTATTTGTGCAGTCACGAGAATTGAAACCGGCCTCATCAAAGAATTTCAGTATAAGTACTTCTTTATTATATAAATATTCCATGAATACCTCCGTATAAAGGAGATTAGCATCTGTGGATCTTTCAGCACTGATTTGTTACTATTCTTTTTAACGAGATCTTTTCCCGCAATTCTTTTTCCACGAGAGATATATCGTTGGGAGACGTTTTGTTAGTCGTTATCATCAAGTCTTTTTGTTCTTACTTTATTTGAACTTTTTTTCCACAAAAAAGTTTTGTTTCTCACCCCATAGTCCCATGTACGTTTAACACATGCAATTTCTATCAATTTGAAGTTCGTCAGCAACCTTTTGCTCTAAAAAT
Source organism: Pinctada imbricata (assembly GCA_033119305.1). Taxonomy (NCBI): domain Eukaryota; kingdom Metazoa; phylum Mollusca; class Bivalvia; order Pterioida; family Pteriidae; genus Pinctada; species Pinctada imbricata. Next base: position 4,469,132 of record VSWD01000003.1, on the reverse strand, counting down.
ATAGCCATTTACCTCATTTGCTCCCAGAGAATTTGATTTTGTGATGATTTTAAATCCTCATTATAAGCTTATAAGCGGCGTTCCTTCTTTATACATTCTTCTTTTTTTTTTTACTTTTTAATAACGACATTTTCATTGATTTTAGATTTCCGACCTCTGTTTGTAGGAGACACTTTTATAAATATATTTGTTTTAAATTTAAATGACCACATGCTCATTTAACGAGAGAACATTAATGGGGATTAAGATTTTATCTATGAAATTGATTTCTCCGTGGTCCTTTATAGAAGTACAAGTTTTATCAGTAACACCCGCTGTGCAATGGCTTGGGTTAAGTGAACTTTAACATGTTTAATAACACCTGGCTTGTAAGTAGTGATGAGGTAAGCTACATGCATGTACATGATCTCTGAATATAATGTCTAGAGGGATGTCGAATGTGTTTTGGACTCAGCCAAAGAACAAGTCCGAGGGTGCTTGCAGAGGGGGGGGGGAGATTTCGGGTGAAATACAGACGTTTGCTTGACGTTAGATTTCATTTCAAAATTTATTCTTCACTTTGTACATGTCTTGTAGGAATGGTATTTACCTCGCCTGATAGAGAAACGGGCACCTGATCTCACCTTGTCTTTTCTGATGTTCGTTCATGTTTATTTCGTGTACGTCGAATGGTGTTTTGTATGATACATGCATTTTTTCCTTGCGATCTTTGAAATGAAAATCACGAACAAGCTAGATAATCTTGTAAAAGTTCTATTAAATGAACTGAATTATTATATGCAAACAATGCAGAATGAATTTAATTTTCCAGGTGATCATTTTTATAAAATTGCAGTAAAAAGTATAATATCGCATTGCAGTCATTACAACTAAGAATCCAACCGCACAAACATGTCAGCTTTCGCGTGTTAAACCCTAAGCCAATAAATGATAATTATTTTGACCTGTAAAGCGACCTTGGCCATGTTATAAATTAAAAAGACTATTTCGTAAACTATGTGTACATGTACATTTTGTATCTATTCATAAAACAAGTCATGCTTGCCCCCTCCTTAAAGCCATCAAAGTAACATCTCTCTCTCTCTCTCTCTCTCTCTCTCTCTCTCTCTCTCTCTCTCTCTCTCTCAGATCACATTTTTATTTCATTCCCTCGCATGAATATTGTATATTTGTATCACTATATCTTAAAAATTGTTTCTAAAATTGATTGATTGATTGATTGATTGATTGATTGATTGATTGATTGATTGATTGATTGATGAGTTGCAGCTATATCTTACTACAAGACTGACGGACAGACAACCGGGAGGTAGACAAAGTGGTCGTTATATTTACATGTAGCTCTTGCATTGCCGGCGACATGGCCAGCAAAGGCGCGAAAAAAAGCTTTACCAGGGTCAGTTTATTTACTTTATAAAAGAGACGTTTCTGTATAAGAATAAGGCAAAATTTGCATTTGATTAGAAAATTTACGTCTTTTCTTTATTTAGGAAGGTGAGAAGAAAAAACTGAATCATTAAATAAAACAATTTACATGTAAAACTGAAAGCAATAAAGACATAAAAAAAGAAGCTTCTCCTATCCTATTATAGAAAGGACAGAGAAGATTACGTTATTTAATAAGAATTTTCAAGTACATAGAATATGAAGTGAAAAAATCAGCATTAACAAATCTGAGGTCTCTTGACTATCTCAGCACCAGGGGCGGGTCCAGAGGGGGAAAGTGGGATTGTATCGATCGAGGCACTAAGTGCCGAGTCGGGGAGAATACGGTTTGAAAAAATTGAATACAATGGTGCAATCTGGAGCATATTTTCTCTGTTTTTCTCGTATATATCATGGCCGTTTTCACTCATTGAAAGGACAAGAAAGTATACGCAAGTGGAACGCCGTACCCGACCATTTGATAGGGCGAGACTTTGCTTTTCTCGAATTAATTGCTAGTAAGATTGAATTACTGTGTTCATTTGCTTTTTTTTCTGTTTGTAGATTTATCCGCGAAAGATGGAATATAAATAAATGGTTTTTTTTTATTTCTTTCTTTCTGTATTTCAATATCTTTTTACATAATAGGTTTATATAGGGAATCTTTGAAGGAATCGGGGAAAAAAGATAAGGAAATGAGAGACAAGAGCATCTGTAAGAGAGTTTTTTTTCTTTAATTTCGGTGAAACACATGCAGGCAGATTTTGAGATTTTCACTTTATACTAGGGTTCATCCATAAACTAAAGTATCAGGCGAGCAAGGGAAGGACTGCAAGGAATTTATACTATTCCCTAAAACAGATGAGGGCACGGGGACTACCCGCAGAAAATTTCTCAACTGCGGAAAATCAAAGGCGCGGTCATATGTGATGTATGATTGACACCATCGGATGTTTATTCGGTTATGGATAATACAATGTAAAGAAAATAGAGTCACGAAGAAAAATGGTACATTTTGTAACATTTTGAAAACAATGTAAATTATAAAATTCATTATTATTCGCAAGTTTTTATTTATTTATTTATTTATTTATTTATTTATTTATTTATTTATTTATTTATTTATTTATTTATTCATTCATTTTTTTTTTTTGAAAATTTATTCTCATATTTTTTTTCAGTTTTGAGATAATAAATATCTTTATCTAACCATTATGTATACTTTAAAGTTTTATAAGTACAATACCTACAACGTCATTTTGCGGTGCGGAGTTTGAATAACCAGCCGTCCTACAGATAGGCTATTAATGTACATATAACTGACACGTGTACTTCACATGCGCATGTCTCAGGAAGTCTTTTGTATAGTTTGCAACGGTTCGAAGCCAATTGTTGTTCAGTAGTAGACATATTACTGGCACATCATGTATGTACATGTATTGAGTAAAATTTCCCACTTTGCGCACTGAAAAAAAATCCTTCCCGTTGATATTGCAAGTAATTGAGTGTGTATATATGTACATTGCTCCGTTCAGATCACATTAATTCATGACGCCAATATTTCTACATTGTATATTATGAATAATTAAAGATTAAAAAAAATTGCAAAATATTACTTAAAACCTCAAGGTCGGAAAGGAAGAGGATTGTTCGATTGCACGTGCAACTTTTTTCCGTTGTAATGCCTTTTTTTTATTTATTTATTTTTCTTATTTATTATTTCATTAATCTATTTATTTATTTATTTTTTTTTTTTTTTGGCTTGTTGAAAGAAGAATCCGATATTTTTATTGTTTGGCATTCTTTTGATTTAAGGTACTTTTACAAATCATTTTACTGGTATCTAACCATTCAATCGTGAATTTTCACGTTACATTTTAAACTATCGTGAAAAAAACGAGTTCACGGGTTTACAAGTCAACTCACACGGGCGGATCTAAAACATTCTTCATTTATTGATTTTCAACTGAATGTACATGCACATGTAGTTTACTGACAATGTACGTGTATGCAAAGTAAGGCCATAGTACGGTAACTATAACTCTTTTGTTTTACGTCCGCGGGCGCTCAGAAAAAAAAACCACGCGCACACAAACATGCATGGGGGGAGGGTTAAAAAAAATCAGTATATGATCTTAAATTCCATAAAATTGCCTGTACTATCGTTAATTTTAGGTGACAATAGTGGTTTTTATATAAAAAAATAAAGTCAGCATTATACATCTCTATTTCTTATCTTTTGTTTTCAGTCATCCTCTCCAAATATCTTTATATTGATCATGTGTTTATGTGTTTTCATGCCTGGCGGGAGGATACCTTTTAGGAAAAGTTTAGGACGTAAAGCAAAGTATTTAATAACTATAGATGAAGATTAAAATTCTCTATCAGTCTATATTCAGAGTCTAATCAATTCTCCCGTATAATTGATATGAGAAAAATCGGAACAGTCAGTGAACCATCGAAAAGTCGACACTCGTCAAAATCAAAATTCAGGTGGTTCAACAAAGTGCAACAGTCACCGTTCACTTCAAGAATTTTATTAAATACTCACAGCAACGGCGAGAACTGCTGAGATATTGCTAGCAGTGTTGATATTTTTAGAGTATCACATATTAAAATATGATTTTGTTCAACGTATACACGAAGATAAATGTACTTTCCTGTGAAACCGATTTTCTAAATTTTCAAATGATTGCTGCAGGGTCGTGTTTCATAACAGCTGATATTTACATGTACGTGAAAGTGGCCTTATTACAATGTCCAACGGCAAAACCATAGAATTGAATTCTCTGTGAAATATTTACACATGCATTCCTGATTTTACCTAAAAATTTTACAGTTTGCATCTGTTGCTCTAGGTTACTTTATAGCTGGTGTCTTCTCTTTAATCATTTTAATCAGGAAGCTTCATTAATTTATTTATTTGGCGCATTAAGTACGAAAATGTCCCATTATTTTTAAACGTAAGGGACGTTTGTCCCATGAACTCTTTAATATTCTTCCTAATCACTGATCATGTACGTGTGTCCCGGCGGGAAATAAATACATGTATATATATCTTTGAGAAAAAGGGATGGGCAGAAGAAATACATTCGATGTCTGAGAATTTATCTAAAAAAATTCTACGAAACGTTTTACCAAGGACTTATATAAGTCCTTTTCTAAGCTAAAGAAAATAGACCTGCATGTAATGATGGTCCACTGAATCGGAGTAAAATAATTAATAATAATATGTTTATCTGGGTGAACCTTTACGGTACATTTGTACTTTGACCCTTTTCTCACAAGTGTCGAATATATCTGTGACTGTTTGAATATAAAAAAAATGAAGATGTTGTAGATATTGTAAGCATTGTCTAATATTAAGTAACTCTTGATAGTGGCTTATAATAATGTGCGTTATTAAATATTTGTATGGGTTTAAAGATTTCATATGCACTATCTGACCGGGCGGGGATAATACAATTAATGAGACGAGTTAAAATAATTTACGGTAGGAGAGATTGTGCGTGCATTAGTAATTAGAGTATATACTCAATACATGTCATTTTTATACCGGGAAGCTGATATCAGCTGGTGAAAAGTAAACGCTACTGATGACCAGGTGAAACTGAGCCCCGCCCTGCCCGATCAGTTTTCCACGGCAATTCATGTACATGTAAATTACATCCATTAGGTTTTTATTTAAAATTATCAATTTGTGTATTGACGTTATTATATCTCATCAATATCCATAGAATGAGAGAATGAAAGTCAAACACTAAAGCAGAAACCAGATTCCAAAAATCACAATAGAAAGAATTAGAATACTGAACATACAGTGTTAAAGTCAATCTCTAATATCTTTTTGTTCCCTCATTCAACAAGAAGCGTGTCATTAAAAGATCGCGAATTTAGCCGATGATGAGGGAATTACGCATTCATATTAGCTCCGCCTTCGATCCACTAAGCTCCGCCCATAAAGCCCCGCGCTGTATTTTGGAGGAAATCCTCGGTGGGCATGGCGTTTTCTATGGAGTAAACAAAGGGGGCAAGGAGGAAGAAAGAGAAATTACTCTGGGGAATTATGGAGTAAGCTTACTCCATCAACGCGATCTCGTTGTGAATCTCCTGGTACGTACTGTATTACAAAAACTGTGTATGAGAAAGGTAAGAGATGGGTAGTCCGTGGAACTTCACTGTAGGTCAGCCCGTTATAGTGTGTGATAGTACCAGATACTGTATTACAAAAACTGTGTATGAGAAAGGTAGGAGATAGTCCATGGAACTTCACTGTAGGTCAGCCTGTTATAGCGTGTGATGATACCAGATACTGTATTACAAAAACTGTGTATGAGAAAGGTAAGAGATAGTCCGTGGAACTTCACTGTAGGTCAGCCCGTTATAGCGTGTGATGATACCAGATACTGTATTACAAAAACTGTGTATGAGAAAGGTAAGAGATAGTCAATGGAACTTCACTGTGGGTCAGCCTGTTATAGTGTGTGATGATACCAGATACTGTATTACAAAAACTGTGTATGAGAAAGGTAAGAGATAGTCCGTGGAACTTCACTGTAGGTCAGCCCGTTATAGCGTGTGATGATACCAGATACTGTATTACAAAAGGAGATAGTCCATGGAACTTCACTGTAGGTCAGCCTGTTATAGCGTGTGATGATACCAGATACTGTATTACAAAAACTGTGTATGAGAAAGGTAAGAGATAGTCCGTGGAACTTCACTGTAGGTCAGCCCGTTATAGCGTGTGATGATACCAGATACTGTATTACAAAAACTGTGTATGAGAAAGGTAAGAGATAGTCAATGGAACTTCACTGTGGGTCAGCCTGTTATAGTGTGTGATGATACCAGATACTGTATTACAAAAACTGTGTATGAGAAAGGTAAGAGATAGTCCGTGGAACTTCACTGTAGGTCAGCCCGTTATAGCGTGTGATGATACCAGATACTGTATTACAAAAACTGTGTATGAGAAAGGTAAGAGATAGTTCATGGAACTTCACTGTAGGTCAGCCCGTTATAGCGTGTGATGACACCAGATACTGTATTACAAACACTGTGTATGAGAAAGGTAAGAGATAGTTCATGGAACTTCACTGTAGGTCAGCCCGTTATAGTGTGTGATAACACCAGATACTGTATTATAAAAACTGTGTATGAGAAAGGTAAGAGATGGGTAGTCCGTGGAACTTCACTGTAGGTCAGCCCGTTATGGAGTGTGATGATACCAGATACTGTATTACAAAAACTGTATATGAGAAAGGTAAGGATCGGTCTATTGTTCTTATCAGTATGTGTTTTATTCATATGTAGGTTTCTCTAGAACAATTAGAAATATTAACTCTAAAATTTGCATTTGCAAATATATGGTATTTGTACAAAATAGTGTATGATTCCACACTTTTCTGTCTTCTTTGATTATGTCGCCCCGCTACTTGGGTAATACATGTAACATGCAAGACCTCGCTCCTACACTCTCATTTTTTAATATCCTTTAGTATATTCATCTCTATGTTACTTGGGCCCCTGTAGTGTTTTCCTACATTCTCATTTTTAATATCCTTTAGTATATTTATGTCTCCCCCCCAACGGGGAGGAGACATATTATGTCTCCCCCCCAACGGGGAGGAGACATATTGGTTTTGCCTTCGTCGTCCGTCTGTCCGTCTGTCACACATCGTGTCCGGGCTATATCTCCTGAACCGTTTGCCCGATCACTTTCATATTTTTGTATGTTGTTGCTTATGACCCGAATGTTTCACATCACCTTGACCCAAGGTCATGTGACCAAGGTCAAGGTCACTTAGTGCATTTTTAATGAAATTATGCATACATTCCTGTCTGGGCTATATCTCCTGAACCGTTTGCCGGATCACTTTCATATTTTAGTATGTTGTTGCTTATGACCCGAAGGTTTCACATCACCTTGACCCAAGGTCTTGTGACCAAGGTCAAGGTCACTTAGTGCATTTTTAATGAAATTATGCATACATTCCTGTCCGGGCTATATCTCTTGAACCGTTTGCCGGATCACTTTCATATTTTAGTATGTTGTTGCTTATGACCCGAAGGTTTCACATCACCTTGACCCAAGGTCATGTGACCAAGGTCAAGGTCACTTAGTGCATTTTTAATGAAATTATGCATACATTCCTGTCTGGGCTATATCTCCTGAACCGTTTGCCGGATCACTTTCATATTTTAGTATGTTGTTGCTTATGACCCGAAGGTTTCACATCACCTTGACCCAAGGTCTTGTGACCAAGGTCAAGGTCACTTAGTGCATTTTTAATGAAATTAATTGAACCATTTGCCGGATCACTTTCATATTTCAGTATGTTGTTGCTTATGACCCCAAGGTTTCACATCACCTTGACCCAAGGTCATGTGACCAAGGTCAAGGTCACTTAGTGCATTTTTAATGAAATTATGCATACATTCCTGTTCGGGCTATATCTCTTGAACCGTTTGTCGGATCACTTTCATATTTTAGTATGTTGTTGCTTATGACCCGAAGGTTTCACATCACCTTCACCCAAGGTCATGTGACCAAGGTCAAGGTCACTTAGTGCATTTTTAATGAAATTATACATACATTCCTGTCCGGGCTATATCTCTTAAACTCTTTGCCGGATCACTTTCATATTTTAGTATGTTGTTGCTTATGACCCGTAGGTTTCACATCACCTTGACCCAAGGTCATGTGACCAAGGTCAAGGTCACTTAGTACATTTTTAATGAAACTGTACATACATTCCAGTCCGTGCTTTATCCCTTGAACCGTTTGCCGGAAGACTTACATATTTTAGTATGTTGTTGCTTATGACCCAAAGGTTTCACATCACCATGACCCAAGGTCATGTGACCAAGGTCACTTAGTGCATTTTTAATGAAATTATGCATACATTCCTGTACGAGCTATACCTCTTGAACCATTTGCTGGATCACTTTCATATCTAAGTATGTTGTTGCTTATGACCCGTAGGTTTCACATCACCTTGACCCAAGGTCATGTGACCAAGGTCAAGGTCACTTAGTGTATTTTTAATGATATTGTGCATACATTCTTGTCCGGGTTATATCTCTTGAACCGTTTGCCGGATCACTTTCATATTTTAGTATGTTGTTGCTTATCACGTAAAGGTTTTACATCACGTTGACTCAAGGTCATGTGACCGAAGTCAAGGTCAATTAGTATATTTTAAATGAAATTGTATTTGTTACATGTATTATGTCCAGGCTTAATCTTTTGAATCGTGATCGGATCACGTCATATTTTAGTATGATGGTGCTGATGACCCAAAGGTTTCACACCTTCTTGATCAAAGGTCATATGACTAAGGTCAAATATTACATTTTTTAATGAAATTGTAAATGCTATTGAGTCTGTGCTATATCTGTGGAATCGTATACTGGATCACTCTTATACTATAGTATGCTGTTGCTCAGGATTGGAGGGTTTCTTATCACCTTGACCCAAGGTCATGTGCCCAAGGTCAAGATCATTTAGTTCTTTTTAATGAAATTGTACATACTAATATTGTCTGGGCTATATCTCCTGAACCCTTCTTACAATTGTTTTCATATTTTAGTATGTTGTTTCTAAGGACTAAATGTTTCTTATCACATTGTCCCAACGTCACATGGTTAAGATAGCTTCTTACTTTGGTAATGAAATTGTATATGCTAAGCATGTCCAGGCTGAAATTGTCTATTCTAATAATGTTTAGGCTTTATATTTTGAACCGTGTATCCAATCACTAATTCAGTTTTTTTGTTGCTCATGATCCATACAATGTTAAACGTCTTCAAATTCAATAGCATCATTTAAAAGCAGATAAGTTTGCGGCATGGACCAGACATGCATGTTTCGGGTACTTAACCCTCGTCAGTGAGTGTAGGTTTCAGATCACCTATATCCAAGGTCATGTGACCAAAGTCAATTTCTTTAAATATGCTTATAATGAAATTGTATATGCCAATCATGTTTGGCCTTTACCTCAAACAATGTAATGAATCACTTTCATGTTTTAGTATGATGTTGCCCATGACTCAAAGGTTTCACATCATTTTGCATTTTGGCCTAAGGTCAAAGTAACTTAGAGGGAGGGGGGAGACATCTGTTTTTTTATGAAAAACATTTTGTTTAATCATCTCTGTGTTACTTGGGCCCCTGTATTTTGCTTGTCTTGTTTGTATTAGTCATCTTTTACAGTGCGGAGGCTTTAACACACAGATGTATTAATATATATTATGCCTTCTACGAGACAATTGACTTACCGAATTAGTTGGAGGGTTGTGCCTAATCTAGATAAACATACCATTTGTTTCTGACGTTGTAGATAACAGTTCTAAGTCTAATGTTTCGATATGTTTATCTCTCGGTAGTGCAACCGAGTCTTGTACCAAAGAGATAGTTTAGTATTGTCACCAAGACACGTGGAAGCCATGATGTTTCAATGAAGTTGGCTAACTTTCTAGTTTTTATTCTTTATTTTTTGTTTTCCTATTCTATTCACAGAATTGTAGAATTTTAATCTTAATTTGTAATGATCTTTATTTACAGGATACAAGAAAATCAAGTCAGTCTCACGTAGATGTGGTACACCTGAGACGTTTGGGTGTGGTAAAAACTGTTGTCAAGGCAGTATCTATGATGACACGTGCCAATACCAATGTCAAGGTCAACTGTGTAATGGAGAAAATGAAGCAAGACGGATACGAACCGGAAGCGGAAATGGTGACGCCACCAAACCTGGAAGCGTTGCTAGTTCTATAAATATTAACACAGCGTGTGTGACAATATGCCTATTTCTATCATCCTTTTTGTCTTTGATCTGTAAAACTATATCAACATTTCCATCGTAGAAATTATAATTTGCCAAACATTATGATCAAAGAAATATTGATTCACTTGATACCCATTGTTCGAATCCTTTAGGACCTGCATGCATTGTTAGAAATTTAGACATATATTATTCATAGCAAAAACGTCTATAACCTTGACAGTCCCTCATGACGAAACATGACCCTTCCGCATTATTGTGGGTCTTTAAGATGTAAATATTGACTGTGTATGTTTTTATTTTGATTCAGCCTTTGAATGATATCTTGCCACATCAAATGCTTGTATTTGAATGCTTTGAAGGATTAAATATCCTTCGAAACAAGCCAGAATACCTTGTATGTCATTTTTGTCCTGAGGGCAGCGCTCTGGCAGCAACTAGTGTTGAGTTGTACCTTTTTCTTCTTTAATCAATTTCTTCCAATGTCCTGCTCTTAATCATGTCGATCTTGTGCAAATATTGAAATGCTATCCTTATGCATCTACTCCATTCACTGGAGGTCACCATTGTCAAAATATTTGGGTAATATTTTAAGATGCCACGAATACGCATGATGCTTATGTACAGCATGTCTATTGATTGTGGGGATGCAGGAGGAAAAGCCCCCGTAATGTATATAAATAATGGCAATCTGACAGTGATTTTATCAATTTGATAAGACTTTAGATTTTGGGTTTACTTGGATAAAATGTGGATGCTTTAGCTTTTCAAGAATAGAAGGTAGCTATATAGCGATTTCTTGAAACGACAAAGCGAACAATAAGTAATTTAAACTAGTTTATTTATATCATTTGGAATATGTGAATGAGACACACAGAAAAAAATATGGCACAAGTATATTATTCCTATCACATATTTGTTTGTTAGATCTACGCGCATAAACTTTCTTAAGATAAATGTATATTTATACCGTCTTTTAACTTCATCATAAATGACAGAGAAGAAAATAAAGAAACATTTTTGTATCATACATGCATAATCAGTGATAGAAACCACTTAACAGGTAGAGACAGAAACTTATAGAACAAAGTCCAATTGAATCCAGGTCACGGAACCATATCAATATGTTCGTAGCCGCTTATATGGAACGCCATCGCTGTCTTATAATGAGATATTTCAATATATGGGATGGTTTAATCAATATATGCGGTGGTAAGTACATTATATGCGGTGGTAAGTACATTATATGCGGTGGTAAGTACATTATATGGAGTGGTAAGTATAATATATGGAGTGCTTAATACATTATATGGTGTGCTTAGTACATTATATGCGGTGCTAAGAACATTATATGCGGTGGTAAGTACATTATAAGGAGTGCTACGTACATTATATGGAGTGGTAAGTACATTATATGGAGTAGTAAATACATTATATGGAGTGCTACGTACATTATATGCGGTGTTAAGATCATTATATGGGGTGCTATGTATATTATATGCGGTGCTAAGTACATTATATGGGGTGGTATGTTCCTTACATGGGGTGGTTAGTACATTATATGCGGTGCTAAGTACATTATACGCAGTGCTAAGTACATTATATGCGGTGCTAAGAACATTATATGGGGCGGTGAGTACATTATATGCGGTGCTTATTTCGTTGTGTGGTGATATCGTAATGATAAACATTCTTATGACCAAGATTAAACATTTCTGAGACTCGGATGCGTCGAATTACCCAAAAGGAACCAAATGGACCCAGAGGGACCAAAAACCCCAAAAGGAACCTAAAAGGAACCCAAAAGCCAATATTTGAAAACTGATTATTTTTTTATGGCTTGCAGAATTTCAAGATCATGCTTTGGTTTAAAGGAGCTGTTAAGATAAGGGCCTGATTTAGCCCTGAAATCATTCGATTATTGCTCGTGTGCTGTCCTTCCAATTTAGATGGTCAGGAAAAAAAAGTAAATTATGATAAGATTCCCAGTAGAAATTTTATTTAAATAAATTTGGTGAAAGATGTTATGACTACGGGTTGAAGAAGTAGGGGTATAGATGACGGAAAACGTCGAATATAGAATAAAATGCACAAAAATGCATTATATTACATTTTTTTATGCCCCCGTAATCGAAGATTCGGGGGCATATAGTTTTGGTCTGTCCGTCTGTCTGTTTGTCTGTCTGTTTGTCCGCAAAAACTCTAACCTTGGCCATAACTTTTGAATGGTAAGTGATATGGCTTTATCATTTCACATGTGTATCATTTGTGACAAGACCTTTCCATGGATACCAAAATTTTTGACCTTGTAACCTTGACCTTGGAGTTTGATCTACTTTTGAAAAACTTTAACCTTGGTCATAACTTTTGAATGGTAAGTGATAGGGCTTTCATATTTCACATGTGTATTTCTTGTGACAAGACCTTTCTATGGATACCAAATTTTTGACATTGTGACCTTGACCTTGGAGTTTGACCTACTATTGAAAAACTTTAACCTCGGCCATAACTTTTGAATGGTAAGTGATAGGGCTTTCGTATTTCACATGTGTATTCCTTGTGACAAGACCTTTCCATGGATACCCAAAATTTTTGACATTGTGACCTTGACCTTGGAGTTCGACCTTGTTTCGAAAATTTAATTTTTATTCATAACTTTTGAATGCTAATTGATATGGCTTTCATATTTCACATATGTGGCAAGACTTTTCCATGGATACCAAATTTGACCTTGTGACTTAGCCCTCAAAATGTGAAACTACTTTTCATCTGTTTTACTGTCAAAGATGCCAACGGGGGTATTCGTGTTTCACAAACACAGGTTTTATTTTATGTTTATTATGCTTCTGTTGCCTTTTCATGTCAAAATTGGAAAAGAGAAATAACTCTGAGTTTATCATAATATCAATGTAATCGGCAATCTCTGCAATCCGGAAACTGAAAAAAACGGTTTTATTTCGTTCTTCTTCTATACATTACAAACTTATTTCTGGCGCGAACATGTAAACTTACATTACAAACGTATTTCTGGCGCGAAATACACACGGTGTAGAAATATACAAATTTATTTCCTTCCAAACGTATAATATTTGATCGGAGCACACTATGAATACATGTAGATTGTTCCATGATATAAAAAGAAAAAGATGGCAATTATAACCTACTTTAAATATCGCTTTAGAGATTAATTTTAAAATAGTCATCCATCCCCCTTTTTTCGTTTTTTGCCTGAGGGACATTGTTTCCCCCCTCGCTTGAGAACCCCACTTGGCCAGAAAATGTGTTTTATTGATATACACCTTTGGTGGTGAAAGTGGCATTGTAAAGCGAGTGGGGACGCTAATTTGTAAAAGCGTTTCAGTTTTCCATAATTGTTTTCTGTGTAAAAATGCTTATTTTGACCCAAATATCGGTCTTTTCTTAACCCCCCCCCCCCCCCATGATAGAGCTGGGAGAAATGTTGAATCCTTTTGTGTTTATGTGTCCTTTTTGGGTATTTGCTCCTTTGTCCTGTAAGTCCGTTTCGGTTCCTTTTGGGTCCTTTTGGGATAATGATAACCCTAGTCTCAAAAATTTTTAATCTTAGTCATCAGAATGTTTATCATAACGAAATCACCACATAACGAACTAAGCACCGCATATAATGTTCTCATCACCCCATATAATGTTCTTAGCACCGCATATAATGTACTAAGCACTGCATATAATGTACCTAACACCGCATATAATGTACTTGCCACCCCATGTAATGAACATACCACCCCATATAATGTACTTAGCACCGCATATAATGTACATAGCACCCCATATAATGTATATACCACCCCATATAATGTTCTTAACACCGCAAATAATGTACTTAGTACTCCATATAATGTACTAAGCACTCCATATAATGTACTTAGCACCGCATATAATGTACTTAGCACCGCATATAATGTATTTACCACTCCATATAATGTACTTAGCACTCCTTATAATGTACTTACCACCGCATATAATGTTCTTAGCACCGCATATAATGTACTAAGCACACCATATACATGTAATGTATTAAGCACTTCATATATTATACTTACCACTCCATATAATGTACTTACCACCGCATATAATGTACTTACCACCGCATATAATGTACTTGCCACCGCGTATAATGTACTTACCACCGCATATAATGTACATACCACCGCATATAATGTACTTACCACCGCATATAATGTACTTGCCACCGCATATAATGATTAAACAATCCCATATATTGAAATATCTCATTATAAGACAGCGATGGCGTTCCATACGCTTACAAGATTTAAGATAATTAAATTTGCAATTAACAGACAAAGATGTAAAATAAAAGCTGCTGAAAGTTGAAAGTAAACATTGCATCTTAAGTTCTTGACACTATATATGTATTTGACTGCTTGTAATAGAGTACAAATACGAGATAAAAGCTACCAGAAGTTTAAAGTCTATCTGCATCTTATTGGTCACAGCACCGTTATTGGCGTTTGGTTGCTTCATGTCGTGCCACAGATCCGTTCTGTTGTTACATTTTTCGGATTTACACGTCAGTGAACACGTGATATCTGACCAGTCCGGAGTACACCGAGAACCTATGTCCACTTGGCATGACCGGAACACAGATTTCACCTCACCTGTCCCTGAAATAGAGGAAAATATATCAGAACTCCTCAACTAATTGACAAAGATTTTGTGTTCCCAGTAGACTTTTTTCACCGTGACGCACTTCGCACTTCACTTTAATTTCATAAGTTGGTTGCCGAAAAAAGCGCACCATTTGTACAGGAAGTCCAATATATCATTCCATTGAGAATACTAATCAAAATGTAGATGACTCCGCTTCTGAGTTTATACGCGAACGACTGTTACGCTACTTTTTCTTCAATGTTCGAAGTGCGAAGTACGAAGTTCGTCACGATGAAAAATGTCTAATATCACCAATGACCAATTCTACATGTTTTACAGACCAGCACTCATTCATACGTATGTATGTAATACTATGAAATATTTCCGGTTTTCAAGTTATCCATTGATTAAGTTTGATTAACTGTAAACGTTATCATTTTCGCTGGTGAGATTTTGCGATTTATAATTACGCCTGGTGAAATGTTCGCCAGATAAATGTCTCTGCCTTTGTAAGAATGCAACAGGGTTACTTCCAGTTTTTTTCTCACAAATTCTTTGATTCATGAGATACGCCAAAATTAACCCCACTCGAAAAATTCCACGTTTACAGTTAAGAAATAAAGATAGTGAAACTGAGGAAGCCATAGCAAACAACTTATATTGCTCAATTTCCGTAAGGATATGTTGGCAAATTACTATCAATATTATGGGATCAAGAAGACCCTGACGGCAATCTCAACAACACTTACAGGAGAGCACCAAACTGATCATCGACGGACCCCTAGCAAGGAGATGGGACTAGGTGCCAGGGAGAAGTAAGCATCTCCTGTTTGGCTAGCCACACCCGCAATCGATGTTCACACACGAAACTGAAAACAATATCTACTTGTAAAAATGCACTGGTTGAGGTTATGTCTATATAGAAAGTGTTATGGCGACCATGTCAGGGGAAGACATTTAAAACACTTACTGTCAAACCCCTCGCGGGGAACTTTTTACGAGCTCCACACTGCAACAAAATTGGGAGTATGCAACAAATTTAGATTCTGGGCTATTGAATCAATGATGACGTATGTTTTGCGCCTACGGTACATTTTTATGTTTGACTATATGTTCTGAGTGGGTACAAGTCGTAGTACTATTGCATGGGATGGTGAACGTTAATCTATCTGTGATATTTAACACATACTTACGTTTGTCTACGTGTTCTGAGTGTATACAAGCCGCAGTACTATTACAAGGGGCTGTGAACATTACTCTGTGTTATTTAGCAAATACTTACGTTTGTCTATGTGTTCTGAGTGTGTACAATCCACAGTACTATTACAGGGGATGGTGAACGTTACTCTGTCTTTGTTATTTTACACATACTTACGTTTGTCTATGTGTTCTGAGAGTGTACAGTCCGCAGTACTACTACAGGGGATGGTGAACGTTATTCTGTCTGTGTTATTTAACACATACTTACGTTTGTCGATGTGCTCTGAGTGTGTACAAGTCGCAGTACTATTTCACTGGACGGTGAACATTACTCTGTCTGTGTTATTTAACATATACTTACGTTTGTCGATGTGCTCTGAGTGTGTACAAGTCGCAGTACTATTGCACGGGACGTAGAGCGTTACTCCGTCTGTGTTATTCAGACAGTCGTATAAACCCGTCTGTTTGGCGTTGAAGGCACTGTATGAACAAGCTAGACAACGGAAAAAAGTCACATCTGAAATAAAGAGAAGGAAACGTCAAAGTGAAAACGTTCTTTATTAAAACCTTCTTGGACAGAACACGCATATTAGAGCTTGGTTCAATTGTCAAATTGGCAGTGCACTGTATGAGCAATTGAAAGAACGGCACCAAATCTTTGTTATGATGCAATTCATCAGAATAAACCTCTTATTATTGAATTTTTTACCCTGACAAGATTGTGTGTCCTATCAATTCTTTCGAGCCCCCCCCCCCTCCTCCCCTTATTACCAGAAAATATCTTATATTGAATTTTTTCCAGGTTATCCCCTTTTAAATTCCAAAACCGATTGAAAACGATATTGCCAGCTACGGAGTCACTTGTATCTTTTATATTTTGTCTGTATATGTTCCACATCATTCTACGTCCATTTATCTTCTGGCCTAGTATGTAGATGATGACGTGACAGGAAGTATAAGGGACGCCATGTTCTCCATAGATTTTACCTTCTCGACTTTGATGAGACTAATAACTGATTAATACTTCTTCGATGTTTATTTTGTTTTCGTATGTTTTTTTTTAATCACAAAAGGATCATTTTAAGAGTATTTCACTTTATTTTTTATTTAATCCTTATGCTAAGTTAATTCCGTCTGAAGCTCGTATCGGAAAAAAAAATCTTTATGAAAAATGAAAAAATTGAAAAATATAATTCTGTAAGAGCGTGACCACAATAATTTCCCTTAAAAATGATTGAAAATGAAAGAAAAAGTAAAAAAAAAAAAATTAAAAAGTAGGAAAATGAGCCAACAACGTACAAGAGTGATGAAAATTTCAAAGAAGTAAATTAATCATAATATAATATAAAGCCTTACCGCCTTGACAAATCACAATAAATCCAAGTCCTATAATACATGTTAAAGTTAGTAATTTAAAATCCATTAACATGTTGTATTGTATTGTATGTACTATTTTAGGGGTGAATTTTACAGCGTTTTACTTGATTATCACCCCATCCTTTATCTCACGTCATGAGAATCCATGGAGACAGAAATATTTTATCCATGTTACAGAACACCGGGGTACGTTAAATACTTGGTGTAATAACCACATCATACTGAGGAAAGCATCAGTTTCTGGGCGGCAAGTAAAATTTTGTGGTTTTTACCGACATGGACAACCTGAATGCAAGCACGTGTTACTATCACATGATCTGCATGCCATTATACCCCATACCACAAAAGCTGGGAGCAACTATAGCTAGTTCACTAATTGTTGAAAAAAAATTATGGACCATTGCATCCACAGGATCTCGATGTCACTGACTTTTTATGGACCATTGCATCCACAGGATCTCGATGTCACTGACTTTTTATGGACCATTGCATCCACAGGATCTCGATGTCACGGACTCTTTATGGACAATTGCATCCACAGGATCTCGATGTCACTGACTTTTTATGGACCATTGCATCCACAGGATCTCGATGTCACTGACTTTTTATGGACCATTGCATCCACAGGATCTCGATGTCACGGACTTTTTATGGACCATTGCATCCACAGGATCTCGATGTCACGGACTTTTTATGGACCATTGCATCCACAGGATCTCGATGTCACTGACTTTTTATGGACCATTGCATCCACAGGATCTCGATGTCACGGACTTTTTATGGACCATTGCATCCACAGGATCTCGATGTCACGGACTTTTTATGGACCATTGCATCCACAGGATCTCGATGTCACGGACTCTTTATGGACCATTGCATCCACAGGATCTCGATGTCACGGACTTTTTATGGACCATTGCATCCACAGGAATCTCGATGTCACGGACTTTTTATGGACAATTGCATCCACAGGATCTCGATGTCACGGACTTTTTGGAGTATAAAGTGAAAGTAGAGAAGGGCGTATATTAATTAGGGTATTTGGAACTCATTGTATCGGCATAGAAATCCCATTGATAAGGATTGGACGTGTGGCACATGTTTTGTGCTTTGGTTGTTGCCCGGATGTTGATGTTGGAGTTGGTGTGTCTCTGGTTGTCCTTAATTCTTTTAATGAAGTAAAGTCCTCCGTATGGAAGTTAATATAATAAATAACGATAAAACACTTTCGAAATATTCAAAAAATTTTCGGCCATTTGGCCGTTATCAAGTAAAAAAAATGTCTACTTGATATCTATAGGCCGAGTGGCCAAAAATTTGGGTGTTTATTGTAATCTATCTTAATTCTTTTGTCTGATGTTCCTTCTTCAGGTGGATGTGATCCGCAGTTTTCACAGCAGAGTAGCCTTCCATACTCAATCTAGCGATATGATTAAAAAACAAAAACAACAACAACAACAAAAACAAAAAAAAAAAAAACCAAAAAAAAAAAAAAAAACCAAAAAAAAAAAAAACAAAAAACAAAAGCAGCCAGCATTGATGGAAGTGACAACGAAACGCCCGACCGGTCAACTTTAAAAATTGATGACAATTGTGTAGAATTGTTTAAATTAACAATTACGTTTCGATTCGTCTATTTTTATATAGTATTTTGGTCAAAGGTTTTACAACCTTTCAAAGGTTCTACAACCTTTCAGGAATGTGTATCTTAAGACAGGACTAATCTTGAATTACCATTAGAAAAAAGACAGAAAGGGATACATTATTCGTAAAAGAAATAACATTTATCTAGATATAGCCTCACCCGCTCTACAAAACACACACACATACAAAAAAAAAAAAAAAATCAAAATCGTCGTCCCATAATGGTGACAATATCTTAATGTACAAACTTACCGCCAAAATACAAATTAACTACATGTATTATAATGATCACTTTTTCTCCAAGGTTAATTTCCCAACATTTGATTTGATGATCATCCCGTCCGTTATCTCACGTCATTAGAATCCATGGAGACAGAGATATTTTATACATATTACAGAGTACCGGAATACGTAAGATGTAAGTAGTAATTATATAATTATGTTTCATTTATAAGAATCTGTTAATGTTGTCAGATTATGACACAATTTAACGGAAAACTGTAAGGCTTTTCATTAGAGAAATTATCAATATTAAGATATCAATGACATTTTTAAAAGTCCAAGAAAAAAAAAAAAAAAAAAAAAGAAAGAAAGAACCCCCCCCCCCCCAAACAAACAAATGAAAGAACTCCGAAGAAAATAATGATAATAAAACGATGTAATTTATTCATAGGAAATCCGTTTCCCCCTAAAATAATAATACGTAGATTAATAACGATTGTTGAACTGGTGGTATATACAGTCAATAGATATCTCAGAGATATGCACATGAGAGAGAGAGAGAGAGAGAGAGAGAGAGAGAGAGAGAGAGAGAGAATCTATTTAAAGCATTCTCTTTTTAAATTTTAATCCCAGTCGATATATACTAATTATCTCACTCCTTCACAGGGAGTTCACTTCTCTTCATATGGTAGATTTGTTTTATTTCTGTTTCTTTGCCTTAGTTCTGGTTTCATCCTGGTTTTGTATGCCCTTGGTTTGATGATTTTTCGATTAACGACTTTGCATTTCTTTACAGGGATATGGTTTTTCCATACTTGTCATTCTTGATAGGAATATGGTTTTTTTTTCATATTTGTTATCTATATAGATCCGCAATCTAAAGTTTGGAAATGTTATAATGATCGACAAACAACAGTTGATATTAAACGGTAAACTGTTTACGTATTGGGAGGCACTAAGTAGGTATAGCAGATAAAATACCAGTAGCTTGAGTGTTCTCGGTACCTGTGTGGTGAGGTCGTCGTCGTCGTCGTCGACCGCCAACACCACCACCGGCCAGCTAAATACATATTAATCAACAAATAAATTTAATGTGTGTGAACAAATCACCGAATAAAGATAGATCATGTAAAATAATTAAGATAGATCGATATATCGATTAATATAATTTTCATTGTGTATTCCGAAAAAAGAAAAAAAAAAAAAAGAGAATATGTTTTAAGTGATTGGTGACATAAACCTTCCCCTAATGTTTATTTACTCTCTTCTTCTTTTTTTTTGGGGGGGGGGGGGCTTTTATAAAAAAATCTAAATGAGTGGGTAAAGTTTTAGAATAACATGTACACAGACAAATGCGTCTGTATTTGGTTTGAATATCAAAGAAATTTTCTCACAAATCGTTAAGAAGTCAAATCCATGTGAAAATAAAGGATTCAAAGATTACAGGAGAAAAAAAAAGGCACGATTGGCATTCCCCGTCAAAAAGCAACTTGCAGGGGTCAAAGTTTGGAAAGCTAAATGTAAGTTAAACGAAAACTTCAATCTGAGGTCTGTCTTTTTAGATACAACAAAACAATTAATGGAGGAAATTCGACAAACGAATAGCAGAAAACATACAAACTGTCAAATCCTATTCAAAACAAAATTTGTCTCAGCGTTTGGAGTTAATTCTGGTTGCCCGGATGTTTCTGTCACTAAATTGCAATTCGATTATCGCGCGCAATCAGAACCGGTGTTTACACAGCAATATAACCCGTAAGATCTTAGTCCCGCCTATGTTTGAACGAACAAACGTCCGGTGTACCCAGATTAAGGCTAAAAGCTTGAACCGAATCGGGGGTTAAACAGGGTTTGTGTTGGTAAAATTTACATGGAGATAATACCTCATCACGATGTCAAAGATCAAAAGAAAATGAAGTGTCAAAGCAAATTTCTTCCTAAAATTGAATAAATATATTGATATTTCAAGAATAATATTCTGTAACTATTATATTTCAGAAATATGCTTTACTCTGTCTTTGAGAACAAGCACTTTTACAGTTATGTAAAACCCCCACTTGGAACCTCTCATATAAAGTTGGTGATGAAAGTTTTGGAATATTAATGACCCCCGCTGATTAAAACGGGTACTTGGTTTCTGAAGAATAAACTTTGCCGTACATTTAAGGCATCATGCAAATTTCAGCGCGTAAACATCTTATTTGATACCGTGTTTCGTTGGCGAACAATATCAAACCATGCACGTGGAACTTCTACAGATAACAAAACTCTACGTTCTCCTACTGCCGCTCTATATTTCGACAAACACAGTAAATGGTAAGCAAAATATTCATGTTTATTTCTTTCCTTTAGACCTTTTGGTAGATTTTTAAAGTAGCTTTGTCAGAATCTTATTCTTTCGTTGATAAATAGAAAAAGAGAAATTCTTTCGCAAAATCCCGTATCCCTCATCCTTACGGAACGCCAAATTTCGTGCAGTACATGCATGTTTATGATTTTTTTCTATAAAAAAATGAGACAAAAGATGAAAAGCGGTAAAGACAATCCACTCTATCCAGTCCTTTTGTAGCTGAGCCAAATTTTGTTTTATCATCCATCACTTTTATTTAAAAATCGAAATACTGTTTAAGCTTGTGCAAATATTTGATATTAGTATCATAGGAGAAACAAGCATTCGTTTCACTTCGTTTCTGCCTGACTTGAAATATAGTCAATGCATTTGATAATTATCTCTAAATAAAGCTTGATCTTTAGTTTAAATGTTAAGGTCATGCATGTTTAGAATCTGACTTTCATATATTTACTAAAATTTTGATTTACTCTATTTCGGTATACTGCATCATAGACGAGCCATGCGCAAATGGTGCATTGAAATTTTACTATTGAACATATTATATCAAATTGTGAAAATAATTCTCTTAATGATATCAGTGAATGAAGGTCAAACACAGAACCTGAAATCAGATTCCAAAAGTCACAATCAAAAGGCTTACAGAATCTTGAAGCAATTTATGATGGGTGACATATTGCCTGTGCTAATGCAAAACAGGAGGACTAAGCGTTTGCTGTAATTCAAGTTTACTCTCTGTTCGAGCTTTCCTATTGTAATAAATATTTGGACCTTTGGACATTTAACAACAAACTCAGAGGATTGAAAAGATGTTCTATTTGTCCGCTCATCAATTGCAATTGCACGATTACATCTTGTGTTAATGGGCATATGTTTAAGATTGAGATTGATAAACACGTCGATTGATCGTATCAAGATGTCATTTATATTATTTCATGAAACACCAGGGGATGTGGCGCTCAATATAAGAGAAATCATTCATATCAGATAAAAGCCGCAGAAACGGCCAACGACACTTGGGTATTTGGTTAGTAGGGGTGTGTTGGCCGCAGGAATCTACATTGAGCAAATCCGGGACCCAAATTTAGGATATGGCCGGCACGAATCGGCAAATTTTCTAGAGGATTATTGACTGTGTCTCACTCGAACAAAATAAAACTAAACAATCGGCAATCATATTTTACCTTGTTAAGCTTTAATATCAATGATACGACCGGGACTCTACTTGCCTCCGCTTCGTCTCTTCGAATTCAAGCACCATGTTGTAAGTTTACACTCATGCGTCAGGTCAAACACGTGACACCTCGATCCATATGAATGGACGTTGTTATGGAAACAACCTCGCGGTGTCACGTGTTTGACCTGACGCATGAGTGTAAACTTACTAAATTTGGGTCCCGGATTTGTTCAATGTAGATTCCTGCGGCCAACACACCCCTACCAACCAAATATCCAATGAGTTAAAGAAGATCCTGACGATAATCTCAACAGCACTCACAATAGAGCACAAAATTAAACATCGACGGACCCCTAGCAAGCTAGAGGTGGGACCAGGTGCCCGGGAGGAGTAAGCATCCCCTGTTGGCTAGCCGCACCCGCCGTCGATATTTATGAAGCATGGAAATGAAAATATATAAAATGCATGCACCTTCTGACGTTATGTCTATATAGAAAGTGCTATGGCGACAATGTCAGGGAAGTTTATTCAAAACACTTACTGTCAAACCTCTCGCGCCAAGTGTCGTTGGCCGTTTCTGCGGCTAATAGGATAAGAGAAATAATTCATATCAGATAAGACAAATCATTCATATCATATAAGACAAATCATTTACATCAGATAAGAAAAATCATTTATATCAGATAAGAGAAATCATTCATATCAGATAAGACAAATCATTCATATCAGATAAGAAACTCGCGACCCAAAGAACACAGAATTTTCCTTTACAATCAATTCGTCAAATATAACCATTCAGTTCCGGATATATGTTTTACTCTAGTTCAGTCTTTTCCAAAAATCAAAAATCTAAGTGAAACTTGAACTAAAAAACGTCTACTTCGAACTTGCCCGGATCACTCAATTACAAACTGGGTACTCCCTTGGTTTAAACGATCAAATTTATGGACACGGAAACATTTCCTCGGTGCCCACAAAGATAAATGTCTTTTCAATCAGCCATAACGCTAAACGAAAATATAGGTCACATGGAAAAAGACGAAACAAAAAAACTTAGAAACAGAGATGGATTACATCGTATCCTCATCTAGAATACATCGTATCCTGAAAGATCTACTAATTATTGTACACAACGGCGGCAGACACGAACTGTTTCATGCCCTCACATCAGTTCCAGCAGTTCAATTGAAATTATCTTGGATGAAGCAGAGGTTGCATTCTTAAGAAATACTGATTGATTCAAACTTAAAATCATTGTCGCTTTTGCACAGAATAAACTTTAACCTGTTTTTAAAAACATCTCCCCTAAAAGACGATTTATGAAAAATTTAACATACGTTTCGATCTACTTAACATCTCTAGTATTTTTCGGGATCATCGCGTACAAAGTGCTATATTCCTCAATATTTTGAGAAAAAGAACATCCTTTTATTTGTTACGAGTATAAGAAACCTATTCGAAATCTTGTATCTAGCTACAATAAATAAACATTAAAGAAAAACCGATCAGTTATTCAGTCTCATAGCCGAGAAGGCAAGGTAACAGTAAAGGAATATCAGATCCTAAAACACTTGAATCAAGTCCTGTTTTTTTGAGAATGTGCAAAGTCTGGATATCTATATAAACTAGCTGGTCATTTTGTTACAGGCGACTTTTCAATTATCCAGGACACACAACTCCACAGTTTTCTAAAAAAAGGACATAAGTATAGAATTCCATCCAAGATATATTTTATTAAATGTCTCTAAGTACTAGAGGAAGCCTTCGATAACTATAATACCAAACGATGGTGTAAATCGGAAGGAGTCGAATCGCATACTCTGAATGCAGGAAATACCTCATTTTTGATATTACTAATATTCGAATAGATGACTTCTACAAAAATCATCATCTTTTTGAAAATCAAAGTTCTAAATCTAATAGATATGTCAAATCCAAATTACGTAATTTACGTGAAAAATTTGTCTTCACTCCTACAGATAAAGCAGCCGACAACACCATAATCATTTGAAAACGTTACTATATATCAACTCTAGTTTCGGAACTTTCGTCTACAAATACCTATATAAAAATCAATGAAAGTGTCCCCAACATTTGAGCAAACATAACAGTGAAATTTCGTCATTCAACATCCCTTTTTCTTAATTGGATCTTCCTACAGTATATATGTACGTTCTTCGAGACTTGTGGGTAATTGAAAAAGTGGGAGGGTTGTGCGCACAGTAATCCGGGATGACCACACCGTCTGCTACTGACGTGGCAGATGTCCGTCCTAAGTAGGCGGCGATTTCCCATCATGTGATTTGACGTTCATTGTACCATTTCCGTCTCATTCTGTGCGTGTCTGCTTTGTGTTTTTGCAGTAGGTGTTTTGGGGTTTTGCTGTTGGTGCTGCAACCGAGTTTTATTGGAAATCCCCTCCTTTCATCCAATGACAATCAGTGAGAAACAATTCTAGCGAAACAGGGGATGCTTACTCCTCCCGGGCACCTGGTCCCACCTCTAGCTTGCTAGGGGTCCGTCCGATGCTCAATTGTGTGCTCTATAGTGAGTGTTGTTGAGATTATCGTCAGGATCTTCTTTAACATACTTGTGTTTGGAACAGTTAATCCTGATTGAAACTGAAGCCCCTAAAGTTTAAGAATAATCAAGCTATGTTTGTTTGTAAGATTATCATGTGTTTATATATGTCTTACAAGAATAACGTGTTGTCTTTGTGTGTTTTACAAGAATTCTACCATTGTCTTGCAGGTTTACAATCACAAAATTTCACTTGCTTTAAATGTTCATACTCGGCAAGGGACATAAGTCAGGGATTTGATTGTCTTAATGGAACCTCAAACCTAGCAAAGATCTACCATTCACTCAACTGTGACAGGTACTGTGTCACGCATGAGCGATGGAACAGAAGTAAGTGTATACGATTTTATTTCCTCATGATAATTCAATTATGTATAAATTGAACACGAACAAATATTTAAAAAGAGAAAGAAAACTCTTTGATTTGATGAATTGTTCTTAATTGCGTTTAAAAACTTTGTGTGTGTCAAAGCCCTATAGCTCAACGAATGTCCTATTGCCCAACAGCTTAAACGTTCCTAGTAAAGCATGTAAGATTCTTCAAAACTAGGTCAAAATTTAAATATGTGCACATCACGAGTCGGGATATCGATAAAGTTTGTATTAATTCATGAATGTTTCAAACTCTTATAATTATTTTCTTCTTGTTTACAGAATCTCGCAGAGTGGACTCGGTTTTCCGTTCCTGTAACAAGTATCTTGGAAACGAGTGTAATTATGGTGACCAAGGATTTATAGATTGCGTCACATCCTGTAGAGGACGATATTGTAACAATGTGACGGTTGGTGAGAGCCAAGTGATTAATTTTGAGTGTGTAGGACCTCGTTGTTCGACGGCATCTAACTTAATCAGCTTTGCTGTATCTATGTGGAGTTGTTTGGCTCTGTTTGTGTGTCACAGATTATTGTTATGGAAGTAAGGAGACCACCCCTTGATTAAGAAACAGAAAGTGGAGAGTACCATCTTGACATTGATTACCATTATCTGATAAGAGGTTGGATGTTGACGTACAACAATTTAAGTAGTCTAGACAAAGCTAGACCAAACATGATGAAGCCCTGATTAGGATATGACACCTCTCAAAAAACATATTTATTTTGTTCATTAAGTATTAGTTTAATTTATTTAATACTTTCTTCAGTAGTGAAGTAAAGAAATAAAAGAAATTTTAGTTTAGTTGATGAAAGTGTTCTTTTAGCGTTTGTAAAACATATGTAGCGTATTGAATAAGTATAAAGTGTAGAAAACATAGAACGCAAGCATTGATCACATATACAAATCAAGCAACACAGCGACTCAAGAAAGGAGGGGATCTCCAACAAGACTCGGTTGCAACACCAACAGCGACATATCAAAACATCCCCGAGTGAAAATGAAGAGTTAGACTCGAGTAACAAACACCAGGGTAAGCAGTTTCTAACGCATTTGAAATTTTCTGTTACAAAATTTCTTGAAATTTTGTAACAGAACCTGGGTGGTGTGGGTGCTGCAACCTAGTGTTGTTGGAGATCCCCTCCTTTCTTTTATATCTACACTTATTTCGTGTTGCAGTGTGGAGTTGGTAATACAATTCCCCGTGACCCGATGTTTGAAGTGTTTTAATTCCATTTCGTTCTCTAACTTGACTTTGTTGTAGTGTCTTCCATGCAGGATCTCTACTCACCCTTCTTTGATCATCTCACTATGGCATTTTTAAGGTCGCCTCGTATTAAACTTACTCCTTTGAGATTACCCTCTATCACTACAGTAACTTTCCCATCATCGACTTTTAACAGCAATAAACTTTTTTCCTCACCCAGAGTACTTCTTTCACCTCTTAAATTGAATTCCCGTAGACGTATTACACCTACTTCTCCATCTGCAGGCTCTACATTTAACAACAAACATAGAGGGTTCTCAGCAGTTTCTACGTGCAAAGGGAAAAGATGCGGTATGTGTCCGCTCATCAATTGCAATTCCACAATTAAATCAAGTGTTAACGGGCAGACTTTTAAAATTGAGATTGAAAACGACATCGATTGATCGTACCAAGATGTCATTTATGTTATAACATGAAATGCTAGGGGATGTGGCGCCCAATATGTTGGAGAAACAGGTCAGGCCTTAAAATCTCGTTTTAGAAGTCATTCGTATCAGATAAGAAACTCACATCACAAAAAACAAAGAAATTTCCTTTATAATCACTTCGTTAAATACAATCATTCAATTTCGGATATAACTATTACACCGGTTCAGTCTTTTTCTAAACTTAAAAATCTTAGTAAAACGGAAATTAAAAAACGCCGACTACAAGCTGAACTTGCCTGGAT
Source organism: Pinctada imbricata (assembly GCA_033119305.1). Lineage (NCBI taxonomy): Eukaryota > Metazoa > Mollusca > Bivalvia > Pterioida > Pteriidae > Pinctada > Pinctada imbricata. The sequence continues at coordinate 4,441,411 of VSWD01000003.1, read as the reverse complement.
CACAAAACTCCAAACTGCGTACCCCCTTGGTCTAAACGATCAAATTTATGGACAAGGAAATATTTCCTCGACGTCAACTAATATTAATGTATTTTCAATCCGCCCAAACACTAAACGGAAGCATAGGTCTCACGGAAGACGACGAAACCGAAAACTCAGAATAAGATCTAGACTACACCGTACCCTCAACGATCTTCTGATCATTGCTCGCAACGGCGGCAGACATGAACTGCTTCATGCTCTCTCATCAGTTCCAGCAGTTCAACTGAAATCTATCTTGGATGAAGCACTGGTTGCATTCTTAAGAAATACGGATTGATTCAGACTTAATATCATTGTTGCATTCGCACAGAATAAACTTTTTCCAGTTGTTAAAAACATCCCACCAAAAAAACGATTCTTAAAAATTCCATTTATTAACAAAGGATTCGATCTTCTTAACATCTCTAATATTTTTCGGGATCATCGTGTACAAAGTGCTATTCCTCAATATTTTGAAAATTTAGAACCTCCTCTTATTTGTTACAAATATAAAAGACCTATTCGAAATTTCGTTTTTAACTATAACAAAGTTACATCAGATCCTAAAATACTTGAATCATGTCCTGCTTCTTGAGAATGTGCAACATCTGAATATCTATATAAACCAGCTGGTCATATTATTACAGGTGACTTTTCAATTATCCAAGACAGGCAGCTCCGTGGTCTTCTCAAAAAAGGACCTAAGTATAGAATCCCGTCCAAGATAGATTTTATTAAATGTCGCGAAGTACTAAAGGAAGCCTTAGATAACTATACCAAACGATGGTGTAAATCGGAAGGAGTCGAATCGCATTCTCTGAATGACTGGAAAAACCTCATTTTGGACATTACTGACATTCGAATAGACAACTTCCACAGAAATCCTCATCTTTTTGAAAATCCAAGTTCTAGATCTGAAAGATACTTTAAATCCAAATTACGTAATTTACATGAAAAATTTGTCTTCGCTCCTGCAGATAAAGCAGCAAACAACACCATAATCATATGAAAACTTTACTATATATCAACTTTAGTTTCGGAACTTTCGTCTACAAATACTTATATCAAAAGCAATGAAACTGTCCCTAACATTTTGAGCAAACATAGCAGTGAAATTTCTTCATTCAACATCCCTATTTCTAAATTGGATCTTCCTACAATATACTGCATACCAAAACTGCACAAATCTCCTTACAAATTTAGATACATTGCTAATTCTAGCAACTGCTCAACTACAAGTTTGTCTAGACATCTGACGTCAGCCCTCACGGCGGTAAAGGAACACGTTGCAAAATATTGTGAAACTGTTCTTAACAGGAATGATGTAAATTTATTTTGGTCTATAAAAAATTCCGGGGATGTGATTGACAAGATAAAATCTAGAAATTTTCAAGCCAATACGATTGCTTCATACGATTTTTCAAATATGTACACCACGCTTCCTCACGACAAGATCAATGATCAATTGTCCAAACTCATTAAATGGTGCTATAATCGAGAGGGGAAAATTTATATTTGTACATCTGAATCAAAGGGTTTCTTTTCCGCTACAGAATACAAATCATACAAATCATGGACATGTAGCGACCTGTGTAGTGCCTTGTCCTTCCTCTTGGACAACATTTATGTAAGATTTGGTGAGAATCTCTACAAGCAGGTTGTAGGGATTCCTATGGGTACAAATTGTGCGCCTCTTGTTGCAGATTTATTTTTATACACATATGAAAAGGAATTTATTCAAAATCTTCAAAAGCAAAGAAAACATGATGATGTGAAATGCTTCATTAGTACTTCTAGGTACCTGGATGATATTCTTACTATCGATAATCCTGTTTTTGAAAAGTATAAAGATGTTATTTATCCACAAGAATTGACTCTAAACAAGGCAAACTTTACAGACACTGAAACACCATTTTTGGACCTAAATATCAAAATTGTCAATGGAGAAATTCATACAAGTGTATATGACAAACGAGATGATTTTGGCTTCAACATAGTAAATTTCCCCTGGCTTGACGGTGATGTCCCTAGATTACCGTCATACGGTATCTACATTTCACAGCTCATCCGGTATGCTAGAGCATGTACTGATGTTTTGGATTTTCATAATAGAAATCTACAAATTACAAAAAAACTTTTAGGTCAAGGTTTTCGCTTTCACAAACTAGTAAAGACTTTCTGGAAATTTTACAAAAATTATGATCAACTTCTTTTGAAATTCGGACCCATAAAAGCAACGGAGTATATTACTTTAGGTATTTCACAACCTGCATTTTATGGTGACATAATTAACAAAATAAGAAGGATCAAAGGTAGACAGCATATGTATCGAAAATGCGTCAGAGTCATCAAACGCCTTTTATACCGTGGATATGATCCTAATGTCACCAGACGGACACTAAGCTTGGTACTTGACCAATATACAGTCTTGTACGAGCGCATTCTTAAGACTTGCACTCTGACTGACTGTGACGACGGGACTCCATGACGGGCCCTGTCCAAACCTCTTTAGAGAAGACAGGGCCCCGATCACCTGTCCTCTCTGAATATCAGTCGGACTCCTCGGGTGATTACATACATGAGCTCGCTACTGCCGGCAGAGCACGGACTGTATTACGCATGCCCTCTTTTTATATCCATTTACATATTCATCTGTGTCTCTGGGGCCTCTGCGTTTCGCGGTCTTGTTTGTGTGACGTCATCTTACAGTGAGGAGGTTGTTTTACACCACATTTGTACGTTCTTCGAGACCTCTGGGTAACTGGAGAAGTGAGAGGGTTGTGCGCACGTAATCCAGGATAACCACACCGTCTGCTATTTACTTGGCAGATGGCCGTCCTAAGTCGGCACCGGTTGCCCATTGGTCTCGTTGGTTTATGTGTAGTCTTTTATGTTTCTATGTTGTGAGTTGGTGTTCCTTGTCCCTTTTGCGTCTCTTTCTGTGGGTATCTGTTCTGTGTTTTTTGCATGGGTGTTTTGGGATTTTGCTGTGGGTGCTGCAACCTAGTGTTGTTGGAGATCCCCTCCTTTCTTTTATATCTACACTTATTTCGTGTTGCAGTGTGGAGTTGGTAATACAATTCCCCGTGACCCGATGTTTGAAGTGTTTTAATTCCATTTCGTTCTCTAACTTGACTTTGTTGTAGTGTCTTCCATGCAGGATCTCTACTCACCCTTCTTTGATCATCTCACTATGGCATTTTTAAGGTCGCCTCGTATTAAACTTACTCCTTTGAGATTACCCTCTATCACTACAGTAACTTTCCCATCATCGACTTTTAACAGCAATAAACTTTTTTCCTCACCCAGAGTACTTCTTTCACCTCTTAAATTGAATTCCCGTAGACGTATTACACCTACTTCTCCATCTGCAGGCTCTACATTTAACAACAAACATAGAGGGTTCTCAGCAGTTTCTACGTGCAAAGGGAAAAGATGCGGTATGTGTCCGCTCATCAATTGCAATTCCACAATTAAATCAAGTGTTAACGGGCAGACTTTTAAAATTGAGATTGAAAACGACATCGATTGATCGTACCAAGATGTCATTTATGTTATAACATGAAATGCTAGGGGATGTGGCGCCCAATATGTTGGAGAAACAGGTCAGGCCTTAAAATCTCGTTTTAGAAGTCATTCGTATCAGATAAGAAACTCACATCACAAAAAACAAAGAAATTTCCTTTATAATCACTTCGTTAAATACAATCATTCAATTTCGGATATAACTATTACACCGGTTCAGTCTTTTTCTAAACTTAAAAATCTTAGTAAAACGGAAATTAAAAAACGCCGACTACAAGCTGAACTTGCCTGGATCACAAAACTCCAAACTGCGTACCCCCTTGGTCTAAACGATCAAATTTATGGACAAGGAAATATTTCCTCGACGTCAACTAATATTAATGTATTTTCAATCCGCCCAAACACTAAACGGAAGCATAGGTCTCACGGAAGACGACGAAACCGAAAACTCAGAATAAGATCTAGACTACACCGTACCCTCAACGATCTTCTGATCATTGCTCGCAACGGCGGCAGACATGAACTGCTTCATGCTCTCTCATCAGTTCCAGCAGTTCAACTGAAATCTATCTTGGATGAAGCACTGGTTGCATTCTTAAGAAATACGGATTGATTCAGACTTAATATCATTGTTGCATTCGCACAGAATAAACTTTTTCCAGTTGTTAAAAACATCCCACCAAAAAAACGATTCTTAAAAATTCCATTTATTAACAAAGGATTCGATCTTCTTAACATCTCTAATATTTTTCGGGATCATCGTGTACAAAGTGCTATTCCTCAATATTTTGAAAATTTAGAACCTCCTCTTATTTGTTACAAATATAAAAGACCTATTCGAAATTTCGTTTTTAACTATAACAAAGTTACATCAGATCCTAAAATACTTGAATCATGTCCTGCTTCTTGAGAATGTGCAACATCTGAATATCTATATAAACCAGCTGGTCATATTATTACAGGTGACTTTTCAATTATCCAAGACAGGCAGCTCCGTGGTCTTCTCAAAAAAGGACCTAAGTATAGAATCCCGTCCAAGATAGATTTTATTAAATGTCGCGAAGTACTAAAGGAAGCCTTAGATAACTATACCAAACGATGGTGTAAATCGGAAGGAGTCGAATCGCATTCTCTGAATGACTGGAAAAACCTCATTTTGGACATTACTGACATTCGAATAGACAACTTCCACAGAAATCCTCATCTTTTTGAAAATCCAAGTTCTAGATCTGAAAGATACTTTAAATCCAAATTACGTAATTTACATGAAAAATTTGTCTTCGCTCCTGCAGATAAAGCAGCAAACAACACCATAATCATATGAAAACTTTACTATATATCAACTTTAGTTTCGGAACTTTCGTCTACAAATACTTATATCAAAAGCAATGAAACTGTCCCTAACATTTTGAGCAAACATAGCAGTGAAATTTCTTCATTCAACATCCCTATTTCTAAATTGGATCTTCCTACAATATACTGCATACCAAAACTGCACAAATCTCCTTACAAATTTAGATACATTGCTAATTCTAGCAACTGCTCAACTACAAGTTTGTCTAGACATCTGACGTCAGCCCTCACGGCGGTAAAGGAACACGTTGCAAAATATTGTGAAACTGTTCTTAACAGGAATGATGTAAATTTATTTTGGTCTATAAAAAATTCCGGGGATGTGATTGACAAGATAAAATCTAGAAATTTTCAAGCCAATACGATTGCTTCATACGATTTTTCAAATATGTACACCACGCTTCCTCACGACAAGATCAATGATCAATTGTCCAAACTCATTAAATGGTGCTATAATCGAGAGGGGAAAATTTATATTTGTACATCTGAATCAAAGGGTTTCTTTTCCGCTACAGAATACAAATCATACAAATCATGGACATGTAGCGACCTGTGTAGTGCCTTGTCCTTCCTCTTGGACAACATTTATGTAAGATTTGGTGAGAATCTCTACAAGCAGGTTGTAGGGATTCCTATGGGTACAAATTGTGCGCCTCTTGTTGCAGATTTATTTTTATACACATATGAAAAGGAATTTATTCAAAATCTTCAAAAGCAAAGAAAACATGATGATGTGAAATGCTTCATTAGTACTTCTAGGTACCTGGATGATATTCTTACTATCGATAATCCTGTTTTTGAAAAGTATAAAGATGTTATTTATCCACAAGAATTGACTCTAAACAAGGCAAACTTTACAGACACTGAAACACCATTTTTGGACCTAAATATCAAAATTGTCAATGGAGAAATTCATACAAGTGTATATGACAAACGAGATGATTTTGGCTTCAACATAGTAAATTTCCCCTGGCTTGACGGTGATGTCCCTAGATTACCGTCATACGGTATCTACATTTCACAGCTCATCCGGTATGCTAGAGCATGTACTGATGTTTTGGATTTTCATAATAGAAATCTACAAATTACAAAAAAACTTTTAGGTCAAGGTTTTCGCTTTCACAAACTAGTAAAGACTTTCTGGAAATTTTACAAAAATTATGATCAACTTCTTTTGAAATTCGGACCCATAAAAGCAACGGAGTATATTACTTTAGGTATTTCACAACCTGCATTTTATGGTGACATAATTAACAAAATAAGAAGGATCAAAGGTAGACAGCATATGTATCGAAAATGCGTCAGAGTCATCAAACGCCTTTTATACCGTGGATATGATCCTAATGTCACCAGACGGACACTAAGCTTGGTACTTGACCAATATACAGTCTTGTACGAGCGCATTCTTAAGACTTGCACTCTGACTGACTGTGACGACGGGACTCCATGACGGGCCCTGTCCAAACCTCTTTAGAGAAGACAGGGCCCCGACCACCTGTCCTCTCTGAATATCAGTCGGACTCCTCGGGTGATTACATACATGAGCTCGCTACAGCCGGCAGAGCACGGACTGTATTACGCATGCCCTCTTTTTATATCCATTTACATATTCATCTGTGTCTCTGGGGCCTCTGCGTTTCGCGGTCTTGTTTGTGTGACGTCATCTTACAGTGAGGAGGTTGTTTTACACCACATTTGTACGTTCTTCGAGACCTCTGGGTAACTGGAGAAGTGAGAGGGTTGTGCGCACGTAATCCAGGATAACCACACCGTCTGCTATTTACTTGGCAGATGGCCGTCCTAAGTCGGCACCGGTTGCCCATTGGTCTCGTTGGTTTATGTGTAGTCTTTTATGTTTCTATGTTGTGAGTTGGTGTTCCTTGTCCCTTTTGCGTCTCTTTCTGTGGGTATCTGTTCTGTGTTTTTTGCATGGGTGTTTTGGGATTTTGCTGTGGGTGCTGCAACCTAGTGTTGTTGGAGATCCCCTCCTTTCTTCTAAAACGTGGGTCCTGTAGCATCATATCCGACCCATTCTGCTACGTCTTTTGGTACATTTTTTGGACATAATATTTTTCATACTTTTTGGCCATTTTAGTACCCGAAACATGCATGTCTGTTCCATGCTGCAAATTTATCAGGTCTTAAATGATGCAATTGAATTTGAAGACGTTTAACATTTGTTAATCATTGCGTAACCTTCAGACATACAATCCAACTAACACTTTCGCAACATGTAAAACGACTTTCTCATACGAAAAGATAAATCAGACGAACAGACGGAAAGAATAACACAGCACCATAGACACACGAAGGACAACTCATATATCATAAACAATCTCCAGAATGCACTGTAGGTGGCGCTGAATCATGTTTCACAAGTATAGTATCTGAGTCTGACCAAGAAGAAAGCTTTAAAATATTTTAATTTCTGTCTTTGTATTACATGTATTTCAAATCCAGGGGGAGTTTCGTTTTGCCCTGGTATGAGAACCTAGCACAAGAAATTTACCAAAAATGATTGTACACTACGTTAACAATAATAAAGTTGATGAAGAAATAAGATGTACACTAGGTCTATAATTCCAAAATGCAATTGTATTGACCCCAAAGCCTGCAAAACATATTAATTTCTTGTGGAATCTGCTATAATTTCAAAAGAAAAACTCAGCGAACACTGAAGAAGACCACAACTACAAAGATTATGAAACTTGGAAAATATTTCCACCACAAATCATACAATCAACTCAAATCATTCGGCCAATTGCTAAATCCGCTCTGTGTTTTTACATTGTGTGTTTTGGGGTTTCGCTATGGGAGCTTCAACCTGGTGTTGTTGGAGATCCCCTCATTTGTTATATCTCACTTCGGAATTTTGTTCATTCTGAGGTTCGCAACTGTTCCTGTGGAAAATCTAATGATTTTGCCTTGCCTTCTCGACTGTGAGACTGAATAACTGATGGGTACTTCTGTAATGTTTACAGAAACAAATGGTGTATCAATCCTGATTACGTGCGCACAGCGGTTCAAAAAGCGCACAATAGACTAAATCATAGATGTTTCGTTTCGGAGCCAGACTACGGACATCCCATGTTTCTCTTTCTGATGTCGCAAATGACTGAAAGGAAACATAATGTGGTTCACGGTACATATAACATGTATGACGAAAGTTCAGGAGTTTTGGATGATATTCGATGTCCGAATCTAACGGTCACATCCGAGAACCTGAAAATGGACTATTGGCGTATATAAAGCATCCACAAGGTCAAACGACGACACAAACAAGTGTTATCAAAATTTTTTTTTTTCAGTATGTTACTTATTACTTTTCTGTTTATTAATTATTTACCTGAACTGTACATCAATATGTACATCGAGACAATCGCTGAATTTGACATGTTTTCATGGAGCTGTTGCAATGGCAGTTGTATGCAATCAAGAGACGCTGACTCTCCCCGGCGCCTGGTCTCACTTCGGAATGTTATTTATTCCGAGGTTCGCAACCGTTCCAATGGAAATTCTAATGATTTTGCCTTGCCTTCTCGACTTTGAGACTGAGTAACTTATAGGTACTTATTTGAAATTTTTTCAGTGCCTTAGAGAAGAAGTCAAAATGTATAAAGAAAATCCTCTCCTTTTGTACATTAAAAACATTTATGAAATATAGGCATGTCAGCAACGCCAATTCGGTTGAAGAACAACAATGTTTATTGACTCATCCTAGACGTGTACATGTATGAGGGGGTGGACAGGGTGAAAGGGAGGTGGGAGGAAGGGGGAGGGAGAGAGGGGGAGGGAGGAGGGAGGGAATGGGAAAAAAGGGGAGGGAGATGGGAGGAATGGGCGGGAGGAGGGAGAGAAGGGGGCGGGAGGGGGAGGGAAGGGAAGGGTGAAAAGGAGGGGGAGGGAGGAGGTGGCGGGAGGGGGGAGGTAAGGGGGCGTATAATTATGATGTCACTGCTTGAGCAAAAGGAAGAACGTGATCTTCAAAGGGGCATTTTGTTGATAATGAAAAACACAAGAAAGAAAACTTCACCATTTATTTTTATACAAGTACCAACAAAGAAAACTTCACCATTTATATTTATACAAGTACCTACATGTACAAAGAAAACTTCACCATTCATTTTTACACAAGTACCTACTAAGAAAACTTTACCATTTATATTTATACAAGTACCTACAAAGAAAACTTCACCATTTATATTTATACAAATACCTACAAAGAAAACTTCACCATTTATTTTTATACAAATACCTACTAAGAAAACTTTACCATTTATATTTATACAAGTACCTACAAAGAAAACTTCACCATTTGTATTTATACAAGTACCTACAAAGAAAACTTCACCATTTATGTTTATACAAGTACCTACTAAGAAAACTTTACCATTTATATTTATACAAGTACCTACAAAGAAAACTTCACCATTTGTATTTATACAAGTACCTACAAAGAAAACTTCACCATTTATGTTTATACAAGTACCTACTAAGAAAACTTTACCATTTATGTTTATACAAGTACCTACAAAGAAAACTTCACCATTTATATTTATACAAGTACCTACAAAGAAAACTTCACCATTTGTATTTATACAAGTACCTACAAAGAAAACTTCACCATTTATATTTATACAAGTACCTACTAAGAAAACTTTACCATTTATATTTATACAAGTACCTACAAAGAAAACTTCACCATTTATATTTATACAAGTACCTACAAAGAAACAAATATCAGATAATGTACTTCATGTACTTGAAACATTCTAAAAAAGATAAAGATAATTCTGTAATTGTGAATCTCGCTTTGATCTTATTACCCGATAAACAAAAGGGAAGAAATTTAATCTCAATTATACCAAAGTAGAAACTGATCGTGAAGTAGTTTTGGTGATTCGATTTTGCTTTGTCTTCTCGACTTTGAGACTGAATAACTGATAGGTACTTGTTTGAAGTTTATTTATGACAGCATTAGCTTTATTTGATCAAATAATATCAAATACGTCTTCTTGAAAAATAGTTATTCATAAATGCAATTTCAATATGAATATCTACTTGATGAAAAAGAAGACTTCAAGGCAGAAATACGTAGATATTTGAAATTAGAGGTTTTCTCATTAAGGACTCTTGAAAGATTGTCGGTGATTATGTTACGAAATAATGTAATGGAGGCCTGAAAAGACGACATCGATCTATCGATCACAACTAATTGCATAAATATTCATTTTAGAAACTTCTTTATTATGGACTATTGATGGGAACAAAGAATCCCCCTAAAAACACAAACCTAAAAGTGAAACATATAATATTAATGAATTATTCTAAGTTGGGTAAGTAAGATGTTAACAAATCTATTTGGGCCGTTTCAGCAATCTTGTGTAAGAACATAGAAGATACCTAATGTGACCATTTCTTTCAAAACCACAACACTCAAATATTCCCACATAAGCCATCAATATAAAGAATACCGTGGCCATTGGGATAAAAGAGGACACACACTTCAAACGGACCAACAAAGTAAGGATGGGATCTCCAATAGAGCTCGGTCACAGCCTCCACGTAAAAGCACCTAAACATTCAAATGCGGAGTACACAAGCACAAAATCATCTTGGTGCACCAAGGGTTTCATCGCATTCCGCAAGACGCTTCATTGCAAAGTGGAAGGAACCTATGACGTTGCGGTGCAGGACGGCTCAAAATGAGACACCAAAGTGACAAGAAAGACAAATAAATAATAAAGACGTCATTAAAAATACTAAACACACACGACTACATCAGAACCGCATGAACTAATGATTTGGCTTCTCACAATGTATATTTACAAATTATCAAGACACTTTTAGGTCATAATTTCTCTTTCGTTTACAAGTTAAAACTTTCTTGAAATACAAAAATTCCTCTCAATTATTCTGAAAGGACCAGAGCCACGAACGGCAAAATCGGCCTAATTTGCCGCAACGTTCATCTTTTATATTTTGATAATACCATATTTCAGCACTTCAGAACTGGCCAACTTTGTCATTTACGGCCTTGCTGAAGCAAAATATTTTAATGTGAATTGAGGGTATGGTATATTGTTTGCGACGTCATTTGACGTCATTTTCACATATGACGTCGCATAATGTCAGGACAAGTACCATTAATTACTAAGTATTAGAAATTATAAGAGATATTTCTACATTGAGAAAATGTGTGAAATATTAATTTAAAGAAAACATATTTTAAAAAATTCTATAAATACAATATGTGTACAATTTATTATGTACAATCCGTGTTTGTTTTGCCTTTGCTCGAAATCACAGGCTGAAAATGTTCGTCCTGGAACTACAGTATGCATGTCTTCAATGTAATACACGTACTTTTACTTTTTGTATTCGTTTAAATCGCGTAAGATGTAAGCTGCATCGTCCCACAAGAAACTGATGTCATTATTTATGATTATATGAAAAAAATCAAAGAAAGACTTCATGTTTCCCATCTTCATGAATCACGGATCCGATACTTTCCAAATGTCCAAGAAGGGTGTTAGGCTGTATCCGTTAAATTCAGAGATTTTCTCGTAATCAAGGTAATAAAGTTGTGTCAGAACATCTCAAATCAAAAGTGAATACCCCTGTACAACATCAAAACACGGTTCTATACCTGCTGCAAATCTAGATAATTAAAGCATCCACTTAATTTTGCCGTAGATACACCACTGTCAGCGATGTATGAAGATGAACATTTTGACATATATAAGTACTTAAGTGACTCAATTTGACATCTATAAGTACTTCAAATTTGTTCCTATAAACCAGTAGGCTCAAATTACACCTATCAGTTTTTAATCCAATGTCGCAGTCAGTTGCTGGACTAGACAGAGATAATACATACAGCTAAAACTCGAGTTGAAAAATGAGAAAAATAATGTCTTAATTCATTGCATGATTTTCCTTCTAAAATCAGTGTGTAATACCCATTTGCAACGGTTGTGGCGTATACAGGAATTAGGGGGCGGGATATTTCTAACATAAAAGCGAAGGGTCCCATTCGGGTTGCATTTTGAATATCTCGTATTTTAAATTACTCTTCATGCTCTCGTTCTTATCATGACATATATAATTATTGATAAGAGAAATACGTGTGACTCTTCTCACATGTATGTGCTAGTACTAGTATAAGTGTTGGGCAATCGGAAGTTAAATTATAATCGATAAGCGGAAATAATCGGATGGGCATAACCCATTATTTTTAAAATCGGAAAATTCAAAACATTTCTTTTTTTTCATTTTGTAACCAACAATGAATTTAAATAAACACCAAATCATTATTCTTTGAATAAAATTGTTTTATTGAGTAAAGCACTTTCGATCACAACCTATCAGTTCGTTCAAGCTTCTTTTTCTTGAAAACCATGCAGCAGAAAATGTCATACACTAGTATGTACTTTTATATGTCATACACTTATGCCCTTTGCCGTGTGGAGCTCGTTAAAAGTTCCCCGCGAGGGGTTCGACAGTTAGTGTTTTGAATATTTTCTTTGGCATGGTCGCCATAGCACTTTCTATATAGACGAAACCACAGACAGTGCATTTATTCTATGTATATGTTGATTTCATTTCCGTGCATGAACATCGACGGCGGGTGCGGCTAGCCAACAGGGGATGCTTACTCCTCCCGGGCACCTGGTCCCATCTCTAGCTTGCTAGGGGTCCGTCGATTCCCAATTTGGTTCTCCATTGTGAGTGCTGTTGAGATTGTCGTCAGGATCTTCTTTGACTCATTTGAAGTACAAGGAATTTAATTATAGTATAAAACGGGAAATACACGAATTTATCTAAACCAAGATACTAATCGGACAATCCGGTAATCAGCGATGTCGGGGACAATCGCGTTTGATTTTCAACATCGATTTGTAATGTTTATCGCTGGCCATTCAACGACCGACAATCGATCGTCAGCGATAATCGTTTCATAACCAAACTAGAATCCGTTGCCATGACTCCCAATCTGATACATTTTTAGTGTCATTTTGTGTGAAGAGAGAACATTTTTCAAAGAGGTGTATTAACTCCGATCAATCGATTCTCAGAGACGATAGCGACGATGACTGCGACTATCGTTACAATAATACAGCGTGTATTAATGTGAACAAGATAGAGATATGGAATACGAATACATGTACGTAATGATTCGCGCTCAGAGGAATGAAAATTTAGGTACGTTACACGAATAAGAAAACCACCGATCCAAATCTGCCAGAACAGTACCATGAATGTGACAAAACGATGTCATAGATGCACAACATTATTTAAATTCTGGATCGATGGACTGTAGCAAAGGTGATTAATGTTCGAATGTTATGAATTGACAATTTCAGCGTTCGCGTACTTCAAATTTTTTTCTCACATTTTTGCAATATCGGATGATTCGCGAATCTAAAGGGAGGGATGAGGCCAGGGCGAGAAGGGGAGCATGTTCTAGACTCTCCCCGTTTTGCAGTCAACATTTTTAATGACGTGATTTTTGTTTTCAGAACTTGATGATAAAGCTTTTATAACAGTACGGTGTCCTTGAAATTATTTAATTTTACAAAAATTTTTAAATGCAAAATCTTTTTTTTTCATATGAAAGTTTACGTTCCCATTTGTATAAATTCAAATTTTCAGGCGAATCTAACTCATACATTCGCTGCTACAGCCGTTCGAAAAAGTCATTTTTAATTTGGGGTGCGCAGCTCTAATTCATTTCGCTGGCGCCACCTACAGTGTATTGTGTTTTTATAATAGAGGTATATGGAGATTTCATTTTACAAATTCGACAATGTTATGGTCGTTACTGCATATTTTCAAATAAAACTTTTTATGTCTCCTTTTTTTCTCAACCCAGACCCGTCGGAATAAATTTTACATTTTCAATAAAATTCATTTTCAGGGAAATGTTATCTTTGAATAAATTATTATATCACGGTCTCCTATCCCCTGTTATCCTTTATATTGGGCGCTGGACTTTATATTTCATCAAAATAAACGGACAGAGAATTGATCCAGCATAGTCTGAACCTCAATCAAAATTCGCTGGTTCGATATCGTTCGTCAATCATCTATTTCAAATTAATCAAGTTGATTTCAAGTTTTCCATTTTTTTTTTGTCTTCAAAAATCCCCACCTCCTCTTTAAAAGAATTAGATCATAAATGTTTCTTCTTCCAAGATTACCGTCATACGGCATTTACATATCACAGCTCATCCGGTACGCTAGAGCATGTACTGATATTTTGGATTTTCACAGTAGAAATTTACAATTACCAAAAAACTTTTAGGTCAAGGTTTCCGCTTTCATAAACTAGTTCAGACTTTCTGGAAATTTTACAAAAATTACAGTCAACTTCTTTTAAAATTCGGATCTATACATGCAACAGAGTACATTACTATGGGTATTACACAACCTGTCTTTTATGGTGATATGAAAAACAAAATAAAAAGGATCAAAGGTAGGCAGCATAACCATCGAAAATGCGTCAGAATCATCAAACGCCTTTTATACCGTGGATATGATCCTAATGTCACCAGACGGACACTAGGCTTGGTACTTGACCAATCTACAGTCTTGTACAAGCGCATCCTTGAAACTTGCACTCTGGCTGACTGTGACGACGGGACTCCATGACGGGCCCTGCCCAAACCTCTTCAGAGAAGACAGGGCCCCGACCACCTGTCCTCTCTGAATGTCAGTCGGACTCCTCGGGTGATTACATACATGAGCGGCAGAACACGGACTGTATTACGCATGCCCTCTTTTTATATCCATTTACATATTCATCTGTGTCTCTGGGGCCTCTGCGTTTTGCGGTCTTGTTTGTGTGATGTCATCTTACAGTGAGGAGGTTGTTTTACACCACAATTGTACGTTCTTCGAGACCTCTGGGTAACTGGAGAAGTGAGAGGGTTGTGCGCACGTAATCCAGGATAATCACACCATTTGCTACTTGCGTGACAGATGGCCGTCCAAAGTCGGCACCGGTTACCCATTGGTCTCGTCGGTTTATGTGTAGTCTTTTGTGTTTGATGTTTACATGTCGTGTGTCTCTTTTCCGTCTCGTGCTGTACTCGTCTTTTGTGTTTTGCATCGGGAGTTTTGGTGTTTTACTTTTGATGCTGCAACGGGGTCTTGTTGGAGATCTCCTCCCTTCTTCTTGGGTGTCGATCTATTTTGCTTTTTTATGCTGCATTCATATTACGTCTTTCTTTTATGTTTCGAATTCTAATTATTTCAATCACGTTTTCTACCCCTTATCTTCCAATTTCTCTGTCGTATAGGATAATTGTAGAAAGCCGATGCATTTTTTGTTTACATATTTTATTCCCGTATTAGGAACATTTTAGGAAATAGCATATATATATAACAAACAAATAAACCGAAACCCCCAAAATCCCACATACATTATATATGCCTTCTTTGAAAGATTTTTAAATTATTCTCTTATTTTTTCCTCGTAGCATCACGTGTATACATGCCGATATATACATGGAAGACATAGAGTGGTTCAAAAGATTTAAGTGTAACGAAAATATGTATCGTAACTACTCGAGTGCACAACTTGACATTTCAGGAAATTCATGAACGTCAATTTTGATGACGTCAGTGGTATAAATGACGTCACAAACATTATCTACTATGGAGCAGTTTTCTGAAGGATTGGAATAGTTTGAAATAGGTGTAAAAGTAATCAACCGCCAAATTTATGAAATTTTACATAATTTAAAAGCTTTCAGATTATCTACTTCCTACCTTGAAATACAACTACTCATTTTCATCGTCTGGGAAGTCTTTTTCATGACGTTCTTACCATCTTTGATGAACAATTTGTCAAGAAATGTGCCAACAGAGAACTCATAAAAGTTTAATTTTCGACTACGACCGGACCTTCTACCAAAAAAATCTTCATCGAAATAATCACAGGTATAATCAAAGAATATTTAAAAATGATTATTTTTTCGGTGGAATGTCCGGCCCTGTGCGAAATTATCGATCAAATTTCATGATATCTCACAAAAATACCGGAAATGCCAATCCTGGCTTGGTTTTGGGCTCTATATCTTCTTAAGACATGTCCGGAATCTCACAACTTCGCACGTTTTCGAAAGACAAAATGTTCTCCTTTCCTTTTGTTGATAATTTAGAAACATTGTCTGTGTTTGAAAATATACGAAAACTTTAGGCCGATATCGCCGTTTGTGGCTCTGGTCCTTTGGAGCTGTACCTACAACAGAGTAATTTACTTTGGGTGTTTAACCACCCACCTTTTATGGTGAATGAATAAAAGAAAAAGGAAGATTGAAGATATATTTAATTTCATCGAAAATGAGTCGGATACATCAATCACCTTCTATACCATGGGTATGATCGATCCTGGTTAGGAATTCAATGATATAAACCGAAAGTTCGACAAAAAATACATGTCATAAACAAAGTCAGACAGTGATGTTTCTGATTAAGGTAAAGAGTTGATAATCTTGTTCAGCACAAACTCAGTCATTGATATTGCGAAGTGCGTCAGTTGACTCCAGTTCAACTCATATGATTTACGTTTAGATATATATTATAGCAACACTTATTTTCGATAATGTAGGCATGATCTCATGGCAAGGCAATGTCTATCTGACATAAAAAAAACAAAGTATGTCAGACATTCAAAGTTTTATCTCGGTTTAGCTTGTATTGTATCAATTGTGACGGCTTGCACTCTTAATAGCAATTCTCTGTAAGGACCAAAATCGTTCAGCACGGCATGTCATGGATTTTGATGATTTTCGGTATAATGGGTATATATTAAGTACTGACCATGAAAATAACACTTTTCGGCCAATGTGACCTCTGGTTGCCATGGTAACGAGGTCGTTCTATTTATAGCACTTTTGGGACCATGAAATAAGCCAGCTCCGGAGACTTCATTGCCATGGATACCACTGTAACAGCTTGTTCATCTTTATATCATCTATTCTTCCTTACTTCCATTCTTACTTAGTACACTTAGATATGTGATATTAATGACAGGAAGCTTATTGTATTAAGCCAAAATAAGTTAAAATGAAGCGAAAAATAGAGGTGAAAATAAGGGCCAATTTAGTGTGTTTTTGACCATTTTCAATCTTAAATATCACAAAAGGCACCAATAGGAGACTAGTGATATTCATCAATGGGAATGTATGTTTATTGACAAATAAAATGAACGAAAAATTGGAGTGGGTATTTAAGAGTTTTACCTAAATTCTGTCGTCAAAGACCGTTGCCATGGCAACATTAGACCTTTTTGTTTATTTCATACTATCTTTGAAATTGATTTTATTCCTCTTTAGAGTTACATAAGATTGTCAAAATGTATGCATCTATAGATATGACTTATATCTTTACATAAGAACAATTGAAATGTTCATTGTCATTGGCTTGATGTTCAAGGTCATTTATACTTTGAGACTCAAATTTTGCATAAAATGTTGATTTTTTAATATTTGTGTTACCGATTTTAGTGTTTTTTTTATTTAAATATTTTCATAGGTTATATATATTATGAAAGCGCATGAATATAAGGAACACAAGTCTTAGAATTATTAAATTGTAGCAATTCAATAGGAAAATATTTTTCCGTCAAAAAACAAGAAAAATACAGATTTCGTCCCTTTTTTATCAAAATATTCACCAAGAATTTAGATATTCGATGATGTGAAGAAACATAATCAATAGTTCTAAAAGAATAAGTGATACATTTATCATTTTATGGCAAATAACTGTTAAGTTCAATATTTCAAGGTTTCTAAAATATTGACACCTTCATTTTATGAAAAATCCGGATTTTTCGTCAAATCTGGTCACTTAAAGTTTAATTACCTTGAAAATTCAGTGGGTGACCTTGAAATATTTTCAAGGTCATTTTTATATCAAAACACCTCTGATAGATGTATACATGAACTTCTGTTCCAATATCATGCGTAGATCGTTTGATAGAGGTTGTGTTTAAATTCATCGTATGAAAACCTTTCAGCCGATTATTGCCATAGGAACTAAATTTGATGCTGCTTTGCAATAAAAGGTCAAATTAGCCCAATTAATTTTTTGTATTCATGTACAGTTCAAAGATGATACTAATTGGATAACTAGAATTTGGACTTCAAAAATTGGTGCTTTTATGAAATTTTCAACCTTGCAAAACAGTAAAAAACATGCAAAAAAGGGCCTTTAAGTGTCCAAAACAGAGCCATTTGATACCCTGTTTTGGCCCCAATTTTTCATCTTGTATACACAAAGCATCCGAGATGAATGTAAAATTCTTTACAAATATGCATAATAATAAGGATTAAAAGAAAATAATAAAAGCAATTTCAGATTAAAAAAGTACCTGTTTCCATGGTAACGAAGTCTATGAATATGCCTGGTCCTATAGATTTTCCCGAATTTTGAAACTTCAGACACGGTTACCATGACAACGACAACCTTTTTGAAAAAACTGGGGTTGATTTACATACACGTGCTTCATATTGAACTTCCATACCAAAAATCTCAAAATCCATGACATGCCGTGCCAACATGTCTTGAAATTCTTTGATTCTTACAGAAAATTGCTGTTAATGATAGACTATTCCTCCGAAAATCATCAGTTTGATAATTTTTTTGCCACGACCAGCCATTCTATACTTCTGAACTAATTTTCACATAACGACAGACTTCAGTCAATTTTAACGTTTTGTTTCTTTCTCTTTTTCAATATTATGCAAAACTTTTATCTCCAGTGAGCCAGGGTCCGTTAATTATAGCCTTGTATATAACAGCAGCGTCTGACAAAGCTATAGCACAAGTGGAAATGATCAGCACGCCTGCGCCAAATACCAGACCAAGAGAGATAGAGGAAATTCGGTCATCCCTGGCGCTGTATTTCCTCCTTTTTCTCTTCGTTGTTTGGGTTTTATCAAGGAAAAGAATGTCTTTTAGTTGTTGGATTCGCTCGGCAAGTCCAGTCATATTGTATGATGACTTGTTAATACAAAAGCAGGAATAACCTTAAAAATAACATAAAGACATGGAACACATATAAACGTAATGGCTTGATATCAAATACAGTATACTCATATATTTGTAAATAATGCTACACAGTAAAATTCTAAGAATTAATATCTTATTTTTATGTGAATGCATGCTCCACGCATTTTAAACGATTCCGTACATCTTTCTGTAACGTAATTTATTTGTTATTGAAAAGATGGATAAAATAAACATTCTTAACCATGTCATTTTCTGTGTAGAAGAACCTTGGCTCATTTTTTAACAAAAAAATAAAAGTTTGAAAATTGTCCCAATGAAAAGTTATATGAATCATTAATACGTTGTTTAAAACTCTCTGGTACCAAGAGCTTTAGCAAAAATGGCACCCCCAAATGATGAATACTCTATACGTAACAGTTATGTGATTAATTGAGGATATATTTGCAATATTGAACAATAAATTCATTCTCATTCATGATCGTGGTCTTTACATGATTTTATTAAATGATCAGGCTTTATTGCCGATTTTGCGTATTTATGATTGGTGGAGACGCTGTTTGATAGAGTGTACCTCAGAGTGAGTTGACCGCTTACGCTCAAAAGCTGTCTATTCGGGATAAGCGCGTGCATGACCAGCGCGTGCGTTGATTATTGTAGTGTTAGATCTTTGACTTCGCGTATCATTACAATGCAAATATTGATAAAATCCTGATAATTTAATTAAGCAGTTATTGACTTTTGATTTCGGCCTCGGTCAACCAATACCTGACCAGGCCTGTATTGTCACGAGTATACCGAAATCAAAAGTCAATAATTGTATAGAGTATTTTCTGTAAAATGCTACCATACCGTTACGTTGTAATGTGTCTCGACAAGATTGTGTTGTCGATACATAAGGTCTAGCTGTTTGTGTGGATATGTTGTTACCACCGTGTGTAGTCGTAGTCTGCTGATCCTCGTTTGTCGTCGAGGTATTCACATCTGTAATAAGATTCTATTTAAATTTGTACAAAAACACCAACAGACACGCACAGAAAGAGACGCAAAAGGAACGCCAAATGACATAGAGACGCTGACTCTCCCAGGGTACCTGGTCTTAATTAGGAATGTTATTTATTCCGAGGTTCGCAGCCGTTCCTATGGAAATTCTAATGATTTTGCCTTGCCTTCTCGACTTTGAGACCGGATCAAATGAACTATTGCAACACCAACGCAACCTCATCCTTGTCACACTGAACTCTATGACAAGACCAGCAGTTCAGTTTACATCAACGGGGACATTGGAAACTTGTTCGCGAACAATAGTTGGAGTGAGACGAGGATATTTGCTCTCGCCGACTCTCTTCAACGTTTCTCTTGAAAGAATAATGACAGATGCACTTCAATACCACCAAGGCTCTGTTAGCATAGGTGGCAGAACAATTACAAACTTGCATTTGCTGATGATATAAATGTTTTCGCTGGATAACTTGGTCGGGCAACTAGACAGATCCTCCACAGCTTACGGCATCGTAATCAGTGCAAACAAAACATAACTGATGACAATAAGTGCCAATGGACTTCAACCTGACATTACTAATGCCGTGAAAAAGTTCAAATACATTGCAGCAATAGTTTTAGATGAGCGTTCCAAGCCTAATGGCAATGTAGCACCTAGCTAATTTTAACACCATTAAGAAGGACAAGTCAATCAAGCTCAGCTCGATGATACGACTCATGCGTTCCCTTGTTTACTCAGTTTTCCTGTATACATGTGATACATGGACAACTGCGGCAGAATTACAGACGAGGATTCAGGACTTAGAAATTAAATGCTTGAATAAAAAGACCACATAACCAATGAGGAAGTCAAAATCAGAATAAGGCCATTGGTCCCATGACTTTCTTCTCATGACTGTCAAGAAAAGGGAAGGATCTTCAGCATGAGAAATCTGTAGACACCCAGCGAAACAAACCCACAAGAAACTGACACAGATTGACATCAGACAAAACTACAAACTGTAAAGGACGCTAGAACATAATACATAATAATCGAAACAGACGCACAGAAACATCAAACATCAAAGACAACACATAAAAGGAAGGAGACAAATGTGCACCCGGCGCCGACTCCGGATTACGTGCGCACAACCCTCCTACTTATCCGGATACACAGAGGTATCCATACACACACGATTGTAGTATAAACATTAAACGTCTCATTGTAAGGTGTCATCACAAACGAGAAAGTTAAACGCAGCCAAGAGGCGCAAACTAAATGGTTCGACCACGAAACAAGAGGGGAAGGGCTTGCAAATATAGTGCTCAAAGAAACAGTCAGAGAAAGAAGAAAGAAAGGAGGACAAAAGAAGAGATGGGAAGACAACATCACAGAATAGACAGGATTGAGACTGAGCGAGGCATTCATGCTTGCGAAGGACAGGGAAGGATGGAGAGGACTGGTTGACATGCCATCTGTAGCGCCCCTTCGGCAACCGCCATGGGAGAGATGATGATGATGATGATGATGATGATGATGATGATGATGATGATGCCATTGCGAGGGGATGCTACGTTTGCGATGCCTTTATTGGTTGTGCGTTCCTATCGTTGAAGCCATACCACTGTTCTCATGTGTAGTTGTTACTGATGATGTCTGAGTGCCTCCACTTTTAGATGTTATTGACGCGTGTAATGTTCCATCTGTAATAGGCTGATCTGATTCCGTGCTTCCAAGTCCGGATAGAGTCTGCATGTTAACAGTCTCACTGGTTGATGTTTCATGAAGGACTGACGATATATCAGCAGGGTCTGTAAATGTATAAAATGATTTTGATATTTATCTTGCTTCAAAGGAAAGGGAATGATCTCCAGCATGAGACTGGAAAACTCTCAAACTATACCTTGAAAGAGGTAGCTTTGTCGTTTGTAGTGTCATCATTCTTGATCATGAAGCCTTTTGATATTTTATCATTCAAAAATAACAAAAAAGTCTGTCAGAGGTCGTGTATACTGGATTTCGCTTTGTATATCAAAACCTTTTTAGGTTGAGATGGTAAGTAAAACACAAAATCATGTGAATCAGGGATTGAAATTTAACACAGAACCATAATATTGATTACAAAACATAATGGAAAGGAGCAAAAATAGAAAATAGAATAAAATGTTATGATCGCTGAGCGATATAGTCCCCTACCGGCGGCATATATTTATGTCCTGTAACTCTACCTATGAATTATTCTTTAATTAAACATATATGAGTTTTAATTAAACTTACTGTCTGCGCAGCTCAGTTCTGAGGTTTTATCTGCTTTATCGATTCGAAAAAGAGGTCAATATTAAATTCTCATCAGTGGTGCTTCCAGCGGAGCAACTAAAAATCATTTCAGTAGCGCCCTCTTTAATTTTTTGAATTTAGATTTGGACATTTACATTACGGAGAGTAATTTTCCTGTAGGGTCGAATTTCCTTATTGTCATATATAAGAATATTAAGTAAATCAAACAAATGATTGCTAAATCCTATGTTGTAATCCGATGAGCAGTAGTAAATTCAACAAATAGGATGCGTAAAATCCTTCATCAAAAAAGGTCAACATTAGTAATTTGCCCTTGCATCTTCACATCTATTTGTTAATATTTGTCTATATTGATTTAATTTGATTTAAATGCACTTCTTCGCTTCTTTTCATATGGTAGAGGTTTTTGTTTTTGTTTGCATTGGTTCCTGTTTTATCCTGATTTTGTATGCCTTCGGTTTCTGATTTTCTGAATTATCGATTTTGTACTGTAGACAGGGATATGGTCATTATCCATATTTGTCATTCCTACTCTTTGCAGAAATTTTAGGTCCAGTCTAGACTTTGCTCTTCATAATTTCAGTAATATTATTATTTCGATTCCCTCCTTTTCAGTTTCAAGCTTCACTGTCCAGACATTACTTTTTGAAATGCTCATAAGGTGTACCAGAGTTTTATAACAGAAAATATATTTCAATATCGACAATCTTCTCAAATTACACATTGGTCTCTCTTAATTTATTTGTTTCATGTCTGGTGTGTCTGGTTTTATACATGTAGTCGTTTGATTCGGTGTTGTAAGTCTCGTTTTGCCCTGTCGTCTATTGAGTTTATATATTTATTAATTGAGTTTATATCTCACCTCCACATACAAATTGAGGTGTTGTCCAGGTTAGATTGACCAAACATGTTGTGTTATTCGGCCCTCTGGGCTGTAACCCTTTGCTACATCCGTATGTTGACTGAGCACCAATGGCGTTACCTGTATATGTTTTCGTATAAGCGTAGGGTACACGTGGTAGATGGGCTTTGCACGCAGGAATGTACTGAAATATAAAAGCTGATTTCAATGAGGAAATTATGCATACTTCTGCCCCCTACATGCGAAATATTTTTCTTCAGATTATGTCAACATGCAAGTTATTTATGTCATCATGCAAGATATTTTTGTCAACATGCAAGTTATTTATGTCGACATGCAACTTATTTATTGTAACATGCATCTTAACTATCTTGCATCTCAACATGATTATCTTGCATTTTGACATATTTATCTTGCATGTTGACGAAATAAGTTGCATGTCAGCATAATGATATTGCATGTCTACACAATTAATTTGCATTTCAACATATTTCAACTGCATGTCAACATATT
Source organism: Pinctada imbricata (assembly GCA_033119305.1). NCBI lineage: Eukaryota > Metazoa > Mollusca > Bivalvia > Pterioida > Pteriidae > Pinctada > Pinctada imbricata. Next base: position 4,417,838 of record VSWD01000003.1, on the reverse strand, counting down.
AATATGCATGTTGAAATAATATCCATAAAAATATCTTGCATGTAGGAGACAAAATTATGCCACCATAGGAAATAATACCGGAATAAATGTCCAAGCTTGACTGTGAATTGCAATATATTGAAAGGGGTGTTTTGGTGTTTTGCTGTAGGTGCTTCAACTGGGTGTTGTTAAAGATCCCCTCCCTCTATTACATTGTTCCTCTATATTTAAATGATTATATTGAAGCTCTCCATTATAGCTTTCAAAATAAAGAGTATCTTTAGAACGGCTAGCTTGAACAGCAACTGCAATGGTAAAAATTCATCAGATAATGTGTCCTTATTAATTATTTCCGTGCACCTATGTCGTTATCTCCGTCTGTTTGAACAATTTTCGTTTTGCGTAGGAAAGAAGGGAGGGGATCTCCAACAGGATCTCCTACAATAAAGTTCTGTTTCGTGTTTTCCGCCTTTCGCCTGTTCTACGCCTTTTGATTGCAGTTTTGGAATCTGGTTTCTAGATTCAAATACGACCTACCTCGCATATAAAGCTCTCCTGGATACCACAATCCATGGCCGTCCATCTGAATGGAGTCATAGGTACCTCGCTATCTAAAACAGCGCATTTTGATTGGTCAGGCAAGAACCCCACCAGTGAATCGAAGTATGTATTTTGTATATTTTGACCATTATGGAATTTCCACTGATTATTGACGTTTTCAGCATCAATGAAATAATATCTTTCTTGCCAAGGGATGTTGATTTCACCTGTAATTAAAGATAAGCTTTTGTCTCCGTATGATTGTTATATTTTCTTTTCTCGTGAGAAATTCTGTTTTATGGGGATTTTTTTAAATGTGTTTTTCGAATCTGATTTCGGGACTCGTGTTAAACTTTTATTTACTGATAGCTCACATGAAAATTACCACTTTATGGACACTCACTCTTTAAAAAAATGCTTCCTTGGTTTCATAATTGAAGCACACTAAATTATACATGATGTAGAATTATTCTTAAATTATGATAAAAACAGGGTAAAACTTGGAAATATGATTGATCCAAAAATCTCGAATAATTCGAGGTTTCGTCATTGTACATTATATCGACTACAGGATCAATCATTTTAATTGTTTGTGGGCTACAATGCACTCACTTATGTGTATCAACTGCAAATTTATCGGTTTTAAATGATCTTTTGAATTTGAAGACATGTAACATTTGTACCACTTGTGTGGTAAAGAAGATCCTGACGACAAACTCGACATCACTCACAAAAGAGCTCCAAACTGAGCATTGACGGACCCCTAGCAAGCTAAAGGTGGGACCAGGGGCCCGGGTGGAGTAAGCATCCCCTGTTTGGCTAGCCGCAGCCACTGTCAATGTTCACGCACAAGTGAGTGGTGTCAATGGACCAGGAGTCACTGCGGGCACATGCAGCCAAGTACGATTAGTTTCGGAGTAGTATCCGCGTGTCTTAAAACGACAGAAGAAATGCATTTATATTGTGTTCATATCATATTCTTTTGTTAGATTTGACAGCTCGGTTGATGAATGGGGTATAGATGTTTTTGGGATGAAAGGAGGAAGACGTATTATTGTAGAGTATAAAAGGTCCTTGAAATCAAAGAAGCTGGATCATTTTTAGTGGTCTACACTGTCGATCTATCTGTATTCTGCTTCGTTGCTAACGGACATTCAGAAATTCTATTTGCGCTCATGCATCGTAGAATATCTCTTTTGATGGTTTTTTCGAGAATTAAAAGGACCAAATTTATGATAATGAATGCTGAATAGGTTCGTGTCTCATTAAGTTCAAATTATCTACATTTTTCAGCATGTGGTGTTATTAAATATGTAATGACATGATTAGATTTCTAATCTCGAAGATAGGTTCCAACTAACCACCGACACCACCATCACCACCACCACACAACCACCACCACACTACTACGTCGACCACCACCACCACCACAACCACAATCATCACCACCACTACGACGTCAACCACACCCCAACCACACCACCACAACCACAACCATCACCACCACTACGACGTCAACCACCACCACCAACCACCACCACAACCACAACCATCACCACCACTACGACGTCAACCACCACCACCACCACCACCACAACCACAACCATCACCACCTATACGACGTCAACCACCCCACCCCACCACAACCACCACAACACACCACTACTACGACGTCGACCACCACCACCACCACCACAACAACCACACCACCACTACGACGTCGACCACCACCACCACTACGACGTCGACCACCACCACCACAACCATCACCACCACTACGACGTCGACCACCACCACCACCATCACCACACCATCACCACCACTACGACGACGACCACCCCCACCACTTCCCCCAAAAACATCTATACCCCCATTCATCAATTGAGCTGTCAAATTCAACAAAAGAATATGATATAAACCATGGAAGTGCATTTCTTTTGTCGTTTCAAACCACGTGAATACTGCTATACTCTTCGGTGATCGTTTATTTAAGCGCATTCGAAAATACTGTTAAAAAGATTCATTAAAAAAGTGGGTCTATAGTATCATATTCCATCAATCCTGCTAAGTATTTCGGTATTTCATAGTCTATGTTCATATTTCATTGTTTAGAGATTGATGATCAATGAC
>VSWD01000003.1:4247851-4414689 GCA_033119305.1 Pinctada imbricata | reverse complement strand
TTTTTGCTTTACTTAAAAAGGACACTTAGGTTGGATGGACCTCCCCCCCCCCCCCGATATGTAACATTAACGGAGAAAACAGTTATGCCGACCGAACAGAGATTTTTTAGATGTAAGGACAAGCTCAGTGATAGTTTAGTTATGCCAATTCACCCGTTCTTTGCATGTACTAAAGAGCGAATTCTCAGAAGTTATCATTTTGTGGTAGAAATATTTTCTAGACTGTTTTGCCATGGATAGGAGTATCTTAAAATTGAAGTTATATCATCCCTTTTGGTTACTTTTTAGTGAAAATATCAAATATCAAAACCCAATGGAATAAAAAAAAATCGATTAGAATTCTGATTATGAAATTTGTACGATTATACAACACTAATGAAAATCAATAAATGAAAAAAATACTCTGAATTGTCTCATGGTAGATTAAAAGTCATTAAGTGGCGCATCTACGACATTTTCTCTCATGGGAATGCAGGAAGAACCGGTTAAACCGTTTGATTTCTTATTCATTCATTATATGTTATTTTTCTTTCGCGTTTTGTGCTCATACATCCTTTATTTATCTCAGGCTATTGCAGCTAGATTACTTGTAGAATTAATCTATTATCAGGAAAGCCGTTACAAATGTACAAATGCTTTGATGTCATTTCGTTTACAAATATAACCATTCACATTAAAATTCCAATTTCGGTGCGTTTTGGGGGGATGTATGTATTACAAGACAGCTAGATATGTTTTTTCTACATATTTCTATCCCCTCCTCTTCCACCAGATATTACTCCTATTCTGTCAAATGAAATTACATGTACGTCTGTCAGTCTTTTAAGGGTCAGCACTTAACAGTGTCGGTATAACAAGTTTATTTCTCATGACTGTTTAAACGCGAAAGTCTCTGAAAAATATTGAAATAATCAAACAGGTGAAAATAACCAAAGACTAACCAACCCCCAGATATAGCAAATCCAGTCTTTTCAGTTTAGAATGAAAAGAAGAAAAAAAAATCTTTTAATTTTTTTTGCGTTTTGTTTTTATTTGTTTTGTTAAAGAAACAGTTTCCCTGAAAATAAATTTATTTGAAAACGTAAATTTTATTCCGAATGGTCTAGATTGAGGAAAAAAGGAGCCATAAAAAGTTTAATTTGAAAGTATGCAGTAAAGACCATAAAATTGCCGAATTTGTATAATGAAATCTCCATATATCTCTATTGTAAGCGAGCAATACATTGTAGGTGGCGCCAGTGGAATGAATTAAAGCTGCGCACCCCAAATTCAAAATGATGTTTTCAAACGGCTATAACTGCGAATGTATGCGTTAGATTCGTCTGAAAATTTGAATTTATACAAATGAGAATGTAAACTTTCATATGAAAAGAAAGATTTTGCATCAGAGAATTTTGTAAAATTAATTAATTTTCAGGGACACCGTACAGGTCTTTTAGAAAATGAGAGGTACCGAACCCCATATGCCTGGAGAAAATAAATATATAATAATAAGTAAAACCTGATTTTTTTTCAGAGAAAGTGTATTTCAACATTAAGCCTTTAAATGTATCAATACAAACACATTTAAGGTGCTGCAGTAATTATTGTCGTAAAAAAATCACCTTTCAGACTGAGTGTAAATGATATAATTCTGCGTAACCGATTAATAATCGATAAAATCGCATCGGATCACCAACCGTTTGTAATCGATGATCAATTATGAAGGTTCAGCCAATTCTTTTTTGTCATACCTATGATACCTATGACCAAGGGGAAAGGAGGGGGGGGGGTTACACCCTACATCTTATATTAGCAAGGGGTTAGATTACAAAATAATTTCATTTTGATAAGAAGATTTGTAACATTGAAATATTTTCAAATACTATAACACATTATCGGATGTTTGCACCGTAAAATCAGTATTTGCCGTCCGCAAACATTATGTCAGCATCTAACTGTCCACGCAGCTCACAAATCAGAAAAAAAGGAAGTTTTTTTCTACTTCGTCGGCAAACGTTCTGATTAAAATTCATATAGGGGATAAATCTCGAAGTCTTGCAACTAACGGTGTAAGTATTTTTTTAATTATTTTTTTAAATTTATTATTATCATTTTTTTTTTTTTTGTCTCGCTAGTTTTCGATCACTATTGATGCTGTCTTCGTTATGCATACTTATCGACACATTTCATGTATTTTTTTTTTAATATTATGTCAATGACATTTATCTAGATACATACATGTATATCTGCCAATTTTATTTTAATATTTATTTTTCGTTTGCTCACCTTTTGCCATCATTTTCCCATTTATATACGTAGAGCTCCTCGTTAAATTTTAACGAATTCGGATACAGTTATGCCTAGAATAAAAGTTGTCATTTAGTTTTGTTTCATGGCCTTTCTTAAAACACAGCTGAAATGTAGATATTATAATACGCACTGGATCCCGCGGCACACGGGAGGAGAATACAAGGGAAAATATCACCACTATTTGATCGTAAACGAATGATTTAACAGTAAAATTTATACAGTATATATTTTCTTCTTTTTCGTTTTATTTCGTTTCTTTTCATTTCGTTTCTTAGTTTAAAGGCCCCCGAGTTTTACAGATATTATTAAGGAGTTACCTCCCTTAAAATGTTTTACCACAAGGAATTTTTTTTTTCGGTCTAAAAATCGAATGTACAAATTTGTGCTATCTTTCTCTGTCCATTTATTGTTTTAAGTACATGAAACAAATCAAAGTATTCTGCTTAATCATACCAACTTTGTCCAACAACCAAAAAGAGATAAATAAATGAGAAATGTAATGACTTGAAGTGATTTTGCCCATTATGCTTATGAAGAAGCTCGAAATGTCCCGATTTCTGACACTTAGGATACGAGTTGTCGTTACTCTCAGTCGAAACCTAGCGGTCGTTGAAAGGCCTATAAAATGTGGCAAATAATTTTCGTAATTGCGAAAACAGACTTTTCCCTGAGACTTATTCTCGTTAATAAAGAACTAATTATGGTTTATATAATACAGTGGTCCGTTCTCAAGGCAAAATTGTAAAGTAACATAAGCTGATTTTCCAGTAGATACTCTAGGGGGCAAACACCAGACATCACAGAATTTGGAGAAATTTTCATTACGACGTCGAAATAAAAAGCATGAAAACACAATGTCATCAAGGAGCTTCTAGATAGTGCGATCAGATGTGACGTCACAATGGATATGATGCTAAAGGATTGATGTCTGGTGTCTTTGTGTCTAAAATCAAGGTTGGGAACGGTAATATCTTTTATCTTGGAAATGGACTATTGGTCTCGTAAATATCAAACCATGAATAATCTATGTTGTCAATTTTTTCATGGAGCATACTTGAAAATTAGAAACTAACTGGTCTCACTCTCATATCTTGAGTTCGCTTCTTCTCATACGGTGGAGGTTTTTGTTTGTTTTCTTTGGGTCCTGTTTTATTCTAATTTTGAAAGCCTTCGGTTAATGATTTTCTGAATGATCGATTTGTGCTGTATATAGGGATATGACAAATATGGATAATGACCATATCCCTGTATACAACACAAAATCGATAAGTTAAATTCAGAAAATCAGAAACCGATGGCATACAAAATCAGGATAAAACAGGAACCAAAACAGACAAACAAAAACCTCCACCATATGAAAAGAAGCGAACTCCCGATATGGGAGTGAAATCAGGTGCCCAGGAAGAGTAAGCATCTCCTGCTTACATGCAACACCCGCTGCTTTAATTCGGTAGAACTGTCACATCCGGTTACTTCCATTTCGGAAGACATAGAGTACAATATTTGGTTTGATGATACAAATGGTCTATAACAGAATATCATCCACCATTCTGGAGAGTGGGACATCATAGTGTATGACGAGTTCACATATCGACCGTAGAACTTCCTCGGTGACGATGTTAGTAGGTCACAAACATATCCCTGACTGAGAAGCTTATCTGAAAGACGTCTAGCTCTCAGAACAAAATCCGTATATTTGGTACTTGCTCTGACATAGCGTATCAACTGAGACATGAACACGCCATAAGCTGGCGATTACGGGATGTTGCTACTCAGAAAGGGAATGTTTGTAATGCTCAAATTGAAGTCGTCACGTTTGTCATAGAGTGAGGTGTTCATGTGACCATCAGTGTCGTAGGACAACATTATGTACAAAGGTCATTATCTATATTTGTCATTGAAACGATATGCTAAAAATGAATCGCTATATTTCATCTGTTGTTATGCGATATATTGTTTCTTCTGTTAAAATTGTTCCCCGTGACTCGAGGTAATCCAGGATAACCACACCATTTGCTACTTGCGTGACAAATGGCCGTCCAAAGTCTTCACCGGTTGCCCATTGGTCTCGTCGGTTTATGTGTAGTCTTTTGTGTTTGATGTTTACATGTCGTGTGTCTCTTTTCCGTCTCGTGCTGTACTCGTCTTTTGTGTTTTTGCATCGGGTGCTTTGCTGTTGACGCTGCAACGGGGTCTTGTTGGAGATCTTCTCCCTTCTTTGATGTTTTTTCCAGCTCTGTCGCCTGAAAGAAGCTTTGTTTTGGCCCTTTTCAATGTGACATCAAATATATATGTTTTTTTGCTATTTCGGAAACTTGCCATTTCACCAAAAGATATCGAAATTAAAGGAGGTTGTTTGCTGCTTTGTCTACAGGCGCGAAGGCATATTTTTTGTTTATGTAAATTACGTAACTTGGATTTGTAATATCTTTCAGAAAACTTTCCTCTACTTATTCTTATATCGAAAGCAGTGAAAGTGTTACCAACATTTTGAGCAAACATAACAGTGAGATTTCTTCATTTAACATTCTTATTTCTAAAGTTTGGATATCCGTTCAATAAACTGCATACCAAAACTTCAGAAGTAACCTTCCGAATTACGATACATTGCTCATCCTAGCAACTGCTCAACTACAATTTTGTCTAGATATCTGACGTCAGCACTCACGGCTTTAAAGGAACATATGGCCAAATATTGTGAAACTGCCTTGGACAGGAATGGTGTAAACTTATTTTGGTCTATTAAAAATTCAGATGATGACAAAATGAAATCAAGAAATTTTCAAGCAGATACGATTTCCTCATACGACTTTTCTAATATGTACACAACGCTTCCTCACGAGCAAATAAATGATCGATTGTTCAAACTTATTTAGAAGTGAAAACTTATATTTGTACATCTGAATCGAAGGGTTTCTTTTCCGCCACAGATTACAAATCATACAAATTATGGACATGTGGTGACCTGTGTATTGCTTTGTCCTTCCTCCTTCCTTTTGGACAACATTTATGTACGATTTTGTGAGAAACTTTACAAGTTTCATTTGTAGGGATTCATATGAGTACTAAAAATGCGCCTCTTGTTGCAGATTTATTTTCATACACATTATCCAAAATCTCCAAAAGCAAAGAAAAATGATAATGTGAAATGTTTCACCGGTACTCCGCTGGAAGCATAACTGATGAAAATTTAATATTCGAAACACGTGTCTGGTGCAGGAAAAAATGGTTTGGAATATTCTTCATTAAGGTAAAGAGTTGGAATACTCCGTATAGCTAGTATTCTAGGTACCTGGATGATATTCTTACTATCGACAATCCTGTTTTAGAAAAATATAAAAAAAAATTATTTATCCACAAGAATTGATTCTAAACAAGGCAAACGTTTCTTACACAGAAACACCGTTTTTGGACCTAAATATCAACATTGTTAATGGAGAGATCCATACAAGTGTGTATGACAAAAGAGATGATTTTGGATTCAACATAGTAAATTTCCCCCTGGATTGACGGTGATGTTCCTAAATTACCATCCTATAGTGTCTACATTTCAATGCCCATCCTGTATGCTAGAGCATGTACCTGATGTTTTGGATTTTCATAGTAGATATTTACAAATTACTTATAAAAATTTTTAGGACAAGGTTTTCGCTTTCTCAAACTAGTAAAGACTTTATGGAATTTTACAAATATTATTGTGGACACTTCTTCTGATCAACACAGGCAACAGAGTATATTACTTTGGATAGTTTGCAACCTGCATTTTAGGATGACATAATTAACAAGATAAGAAGGATCAAAGATACACAGCATAACTATCGAAAATGCGTCAGAATCATCAAACGCCTTTTATACTGTGGATATGATCTTAATGTCACTAGACGGACACTGGGTTTGGTACTTGATCAATCTATAGTCTTGTACCAGCGCATTCTTAAAACTTGCACTGTGACTGTGACGACGGGACTGCATAACGGGCCCTGTCAAAATCCCTTTAGAGAAGACAGGGTACCGACCACATGTCCTCTCTGAATGTTAAACGTCTTTAAATTCAATAGCATCGTTTAAAACCTGATAAATTTTCTGCATGGACCAGACATGCACGTTTCGGGTACTAAACCCTCGTCAGTGATCCTTAGTCTAAACAATGTGATATGGCCAAAAAGTATGAAAAAAGTATGAAAATTATATCCAAAAATGTACCAAATGACGTAGCAGAATGGGTCAGTCGGACTCCTCGGGTGATAACATACATGAAGTCGCGGCGGAAGGGCACGGATTGTATTGCGTAAGCCTGCTTTTATATCCATTTACATATTCATCTGTATTGCTTGGGCCCCTGCATTTTGCGTTCTTGTTTGTGTGTGATCATATGAAATGAGGCGGTTGTTTTACACCACAATAGTACGTTCTTCAAGACCTATGGGTAATCGGAAAAGTGGGAAGGTTGTGCGCACGTAATCCAGGATAACCACATCGTCTGCTATTTCCGTGGCAGATGGCCGCCCTAAGTCGGCACCGGTTGCCCATTGGTCTCGTTGGTTTATGTGTAGTCCTTTGTGTTTGATGTTTGTTTGTTGTGCGTTGACGTTCCTTGTCCCTTTTGCGTCTCTTCCTGTGCTTGTCTGCTCTGTTTTTTTTGCATTGGGTGTTTTGAGGTTTTTCCGTGGGTGCTGCAGCCTGGGGATTTTGGAGATCCCCTCCTTTGTTTTCATCAAGGAAAATAACTGCAACAAAAATAGGTCAAGTGTGATATAATTCAAACTTGCTTTGTAACTATTCATAACCAAGCTATGCATCAAATTTCAGTTGAATATCTCTTTCCATTGCAGAAAAAAGTTCGAAAAAATGAAATAACGACAGACGTAGGGACTGATTGACTGAAAGACAGACCAAGAGGAAATTAAGAGTCCCATTTGCCGTTCCAGGTACAAGAGGAAATGAATTTGAGCAGCTTATGAACAGCACTTTGGCTAGAAGCATCACTGATGAGAATTTAATATTGGAAACAAATGTCTCGTGCATAGTAAATTGGTTGACATTCAAATCTTCAACAAGGAATAAAGTTGGAACTCTAGATTATTTACTGTCATTAAAAAAATGTCGTACTGGTGTTTTGTATTTATAAGAAATACATTGTAGTAGGGAGTTCTAAATTTTCTAAATACTAGGGTATCTTGCTTTGAGCCTAGTGATCTCGAAAAATATTGGAGATGTTTTAAAGATCAAATCCTATGTTTATAAACTCAATTAAAAACACAGAGCAAACACGGACCAGACACAGAGCTGACACGCATAGAAAGAGACGCACTTAAAAACACAGAGCAGACACGCATAGAAAGAGATGCAAAAGTGACAATGAACACTAACTCACACCGTAGAAACACAAAAGGCAAAAGACATTACATAAACCAATGAGACCACTTGATAACCGATGCCGACGTAGGACGGCCACATGACACGCAAGCAGCGGACGGTGTAGTTATTACATGCGCGCAATCCTCCCATCTTTCCGATTACCCAGATATTTCGAAGAACGCACAAGTGTGGTGAAAAAAAACCTCCATACTGTTGAAGGAAGAAGGGGGTCTCCTCCAATACATAGTTGCAGCACAAACAACAAAACCCAAAACACCCACTAAAAATAAAAAGCAGACACGCACAGAAAGAGTCGCAAAAGGTACAAGGAACGCCAAATTACAGAGAAACATCAAACACAAATGACCACAGAAGATGAAACAGGGGCCCAAGAAACACATATCGATATGTAAATGGATATAAAAACAGATGGCATACGAAATATAGCCAGTGCTCTTCCGTCTGTGGCGAACTCATGCATGTAATCATCCGAGGAGAACAACTGACATGCAGAGGGGACAGGCGGTCGGGACGATGTATTCTTTAACGAGGTTTTGACAGGACCCGTCATATAGTCCTTTCGTCACAGTCAGCTAGAGAGCAATTCTTAAGACGGCGCTGGTACAAAGCTGTAGATTGGTCCAGTCCATTGTACGTCTGGTGACAGAAGGATCATATCCACGCTATAAAATGCATTTGATGAATCTAACACAATTTCGATGTTATTCTGTCTATCTTTTATATACTCTGTTGCTTGAATGGGTAAGAATTTTAAAAGAAGTTGAATATACATTTTGTTAAATTTTCAGAAAGCCTTTTCTATTTTGTGAAAGAGATAACTTAAACCTGAATGTTCCTTCGTAATTTGTAAATTTCTACGAAGAAAATCCAAAACATCAGTGAATGGTCTAACATACCGGATGAGCTGTGATATGTAGATATCATTTGACGGTAATCTCGGAACATCACAGCCAAGACAGGAACAATTTACTACGTTAAATCTAAAATCCTCTCTTTTGTCATACATACTTGTATAAATATCTCTGTTTACAATTTTGATATCTAGATCCAGACATAATGTTTGTGTGTGTATCTAGCGTTTGCCTTGTTTAGAATCAATTATTGTGCACAAATAACATTGTTATACGTTTCAAAAACAGATCATAGTCAATAGTAAGAATATCATCGAGATACCAAGAAATGCCAATAAACAATTTAATATCGTCATGATTTCTTTACTTCTGAAAATTTAGGATAATCTTACATACCTATAATCTAAGTACAATCTGTTTTGTTGGTACCGCTTCTTTATGAATAAGTAAAGACCTGAGCTATATTGCAGTACTAATTGCAAAGACAGGAAAGGATCTCAAACCACACCCTATTGTTGTACCAATAGCAAAGAAAAGATCTAGAAGAGATCTCCAAACAGACCCGGTTAAAGTACAAATAGAAAAGCATGGAGGGGATACCAAGCTAGATCAGGTTGCGGTACCAATAGAAAAGAAGGGAGGGGATATCCAACTAAACCAGGTTGCAGAACCAATAGAAAAGAAGAGAATATCAAACTAAAACAGGTTGCAGAACCAATAGAAAAAGAAGGGAGGGGATATCCAATTAGATCAGGGGGTAGTACCAATAGAAAAGAAGAGAGGAGATATCTAACTAGACCGGTTTGCAGTACCAATAGAACAGAAAGAATTGTATATCCACCTAGACCCGATTTCTGTACCAATAGCAAAGAAGGGAGGTTATCTCAAACGAGACGCGGTTGCTATACCAATTGCACAGAAAGAAGGGGAATTCCAACTAGACCCTGTCGCTGTACCGATATCAAAAAAGGGAGGTCTCCAACGAGACACGGTTGATGTGTCAATAACAAAGAAATAAGGTGATCTTGATTCAGATATAATTGCTGTACCAATGGAAATAAAAGGAGGGGATCCCCGACTAGACCCGGTTGCTGCGACAATAATAAAGAAGTAGACCCAATTGTAGTACAAATAGCAAAACACAAAAAAACCATTCGAAAACAAAGAGAAGACGAGCACAGGAAGAGAGAAAAGGAGACATTTGACATAGAAACATTAAAAACAAAAGACTTCACATAAACCAACAAGACATATTGACAACCGGTACCAACTTATGACGTCCATCTGCACTTCAATATATATCAAGTAAAGATGTTTCAAATTGATACATTTCAAAATTGAAATTTCAGTAATTTTTAAGACTGACAAATTAAATATAGAGACCTCTTTTCTTGTTTCCGATAACGTTTTCCTGGCGCAAATATGTGCGTTTTTAGAGTTGTAAAATATCTTTAGTACATGTAACCATGTAAAGACTTGACAGATAAATGTGCATAGATTTACTGATTATCGAATTGGAGATTTCTTATCTACGTTAAAGACTAGAAGTACTAGAATTCAGTAAAATATAAATTATTTAGCTTCAAACGTCCATATTTATATCTTTTTCCCTTTAATTAAGGGGGTCTAGGACAGCCAGACTTAGATTTGATCCTATGATGTATTTTTCCTACAGATTATAAATATTAATAATTTAAACATACTTTTTCTACATGCAAAGTTTCATCAATGTTTTACCGTTAGTTTTGAAGCTACGAACGTACATTTCTACCCATTGAAAGCTCCAAAGTGGGCCGTAAATGTGACGTTAAAATTAACACACTTCAGGTAATGAAAAACAGTTACAAATCTTCTGTAGAGGCAGAATATTAACAAGTTCTATATTTGTCATTGCCATTTGTCTTCTACGTAAGACTCTAATTCACTTTTCTATGGCATTTTTAAGGTCGCCTCGTATCAAACTAACCCCTTTGAGATTACCCTCTGTCACTACAGTCACTTTACCATCATCGACATTCAACAGTAAAAAACTTTTTTCCTCACCAAGAGTTCTCTTATCACCTCTCAAATTTAGACCCCACGGTCGTATTTTACTCACTACTCCATCTGCAGGCTCTACATTCAACAACAGACACAGAGGGTTCTCAATTATTTCTAAGTGCAAAAGTAAAAGATGCTCGTTGTGTCACCTCATCAACTGCGACTCCATAATAACATCTAGTGTAAATGGGCAGAAATTCAAAATCGAGGTAGACCAAGACATCGATTGATCGTCTCAAGATCTTATTTACGTAATGACTTGAAATGCCAGGGGATGTGGCGCACAATATGTAGGTGAGACAGGCCAACCTTTAAAATCTCGTTTTAGGAACCATTCTTATAAGATCAGAACCTCACGTCAACAAAAACAAAGAAACTTTCTTTATAATCACTTTGTTAAATATAATCATTCTATTTCGGATATCACCATTACCCCAGTTCAGACTTTTCCAAAACGTAAAAATGAAAGTAAGACCGAAATTAAAAAAACGCCGACTACAAGCTGAACTTGCCTGGATCACCAAACTTCAGACTGCGTACCCTCTTGGTTTAAACGATCAAATTTATGGGCAAGGAAACATTTCCTCAGCTTCTACCAATATCAACATCTTTTCGATTCGCCCAAACACTAAAAGGAAATACAGGTCACACGGGGAAAGCCGAAACAGACAAAAAAGAAAACGATCCAGAATATACCGTTCTCTCAACGATTTACTTACTATAGCACGCAATGGCGGAAGACACGAGCTGTTACATGCTCTGTCGTGAATACCAGTTATGCACTTGAAATCTATCTTGGATGAAGCAGAGGTTGCATTCTTAAGAAACACTGATTGATTCAGACTTAATATCATTGTCTCATTCGCACAGTATAAACTTTATCCTATTGTGAAAAACACCTCACCGAAAAGGCGACTCATAAAAATTCCGTTTATTAACAAAGGTTTTGATCTTCTAAACATCTCCAATATTTTTCGGGATCATCGCGTACAAAGTACCATTCCTCAATATTTTGAAAATTTAGAGCCACCTCTTATTTGTTATAAGTACAAGAAACCTATTCGAAACTTTGTTTTTAACTATAATAAAGTTACAACGGATCCTGACATACTTGAATCGTGTCCTGTTTCTTGAGAATGTGCAACTTCTAAATATCTCTACCAACCAGATGGCCATGTTGTTACAGGTGACTTTTCAATTATCCAAGACAGACAGCTCCGTGGTCTTCTTAAAAAAGGACCTAAGTATAGAATCCCATCCAAGATAGATTTTGTCAAATGCCGTGAAGTGCTTACGGAAGCCTTAGATAATAATACGAAAAGATGGTGTAAATCAGAAGGAGTCGAACCGCATGCTCTGAATGACTGGAAAAACCTCATTTTAGATATAACGGATATTCGAATAGATAACTTCCATAAAAACCCTCATCTTTTTCAAAATACACATTCCAAATCAGAAAGATATTTCAAATCCAAACTAAGTTAATTACATGAAAAATATGTCTTTGCACCAACTGATAAAGCAGCCAATAACATCATTATCATTTGAAAACGTTACTACATATCCACTTTGATTTCGGAACTTTCGTCTACTAATACATATATCAAAAGCAATGACACTGCATCTAACATTTTAGGCAAGCATAACAGTGAACTGTCTTCATTCAATATCTCTATTTCTAAATTGGATCTCCCAACACTATATTGCATACCGAAACTGCACAAGTCTCCTTACAAATTTCGATTTATTGCTTATTCCAGTAACTGCTCCACTACAATTTTGTCTAGAAATCTGATGTCAGCACTTACTGCTATTAAAGAACACGTAACTAGATATTGTGAAACGGTTCTAAACAGGAACGATGTAAATTTATTTTGGTCTATTAAGAATTCAGGGGACGTGATTGAAAAAATGAAATCTGGAAATGTCCAAGCCAATACGATTTCTTCATACGACTTCTCTAATATGTACACCACACTTCCTCATGACAAAATTAATGATCGATTATCTAATCTCATTAAATGGTGTTTTGATCGAGAGCGAAAAACTTACATTTGTACATCTGAATCGAAGGGTTTCTTTTTCTCGACAGACTACAAATCATACAAATCATGGACATGTAGTGACCTGTGTAATGCCTTGTCCTTCCTCTTGGACAATATTTATGTTAGATTTGGTGAGGATCTATACAAGGAGGTTGTAGGAATTCCTATGGGTACTAACTGTGCGCCTCTTGTTGCAGATTTATTTTTATACACTTATGAGAAAGAATTTATCCAAAATCTTCAAAAGCAAAGAAAATTTGATGAGCTGAAATGTTTCAATAATACTTCTAGGTATCTGGATGATATTCTAACCATTAACAATCCTGCTTTTGAATTATATAAGAATGAAATTTATCCACAAGAATTAACCCTTAACAAGGCAAACCTTTCAAATACAGAAACACCCTTTTTGGACCTAATTATCAAAATTGTAAACGGAAAGATTCATACAAGTGTATATGACAAAAGGGATGATTTTGGATTCAACATAGTAAATTTCCCTTGGCTTGACGGTGATGTTCCAAGATAACCGTCATACGGCATTTACATATCACAGCTCATCCGGTACGCTAGAGCATGTACTGATATTTTGGATTTTCACAGTAGAAATTTACAAATTACCAAAAACCTTTTAGGTCAAGGTTTCCGCTTTCATAAACTAGTTAAGACTTTCTGGAAATTTAACAAAAATTACATTCAACTTCTTTTAAAATTCGGATCTATACATGCAACAGAGTACATCACTATGGGTATTACACAACCTGTCTTTTATGGTGATATGATAAACAAAATAAAAAGGATCAAAGGTAGGCAGCATAACCATCGAAAATGCGTCAGAATCATCAAACGCCTTTTATACCGTGGGTATGATCCTAATGTCACCAGACGGACACTAGGCTTGGTACTTGACCAATCTACAGTCTTGTACAAGCGCATCCTTGAGACTTGAACTCTGACTGACTGTGACGACGGGACTCCATGACGGGCCCTGTCCAAACCTCTTTAGAGAAGACAGGACCCCGACCACCTGTCCTCTCTGAATGTCATTCGGACTCCTCGGGTAATTACATACATGAGCTCGCTACAGCCGGCAGAGCACGGACTGTATTACGCATGCCCTCTTTTTATATCCATCTACATATTCATCTGTGTCTCTGGGGCCTCTGCGTTTCGCGGTCTTTTTTGTGTGATGTCATCTTACAGTGAGGAGGTTGTTTTACACCACAATTGTACGTTCTTCGAGACCTCTGGGTAATTGGAGAAGTGAGAGGGTTGTGCGCACGTAATCCAGGATAACCACACCATTTGCTACTTGCGTGACAGATGGCCGTCCAAAGTCGGCACCGGTTGCCCATTGGTCTCGTCGGTTTATGTGTAGTCTTTTGTGTTTGATGTTTAAATGTCGTGTGTCTCTTTTCTGTCTCGTGCTGTACTCGTCTTTTGTGTTTTTGCATCGGGTGTTTTGGTGTTTTACTGTTGATGCTGCAACGGGGTTTTGTTGGAGATCTCCTCCCTTCTTTCTAGATATGATGTGGGCCATCGAATATGTATAGAATTATACATGATGACTAGGAGTTTTAAGAGAAATTGTCGAAAGGAGATAAATTATTGTCTATTTTCAAAATGTCTTTGAGTTGCTAATATTTAATAATAAAGTCCGTTTATCTGAAACCCTATCATTTAATTTTTGTACAATCTTGATATTATCTTCTTCATTTGACAAGTGAAACACCGTTAAATTGCTATTGAAATTTGACCGTCAATGTCGGCCAATATCGCCGTTTCTATTGTGACGTCATAATTGATCCAGAGCTTTCCGATGGGGTTCTTTCAGATACTATTCTGGACCCCCTTAATTTCTATTTATTTCTTTTTGCAGTTTGAATGTTGTTTGCACTGTCTAAGTCATGGATCATTATGTGGTGCAGTTGGTGTTAAGAGGGAAGAGAGTGCGCATAACGGAGAGTTAACATGCTATTTAATACCCATCCCCGTTCAATATAAGTGGCGGTATCAAGGCAGTGATCAAAAGTGGATACGCGTGGGCACTATCAATGTTTTCGCCAATTGAAACAATGAATGGGATTGTCATGATGACTTAATGATACCAGTCTATTAGGTCTTTTATTATAGTTATAGGCGTTTTCAACTTGAGTGATTATTCATATGAACGCATTGTGGTACCTAAACACTTTGCTTTTAATAAATCGGAATATGATTTAAAATCAATAGTTATATATATTTTTGTTTCTCCTTAAATTAAATTTGTTCCTTTTTGTATGTCAATGGCCGAATGGATATGGTATAATAAAGTATTACAATGGATATTTAATTGGTCTCGTTGGTGTATGTGATGTATGTTTCTACATTATGTTTATATATATATTTTGATTTGTCTTACACATGTATGTGATTTCTGTAAGTACTATTGCTCATAACAAATAAACTATACTATACTACTATACTATATTATACTATACTATACTATACTATACTACTATACTATACTATACTATACTATACTCTACTCTACTCTATACTATACTATACTATACTAGTCTATACTATACTTATCTATACTATACTATACTATAATAATTTAGGTATTTCACAACCTGCCTTATATGGTGATATCTTAAACAAAATGAGGAGGATCAAATGCAGACAGCATTACAATCGAAAATGAAACATCTGTAGAGAAGCCCCGACCACCTGTCCTCTAAAAATGTCGGTCGGACTCCTCTGGTGATAATATGCATGATCTCAGCTGACAGCATGTGGACTGTATTTCGTACGCCCCCTTTTTAAATCGATTTACATACCCATCTGATGATCTGTGTTCCTTGGGCCCCTGCTCTTTGCTGTCTCTTTTATGTATTCATCTTACAGTGTTGAGTTTATTTTCACTACAATTGTGCGTTTTTAATAACCGCTGTGTAACTGGAAAAATGAGTGGGTTGTGCGCACGTAATCCGGATAATTGCACCATATCCTCTTTAAAGATAAAACCAGAGGGCGCGACTGAAATAAATTTTGGTTCTGTCTGAAAAAAACGTTGGCAGGAAGCATAAGGGATGTGGATTTACTATCCGAAATTTGGTGTACATTTGGTATTTGCCTATAAGGTGCATTCTTGAGTATGTCCTTTCTTATTGAGGGTCTTTTACCTAGTTTCTCATACCGGATTTGACACTTTTCTATTTTGCAGTTGCGACGGGAGTTGCATGCAATTACAGGCCGCTCACTTCTTTGGGGCACCTGGTCCTGTCGCCATTCAATTAACGGCCGCTCAATTCTCTTGGGCACCTGGTCCTGTCGTCATTCAATTACAGGACGCTCACTTCTCTCGGGCACCTGGTCCTGTCGCCATTCAGTGACAGGACGCTCACTTCTCTCGGGCACCTGGTCCTGTCGCCATTCAATTAACGGCCGCTCAATTCTCTCGGGCAGATGGTCCTGTCGCCATGCAATTACAGGACGCTCACTTCTCTCGGGCACCTGGTCCTGTCGCCATTCAATTACAGGAAGCTCACTTCTCTCGGTCATCGGGTCCTGTCGTCATTCAATGGTTTGTGATTGCCTTGTTAATGGAGACTAATGCCATATTCCCCAGAATATTTCACTATTTAACCACGGTTGTTATTTTTTCTCTGGTATACTTAATCTCCTCACTTATATACTCTTCAAAAGAAGAAACGCATATAACAATATTATTATGTATTGTAAGCCGATGTGGGCTTACAAGCCATAATTCGTACTTCGTACTTCGCGTTGTGTGATTAATCAATGTGCAGTTCTTTGTTGTTGACAGAAAACATCGTTGGAATTTTAACAAAGTTTATTTCACGAAACATTGTTTAACAGAATCCATAGCATGCGAGAAAGTAATCTGACAACGAGAAAGTAAATCTAACAATCGAGAAAGCAATTCTAACAATTGAAAAAGTGACGTATTGTATTTAAACAAGGGAGGAGAATTGCACAATATGATGGACATATTTCTAGATAATTTCGTGTTCATCCCTCAAAGATAAGGTTGTCTACAACTCTTCAAAGCATCTGAAATTATGAGGGATTGTACGTAAATACACTCAATATGCTGGTACTTCACGTGTAGATTTCTCCAAATCATAGATAAAACCAATCTGAATTAAGTTCTTATCAATCTCTGGACTTTCCAAGTGTTAAATAATCAATATTACAATTAAACATATTAAAGTTGAGAAAATATTTCCCTTAAAATCTTAAGATAAAATCATTAACTGAGATTTCAATCAATGAATCTGTTTCTAATCTTTTTCAAAATTATCTTTATGTGAATTAATATTAACGTCATCCCTTTTTCATGTAAGGGAATTAATTTACTTTTGTGTTCTGACAAATGCATCGATTTAGTTTAGAGTTATCACTCTTTCTACAGTGTGCAAATTCCCCAACATTAAATAATAATTCACCATAAATATTGTAGGGGAGAGGCCATATTGTTACAATACTCCCCCACTTAAGAAAATAACCAAAATATTCATTATCAAAATCATTAATTCGATTCAAATAAATTCAACTTTATAACTGACGTTTTAGTAACTTTCATCATTCTTTTTTTTTCTTTATTTGGATCTATGCTTGGTTATTTTCTAAACGCATGGCCTTGACACCACAATATAGATAATTGCATCATCTTATGTGAAACCCAGTCAATCATGATCAAGTAAATAAATATAAATGACATGCAGATTAAAGTCCTCAATCTCAAGTTCATCACTGTCTTTATCAAGTGACCCAATGTTCATCATCATAATAAACTCATTATTGTTCATTCAAAATGTCCTTGACATAATTATCAAAACATAACAAATTCATTCAAGGCAAGGCCAATACATCAAATAATAGTATGATATATCAATGTTCAATGTACATCATGCAAAAATCAAAATTCATGAACATAATATATTCAAGTATTATCATAAATACGCATAATACATTATAAAATTCACATTTACTCTGCTTTTTTCACTGAAATAACACTACACATGATTTGTACACTTCTTTGTCTTCTTATGGTTCTTCTTAGGATCGATCCTTAACGTCTTATTGTTCCTTTCCGTCTTACGGTCCTCCTTCGTGTTCTGTGTAACCTCCGTCGTATTTGTTTGCTTTAATGACGGTATAGAGATAGGACAAGAAGTTTAGGTTTAATTACGATTTTTTGATTATCATAAAATCTCTTTTTAGGTAAAAACATGAAATTTTGAGTTTTCGACTTTTTATGTTTTTATGCATTTTACATGTTTATGAGAAGTTTGAATTTTGCCCAAGTCAAAGTTCATTGATATCATGAACATTTTTTGACTTTAACTTCTTCGGGTCACTTCCGCTTTAATGCAATGCATGCTTACAATGTCCGATGCCATGCGTTTGGACATTGCGACGTGATCGAATGACTTCCATTTGTGAGTAATTCTCAGTAAAGTTCAAGGATCAAAAGGTCAAATTTAGAAGATTTTTCTCCTTATGAAACAAATTTCTGTCGGTAAAACTGATGCACAAATTCAAGGATTGCGAAGCGCATACGGATCTCCGAAAAATACACAATTTGGTCTCTAAAAGAACATCGAGGGCATATTGTTTTTGAGTCATTTTAACTAACATTTAAAAACACTAAAGAGGTTCTCGTTGAATGCTTAGGGTCTGAAATTCCATTTTGTACATTTGGTATGATTTTGTCTATTAAAATGAAAAATGTGATTATTTTATATGTGCACTAAAGATGAAATGAACAAATACTATGCGTTACTTTTTTTGATGAGTATACATGTATATTCTGAAAACATCTGTGATTTTTTAACAGTTTATTCAAATAACCTACACCGATTGAACGCTAGGGAACATTTTGTTTTCTCTTATTGAGCAATGTTGAGGTTTTTATGACCAACCAAATGCACGTTTTTTTATGGCAATATATTGACATTTGACCAACTCTGGAACTAAAGAGATAAAAGAAGATCCTGACGATAATCTCAACAGCACTCACAATAGAGCACACGATTGAGCATTGGCGTACCCCTTGCAAGCTAGAGGTGGGACCAGGTGCCCGGGAGGAGTGAGCATCCCCTGTTTGGCTAGCATGTGACAAATAACCGAAACTAAGATTTTATAGTTTCACAACAAATAAGCTGACAAATTCTTGAACAAATATGTATGATATTGTTTAAAGCATAAAACATTGGGCAAAATGATTATGAACTTACACGCTAGTTCATTTTTGCACTGTTTTACCTGGTGTACACCTGGTACCTGATATATTCACCTTTAATTTATAGAATTCCTGGAGGAATTTTCAATTTCCTGCAGGATTTTTTAATTTTCTGCAGGAATTTTTGTAATTCCCAAAGGAAAATAATGTCCTCCAGGAATTTCTTATTTTCCCACAGGAATTATTTTTTTTTGCAGAATATTCCCGCAGAAAAAAAAATCCTGCAGGAAATTATTTTTCCAGGAAGAATCTTAAAAATCCTGCAGAAAATTAAAAATTTCTGCAGGAAATTATAAATTCCTGCAGGAATGTTATTAATTTAAGTTGAATATCTCAAGTACCAGGTGTATACCAGGTAAAACAGTTTGGATTCTGACTAAGTGTGATACCCCCTACCTGATGATAGTATTGGTTTTATAGTATATCCAAGAGCAGTTGGGTGCAAAAATGAACTAGCGTGTCAGTTCATAATTATTTTGCCCACGGTTATAACTTTCTTACGGGAACGAAAAAAAAAAAAAAAAACCGGATACAATAACAAATCATCAACGAAAGACAATGACCAACACTAACATTTAATTAAAAATCTCCAGAGTCCAGTGCAAGAACGGAATTCATCCAAACGTGCTGTATAAAGCAGCTATCTCTAAACATATTCAAATGTTAAACGCCTTTAAATTCAATAGCATCATTCAAAACCTGATAAATTTACAGCATGGACCAGACATGCACGTTTCGGGTACTAAACCCAGTGTAATATGGCCAAAAAGTATGAAAATTATTATGTCAAAAAATGTACCAAAAGACGTAGCAGAATGGATGGGATATGATGCTACAGGACCCACGTTTCGGAGATTTCAAGAAATTTTGTCACAGACAATTTCAAATGCGTTGAAGAGACAGACGATCAACCAAAGTTGATCGAACTATCACATGAATAAACATCAAAAAGGTACCTAACAGTTATTCAGTCTCAAAGTCGACAAGGCAAGGCAAAATCGTGAGAATTCCCATCGGAACGGCTGCGAACCCCGGAATGAACAACACTCCGAAGTGCAAGCAATTCTATTGAACCAAGAAGGAAAAGGAAGCTTTAGTCAGTGTAAGGATGGCAAAAAACAGATTCAGAAAAAAAGATACCGAAAATCAAAACCAACTGCTTACAATTTTTGAAAAAAATCAGAATTTTGTCACGAGAAAATAAATTAGGACAAACAGACGGAGAGAATAGCGCACCTTATTTTAAAGTTCTCTCGCTGCATTATCTAAAATCAAGATGGTCTGAATCAGAATAACAATCTACATAAATCATTGTTGGCGCTATTTTGTATAGGAAAAATGTAGGAAATTAGACAAAGGAAGCCTAGGGGGATCTCCAACAACACCAGGCTGCAGCGCCCACAACAATAACCCAATGCAAATACACAGAGTAGACAAGCACAGGAAAAGACGCATATATTAGATGTGGGAATAAGACCTGCACTATAGCTTTAAAATGCAATTTCCTTTATCCCATGTAAACAAAATGATATCGTGTGGAATATGTTATTACAAATGCTCATTGTCTTCAATTTCATTTGCACCATTTTGGAGCAGATATATTTGCAGCACAGACTAGAGATACACGTTTCGGGGATTCAACAAATAGCAACTAATATGAATTCTTTTTCGTATCTGTATAAAAAAATGCAACCGGACGTGCATAATTAGTACCCATAGGAATTACAACAACTTGCCTATACAGATTGTCACAAAATCTACTACAAAGCCTAGATACTTCACTCTGACTGAATGTGACGACGGGACTCAATGACGACCCCGATCACCTGCCCTCTCTGAAGGTCAGTCGGACTTCTCACTTGATTACAAACATGAGCTCGCTACAGCCGACAGAGCACTGACTGTACTGCGTACGCCCTCTTTTTATATCCATTTACATAATCATCTGTGTTGCTTGAGCCCCTGTCTTTTGTGGTCTTGTTTGTGTGTAGTCATGAACCGTATGTTCTTCGAGACCTCTGGGTTATCAGAAAAGTGGGGGGGGGGGGTAGTGTGCACGTAATCAAGGATAACCACACCGTCTGCTACTTGCGTGACAGATGACCGTCGGCACCGGTTGCCCATTGGTCTTGTTGGTTTATGTGTGCTCTTTTGTGTTTCATATTTCTATGGTGTGATCATGAGTTTGTGTTCCATGTCCTATTTGCGACTCTTTCTGTGGATGTCAGCTCTGTGGGATTTTTTTTTTGCATTTGGATGTCTCCTCCTTTCTCTTCAATCTTTGACATGTCTCCAGTGATTATATCACCTGCCTAAGAAGGATGAAGGTTAGAAATAATTACCAAGAAATTGTGCTGTAATCATTATACGCCTTTCATACCGTGGATATGATCCTGCTGTCACCAGACGGACACTTGGCTTGGCACTTGACGAATCTACAGCCTTGTACCAGCGCATTCTAAGGAGTTTCACACTGACTTACTGTGACAACAGGGATCCATGACGGGCCCTATCCAAACCACTTTAGAAACAGGTCCCCGATCACCTGACCTCTGTGAATTTCAGTCGGACTCCTCGAGTGGTAACATGCATGAGCTCGCTACTGCCTGCAGAGCACGACTGTAATTTCATACGCTTTCCTTTTTTCACTCACGTTACCATATCTGTGTTTCTGGCCCCTGCGTCATCCTGGTTATGTGTATGGCCATTTTACAGTGAGGATATTATTTTACAACACAATTGTGCGTTCTTCGATACCTTCGGGTAATCGGAAAAGTGGGAGGATGATGCGTATGCAATCCGGATAATCACACTGTCTGTCATTAGTGGGCACCGATTGCCCATTGGTCACGTCTTTTTGTGTAGCAAGTTGTGTTAAACGTCCCTTTTGCGTCCCTTTCTGTGCGTGTCTGCTTTTTTTACATAGGGTATTTCGGATTTTGCTGTGGGTGTTGCAAGCGAATAATTTTGGAGATCCCCTGCTTCCTTTCATAGGCATGTTCAGTTTTAAAATAACACCAACTACAATACTTTTCGTCCATGCACTTGTATCTGGAGATTGTTCAATACATAAAATTACCCTTATGTTTGTACGGAGCCATGTTATTGTCTCCATCTCTTCGTCCGTTTTTTCTTCTCGTGACAATTTTTCGTTTTGTATTTTCAAAATTATATCATCCTTTCTAATTGTGATTTCTGGATATTGATTTTGTGTTTTGTGTTTGATTTTCATTCATATGAGCGTAGAAAAATAACCAAGCAGCACACTGGTTACCAAATATTGAAGATGGAATGGAAATGAAATTGAGTTTCTAGCCGTTCCTTTAATTATTTAAAAGCAAAATGCAAATGTAAATCAATATTTTATTTGTTCAATCGAGTTTCCAACCAGCAAAGTATTTGTATCCATAGGAATCACTGTAAATATCTCCGCTGTTCAGGTTACCTGCTGTCTTTAGGAAAACATCATCATCTTCTGCACCTGACAGACATCTGTAACTCCATTCACATCGAGCTGAACTGATCCTGTAGCATCATGTTAACACACAAAGTCCACTCTCTGGTATTATGAAAACGCCCGAACTAGGATGGAAACTTTTCCCCATTTTTGACATAAAAGATAGCTGATGGTTTTGACCTATATTATCCAATGGTTTTGACATATATGTGTAGAATGCAACTGCAGATCGTGTTATTGCTAGATTTAAAATCAAACGCCCTGCAATTTTGATGTGAAATTATATAAAAACAATGTTAAACGTCCTATAAATTCAAAAGCATCATTTAAGGAAAGATGAATTCGAGTATGGACCAGACATTAATGTTTGCGGTACCGGAAGTAACCGTAAGTGGAATTTACGTGGAATGTCGAAAGCACCTGAACTCACTCCCATATTGAGAGTTTGTTTCTTTTCATGTGGTGGAAGATTTCGTTTGTTTGCTTTGGTTCTTGTTTTATCCTGATATTTATGCCTTCGGTTAGTGATTTTGTGAATTATCGATTTTGTACGGATTATTGGAATAAAAATCCTCTTCAGTTATCCACAATCTAAATAATGAAACATGGCCAAAGAGTGTGAAGACGTAGCAAGATAGGTGGGATATGATGCTACAGGTCCCATGATTTGAAATTTCAAGAAATTTTGATAAAAGAGATTTTCTAATGCGCTGAAGAATCAAGCGAACTTGGCTATATGTTCATTTTAAGATAAACACCAAAGAAGTACCTATCAGTTATTCAGTCTCAAAGTCGAGAAGGCAATGCCAAATCGGAATGACTGCGAACCCCGGAATGAATAACATTCCGAAGTGAGACCAGGTGCTCGGGATCTGTCAGCGTCAACTGATTGCATGCAACACCTGTCGCAACAGCTCCATGGAAACCTGTCAAATCCGGCGATTGTCACCATGTACATTTTGATGTACATATCAGGTAGGTATGTCTTGTTTTAGTGATGATGACAGCCATTCAGTCACAATGCAGAATGTCACTGATGTTTAACGTCTTCAAATTCATTAGCATAATTTTAGATCAGACAAATTTACAGCATGGATCAAACATGCACGTTTAGAGAATTAAACCCTCATCATTGATCCTCAATCTAAACAATGTAATATGGCCAATATCTGTGAAAATTATGTCCTAAATATACAGAAATACAACGTAAGATGACTGGGATATGATGCCGTAGGACCCAGGTTTTGGAAATTTGCGAAAATCTTGTAAACAGAAATATTCATATGCGTTTGAAGAAACAACCAATTGAAATTTATCGAACCTGGCTACATGTTCCCTCGGGGATTCCTGGTCCGCCAGCAGTGACACTCACCAAGTGGTACAAATGTTTAACGTCTTCAAATTTATCATCATCATTTTAAAGCAGACAAATTTACAGCATGAACCAGACATGCACCTATCGGATGTTGAACCTTTGTCAGTGATCCTCAATCTAAACAATGTAATATGGCCAAATCTGTGATAATTATGTCCTCAATTTACCGAAATACATAACAAGATGGCTTGAATATGATGCTACAGGACCCAGGTTTTGGAAATTTGCCAATATTTTGTAAACAGAAATTTTCAAATGCGTTTTTAGAAACGACCTATCGAAATTGATCGGACCTGGCTACATGTACCCTCGAGGACTCCTGGTCCACCAGCAGTGACACTCACCAAGTTGTACAAATGCTTAACGTCTTCAAATTCATTAGCATAATTTGAGAGCAGATAAATTGGCAGCATGGACCAGACATGCACGTTCCGGATACTTAACCCTCGTCGGTGACCCTCAGTCATTACATAAACATTAAAGAAGTACCTATCACTTATTTAGTTTCAAAGACGAGACGGCAAGGCAAAATAATTATATTTTCCATAGGAACGGTTGCGAACATCGGAATGAATAAAATTCCGAAGTGTGACCATGCGCCCAGGGAGAGTCGGCGTCTCCTAAATGTATGCAACACCCTTCGCAACAGCTCCATGGAAACTTGTTTAATTCGATGATTGTGTCGATGTACATATTGAATGTACACGTCAGGTAACAATGTAATATGCCCAAAGACTGTGAAAATTATTATGTCGAAACATGTACCGAAAGACGTAACAGGAAGGGTTGGATCTGATACTACAGGGCTCACGTTTTAGATATTTAAAGAAATGCTCACAACAGAAATTTTCAAATGCGTTTAAAAGTTGATTGAACTTGTCTACATGTGCCCTAGGGGACTCATCGTCCACCAGCAGTGAATTTCACCATATGGTAAAGTGTTAAACGTCTTAAAATTCAATAGCATTCAAATTCAATATGTTACAAATGTAGATACACTTTCATCGCTTTTGATACAATAATGCCGAAGGGTTCCAACTCTATACCTTCTTAAAGAATATTCCCAACCAATTTCCATGCACCAGACACGTGTTTCGAATGTTAAATCCTCATCAGTGATGCTTCAAGCGGAGCCTCCAAAATTCATTTCAGTACCCCCCTCTTCAATTTTTTGAATATAGATTTGTATATTTACTTTACAGAGAAAGTATAAGTAGACGAGTCCCGTATCTGTATTAATAGTAGACGGAAGTCCTCTTGGATAACATTTATGTAAGATTTGGTGAGAATCTCTACAAGCAGGTTGTAGGAATTCCTATGGGTACAACTTGTGCGACTCTTGTTGCAGATTTATTTTTATACACATATGAAAAAGAATTTATTCAAAATCTTCAAAAGCAAAGAAAACATGATGATATGAAATGCTTCATTGGTGCTTCTCGGTACCAGGATGATATTCTTACTATAGATAATCATGTTTTTGAAAGGTGTAAAGATGTTATTTATCCATAAGAATTGACTCTAAACAAGGCAAACGTTACAGACATAGAAACACCAATTTTGGACCTAAATATCGAAATTTTCAATGGAGAAATTCATACAAGTGTATATGACAAACGAGATGATTTTAGATTCAACATAGTAAATTTCCCTGGTTTGACGATGATGTCCCTAGATTACCGTCATACGGTATCTACATTTCACAGCTCATCCGGTATGCTAGAGCATGTACTGATGTTTTGGATTTTCATAATAGAAATCTACAAATTACAAAGAAACTTTTAGGTCAAGGTTTTCGCTTTCATAAACTAGTTAAGACTTTCTGGAAATTTTACAAAAATTATGATCAACTTCTTTTGAAATTCGGACCCATACAAGCAACCGAGTATATTACGTTAGGTATTTCACAACCTGCATTTTATGGTGACATAATTAACAAAATAAGAAGGATCAAAGGGAGACAGCATATTTATCGAAAATGTGTCAGAGTCATCAAACGCCTTTTATACCGTTGATATGATCCGATTGTCACCAGACGGACACTAGGCTTGGTACTGGACCAATCTACAGTCTTGTACGAGTGCATTCTTAAGACTTGCACTCTGACTGACTGTGACGACGGGACTCCATGACGGGCCCTGTCCAAACCTCTTTAGAGAAGACAGGGCCCCGACCACCTGTCTTCTCTGAATGTCAGTCGGACTCCTCGGGTGATAACACTAATGAGCTCGCTACAGCCGGCAGAGCACGGACTGTATTACGCACGTCCTCTTTTTATATCCATTTACATATTCATCTGTATTGCTTTGACCCCTGTGTTTTACGGTCTTTTTTGTGTGTAGTCTTATAACAGTGAGGAGGTAGTTTTACACCATAATTGTGCGTTCTTCGAGACCTATGGGAAATCGGAATAGTGGGAGGGTTGTGCGCACGTAATCCAGGATAACCACACCGTCTGCTATTTACGTGGCAGATGGCCGTCCTAAGTCGGCACCGGTTGACCATTGGATTCGTCGGTTTATGTGTAGTATTTTGTTTCATGTTTCTATGGTGTGAGTTTGCATTCCTTGTCCCTTTTCCGTCCCTTTCTATGGGTGTCTGTTCTGTGTTTTTTACATGGGTGTTTTGGGATTTTGCTGTGGGTGCTGCAACCTAGTGCTGTTGAAAATCCCCTCCTTTATTTCTAAAATTATATGTGTATCTATTTTGACGTCATAGCTATCTTCATTTTTTTTTATAAGCAATTAAATAACAAAAAAGCATGAATTATCCGTCCATCGATCTCCTTATGGTTATCTGATTTTTACCCTACAGTTCAATTTATCAACGTAAATTTATTCATGAGACCTAAAATCAGTTCGACTAAAAAAAAAAGCAGATTATTGAAATTTCAGTTATGAGATTAAGTTATGCAAAAATTTATGTGAATCGACTTTGAAGAAATGGGAAGGATCTCCAGCATAACCATTCTGTCTCAGCCAGCGAAACAAGTGACATATAAATTTGAGTGAAGGAGAATGGCTATACTGATTATGATTCATGCATATCTTAAATCTATAGAATGATACTATTTATAATAAATGTTTCATTTAAGGAATATAGATCAATAAAAGTTTGTTTTGGCCTTTTGACATTATCATATATATATTATCATGCCATTTTGAAAACTTGTCATTTCATCCCAACCTAACATCGAAATTAAAGGAGGTTAACTTATGAGCATCATCCTTTCAAAAAGGAGTGGACATGGTGAAAGGGAGGCGGGAGGAGGGGGGGTTGGAAGGAGGGAGGAAGGGGGAATGAGGAGGGAGGGAAGGGGAAAATGGGAGGGAGGGGAGAAAGGGGACGGGAAGATGGAGAGAAGGGGCAGGAGGGGGAGGTAAGGGAAGGGTGAAAGGAGGGGCTGGAGGGGGAGGTCCGCCCCCTGTCAATGCTATTTTTGTCATCCATTTTATTCAACTATTGTACTGCATCGATCATACAGGAAAAGAAATTGCTCGAATTTAAATTCAAAAGAATAAAACCAGAGGGCCCCACTGAAATGAATTTTGGACTGTAAGCATAGGCGATGAAGATTTAATATCCGAAACACCTGTCTGGTGCATTTGAAATTAGGCTTGAAATTTATTTTCTTCAAGAAGGTAAAGAGATGGAACTTTTCCGTATTATTGATACTTATGCATGTACATGACACAAAGTCATTCATTGTCCATAATTTATCTTAAGTGGGGTACTCAGATAAAATCATAAGTACTGAACGATGTCATTGTGTCCTGAATAAATGTAAGATAATTGTGCATGTCTACAGTACATACTTCCGTAAGAAAAACGATTCCTGTGATGATTTAAAGCAATATTAGCTGTCAGCGGCTACAATTATTTTCTTGCAAAAGGTCTCTTAATACCTTCTAATTGTTATTAAAAGGTGATACACAAGTCATCCGAGGTGAACTAATATGTTTTATAAAGAAACCCAGCATGAAAAACATACGTCTACAGAGCTGTCTGCACTCACTACGACTCCTGCTTAATTATACTTCGGCATCTAAGTCCGATCTCCGCCGAGTGACCCATGTGCTATGTAGAGATAAATCGAGTCAAATCCTGCGCAGACGTGAAAAGCTTATTAGCGTACTTTTATCTTTGATAATTGAGATCTATATGATCTGCAATGTAAAGTCTTGTGTAATGTCACTAGGGCTGTAAGAATTTAAAAAAAATGCTATTCTTGCTTAGAAAGGCGCTAATCCGACGTTTTTTTTTAAATCAGCCTTTTTATCAAACCGTCATCATTTTCTATGCGTTATAACATGCGTGAAAATCAGCAAATAAAACAATTTGCATTTGCTGACAGCTAATGTTGCTTTAAATGTCCATACCAATATTAACATGACAATACTTGTATTATATATCAATGTATTTCACTTCTTACTTTCATTGCCAACACATTTAAAAGTCTGAAGTAAGTTTATATCTTTAAGCTAAGTATACGGTTGACCTACAGTCAGGTATTGATTGTTGGATTACTCGTATAGTGCCGTATCATAGATCAGTATAATTCAGACTAAAAATAGTCAAGGTAAAACCCTGTTTGTTATAAATACACAAACGCGTCGAAGGTAAGTTATGTAATTTAGAAAATCAGCATTCATCGCCATTCTTTTGATGATGATATAATTCTGAACGATTTCAAACATTTTATTAAGGATTAACTATGGAAGGTAAAATTGGAAGCTCTTGAAACAGCATTAATAGATAGTACAACGAACGTGTGTGATGTTACACAAGAACGTATCGACGATAATATAAAGGACATAGATGCGCAGAAAGATGATCTTAAGACTGATCGATGTAAGACTGATACTTGCGGGGAAGAGAATACGGATTCATGGAATCAGAGGTAGAAGCATTACGTGACATAGGTATGAGAAATAAAATAGATAGGAGGGATAAAAGAGACAGAACTTTGGCTCTACTTATCATACATCGAGGCGGAAGTGAACCAGAGAAACGAAAGGCAAAGTCTGTTTCGGTACCAAATATTCCGCGCCCAAGACCTGCTTCTAATCCACTAGGACAACATTTACAACAGGAGGGCAATAAAACTCCGAAAAAGGCGAACACCTAGCTTGAAGTAATTCTGGCCCATTGTCAATATAGAGATGTGTCTCTCTAGCGTATCAGGACAATAATCAAAGTGTACGGTACCGATTATTATTATTTATTATAATATTATCATCTTAATTAATTCATGTAGAAAAAGACTACGCACATAAAACTTCATGTTGCCATCATGTATATTTTTGTTCTGATCTAGTTAGACTTCATCCGTCTAAAGAATAATTCTTGAATGTCGCTTTTTTATCGATGATGAAGAAAAAAGGACTGGCCCAATATTAATTTCATGGCAATGAAATTAAAAGCAAATGAAATTTGGATGTTTTGAAGGCGAACATTAATTACAGTACAAATATTGTCCATACATCCATACTGCCGCTTGAGCCTTTTTCCAATTCATGCTACTGAGTAGTACCTAACGCTGTACTATGTACATGAAGTTGCAATAAATAATCTGAATTATGTATATGAAGTTGCCATAAATAATCTGAATTATTTTCACGAGATAAAAAAAAAATCTGTGTTTGAATCTTTGATATTTCATTTCATTTTTGTTGCGCTAATCGTTTGGATACACAAAATTATTATGAAAGTCAGATTTCTTATCACAAAGATCTCGGAAGACAACATCAACTACTCAAGAAAAATCTATTTACAATTATTATATAGTCTGTTTATATTCCCACTCTCATTGGCTGAGAAATGTCACGTGACGAGTCATTGTCTCATCATATTGACCTAGCTGTGAGGAGCGATTTCATTGAATATCACTACCGCGAAAACTCTTGCTTCCGGTTTACCATGAAATATCGAAAACGCGCGAAATTTATATCTGCGACGACATTAACGTCATTTCGTAAACAGCAGCAAGGACCCTGACGATGAGCTCAAAGTCATGAATTTTGAGCCTATCTACGAATTTTGACTCTGAAATATTCTACATTTGACTCATTGAATGAATCCCATTACGTTCAGGATAATTCAGCGACAGAAAATGCTGATATTAACACGTCTTGAAACATTTTCAAAGAAAAGTCGATGTCAGCCATTTCGAAAAGGTACCTTTATAAAACAAAGGAGGGGATCAACACCAGGTTGTAGCACCCACAGCAAAACCCCAAAACATTCAATGCAAAAACACAAAGCAGACAAGCACAGAAAGAGACTCATAAGGGACAAGGAAAGTCAACGTACAACACAGAAACATCAAACACAAAGGACTACACATAAATGGGCAACCGGTGCCGACTTAGGATGGCTATCTGCCACGGAAATAGCAGAAAGTGTGGTTATCCTGGATTACGTACTGATTAATTCCACTATATAATAAAACAATTGTGGACTTTTCACTCGGTGAATATGGTGTGATATTTTCTGAATTTGAAAATATTGACCTCGGCTGTTGCCTCGGTCAGTATTTTCAAATTCAGAAAATATCACACCATATTCACCTCGTAAAAAGTCCATAATTGTATAGTATTCGGATGTCGTCCAAATTCGGCGCTATATAATATTGACCTCCTTACATTTTTTATAATAGTTGGTATATAACTATTGTCTCATCCTATTTCATAGTGTCTGGTAACTTTTTCACACTTCTATATATAACATTGTAGATATTTGCAAGGCCAGCTAGAATTTTTATATATATATTCTTTTCTTTTTAATATGCAAACTGTATTCTTTTATTTAATGGACGGAGGGGAGTATCTTAATTAGCTCCACGCAGCCAGTTAATCTATTGCGAGCACTAACCACTTACGTTTTATACAAACAATTATAATGCCTTGTTCACATGAATGCGCATTAAATCTAATTCGCATAAGATTTGATGCGCATTATTTTAATGCGAATTAGATTCGCATTGCGTTCACACGGCAAATTCTAATGCGCATTAGATTTTGGTACAATCGCACTGATCAGCCATTATATAGCCATAATTTTCAAATCATAAAGGGCAGAATTTATTCCGACTCATAATGTTTTTCAAATTTTTTTTCATCATCACCTTCGACATTATTAAGTTCCAGTAAAGATAAAGAAAGACATATGACGTCATTAGGAGATAAAACGACGTCATAGTATAGTGTTATTTTATGCCCTTTGCCGTGTGGAGCTCGTAAAAAAGTTCCCCGCGAGGGGTTTGACAGTAAGTGTTTTGAATATACTTCCCTGACATTGTCGCCATGGCACTTTCTATATAGACATATCGTCAGACAGTGCATGAATTTTATATATTTTTATTTCCGTGCTTCATTAACATCGACGGCGGGTGTGGCTAGCCAACAGGGGATGCTTACTCCTCCCGGGCACCTGGTCCCACCTCTAGCTTGCTAGGGGTCCGTTGATGTTTCATTTTGTGCTCTATTGTGAGTGCTGTTGAGATTATCGTCAGGATCTTCTTTAACTCATTTGTGTCACACTTATGCCCTTTGCCGTGTGGAGCTCGTAAAAAAGTTCCCCGCGAGGGGTTTGACAGTAAGTGTTTTGAATATACTTCCCTGACATTGTCGCCATGGCACTTTCTATATAGACATATCGTCAGACAGTGCATGAATTTTATATATTTTTATTTCCGTGCTTCATTAACATCGACGGCGGGTGTGGCTAGCCAACAGGGGATGCTTACTCCTCCCGGGCACCTGGTCCCACCTCTAGCTTGCTAGGGGTCCGTTGATGTTTCATTTTGTGCTCTATTGTGAGTGCTGTTGAGATTATCGTCAGGATCTTCTTTAACTCATTTGTGTCACACTTATGCCCTTTGCCGTGTGGAGCTCGTAAAAAAGTTCCCCGCGAGGGGTTTGACAGTAAGTGTTTTGAATATACTTCCCTGACATTGTCGCCATGGCACTTTCTATATAGACATATCGTCAGACAGTGCATGAATTTTATATATTTTTATTTCCGTGCTTCATTAACATCGACGGCGGGTGTGGCTAGCCAACAGGGGATGCTTACTCCTCCCGGGCACCTGGTCCCACCTCTAGCTTGCTAGGGGTCCGTTGATGTTTCATTTTGTGCTCTATTGTGAGTGCTGTTGAGATTATCGTCAGGATCTTCTTTAACTCATTTAAGTCAAAAGACGCGTTTCATTGCATAATGAACTAGATAGTATTTTAGCCTCTTATTATATGATTCGAGGTCAAAGGATGGTTGAAATTGTCAAGTTGTTGTCTATACATACTGCAGAACTTAAGTACATCATATACGCATGCGCTAGATTAAATGCGAATTAGATTTGCTTTGCGTTCACACGACAAATTCTAATGCGCATTCAGTCTAATGCGAATTAACGTAATGCGCATAAAATTTGTCGTGTGAACGCAGCCAAAATCTAATACTCATTAAATTCGATTTAATGCGCATTGCACTTTCCGTGTAAACAGGGCATTAGATCAGGTTAAAAGGTAGATTAAAGCTTGTTTAAATCAAATGATAGAACAAGAAGAGAGGTTCACCTACAAGACTCAGACACAGCACAAAACACCGGAACAAAACTATGATCATAAAAAAAACTACAGAGAAGACAAACACTACATGACACAAATACAACACAAAGCAAAACAACAGAGCAAAACGATAAAAAAAAAACACAGAGCAGACAAACACTCCAGGACACAGATACAAAACAATCAAAACACAGAGTAGACAAACACTACAGAACACAGACAAAACACATAAAGCAAGACAGCAGAGCAAAACAATGAAAAAAATCCCACAGAGTAGACAAACACGATGGATACAGATAAATACATAAACTAAAACACCAGAGCAAAACGATAAAAAAGAATCAATGAGTATACAAACACTCCAATACAAAGATACAAAACATAAAGTAAATCACCAGAATAAAATTATGAACAAACACAGGGTAGTCAAACACTACAGGAGATGCAAAAGGGACAATCAACACTACACACTACATCAAAACACTTTACATAATGGTTCAGATATCCGGATTATGTGTTCTAACCCTCTCCCGATAGTGAGGTTATCGTGTGGTATCGAAGATCACAACGTTGTGTGGTATAAAAAAAACTTCTATCCTTAAGATGACCATACAAACAAGACAGCAAAACACAGGACCCCAGGTACCACTCAGATGTGTATGGATATTACAAACAGAGATCGTACGAAAAGCAAAATTGTGCTCTGCCCGCTAGAGCTAGCTGATGTATAAAAGCACAAGAGGTACCTGATCTCCATTCAGAGATACGAAGTGTTCGGGACTGTGTCTTCACTAACGAGAAAAAAATGCCAATGTTTTACCTGGATGGGGTATACCACAAAAATCATGCGACACGTGTCTGAGTTTTGTGGCATACCTATATCAAACAACAACAACAAAAATAATCGACTGATCCCTTAAAGGACAACGGACATTTTGCCTTTTCATTGATCATCTATCTTTCAACATCTATCAACATTTTGCCTTTTCATTGATCATCTTTCATCATCATCTATCAACATTTAAACCACTTGGTGAGTGTTACTGCTGGTGGACCAGGACCCCCCGAGGGCATATGTAGCCAAGTTCGAACAATTTCGGTTGATCGTTTCTTTTTATATCCATTTACATATTCATCTGTGTCTCTGGGGCCTCTGCGTTTCGCGGTCTTGTTTGTGTGACGTCATCTTACAGTGAGGAGGTTGTTTTACACCACATTTGTACGTTCTTCGAGACCTCTAGGTAACTGGAGAAGTGAGAGGGTTGTGCGCACGTAATCCAGGATAACCACACCGTCTGCTATTTACTTGGCAGATGGCCGTCCTAAGTCGGCACCGGTTGCCCATTGGTCTCGTTGGTTTATGTGTAGTCTTTTATGTTTCTATGTTGTGAGTTGGTGTTCCTTGTCCCTTTTGCGTCTCTTTCTGTGGGTATCTGTTCTGTGTTTTTTGCATGGGTGTTTTGGGATTTTGCTGTGGGTGTTGCAACCTAGTGTTGTTGGAGATCCCCTCCTTTCTTTCAACGCATTCTAAAATTTCTGTTATGAAAATTTCTTGAAATTTCAAAAACGTGGGTCCTGAAGCATCATATCCCCCCTCCATCCCGCTACGTCTTTCGGTACGCTTTTTCGACATAGTAACTTTCACACTTTTTTGGCATATTACATTGTTTAGATTTAAGGATCACTGACGAGGGCTAAGTACCCGAAACATGCATGTCTGGTCCATGCTGCCAATTTATCTGTTCTTAAATGATGCTATTCAATTTGAAGACGTTGAACATTTAAACCACTTGGTGAGTGTCACTGCTGGTGGACCAGAAGTCCCCGAGGGCATATGTAGCCAAGTTCGATCAATTTCGGTTGATCATTTCTTCATCGCATTCTAAAATTTCTGTTATGAAAATGTCTTGAAATTTCAAAAACGTGGGTCCTGTAGCATGATATTCCCCCATCCCGCTACGTCCTTTCGGTACGCTTTTTCGACATAGTAACTTTCACTCTTTTTTGGCATATTACATTGTTTAGATTTAAGGATCACCTGACGAGGGTTAAGTACCCGAAACATGCATGTCTGGTCCATGCTGCCAACTTATCTGTTCTTAAATGATGCTATTCAATTTGAAGACGTTAAACATTTCAGCGACTTTTTTTTTACAAAGTACATGCAAAATATGCTACAAAAATAAATGACAAGATATTTCATTAGCTCTATTATATGACGTTAGATTGCTTCAGATTTCTGTCTAATATAGTATGATTTTTTTCTGTTTTTTTTTTTTTTTTTTTATGATATCTAATAAATGAATGTACTGTCTACGTTTTCTAAGGTTTGCTGACTTGAGGATGAAAAAAATTTAAGATGATTTAAATGGATTTGAATACTAGATTTCTAATTTTTCCCTTTTTCGAAATGATTCATGAACACTTGCTATCATTTCAAGAGATCGAAAAACTTATCTTAATTACTGAAGCATACGAAATCGAATAAGTGTTACGATTGATGACCACTTTACTAAATTTAGAATATACGAAATTCACACAAAAAGACTACAGATTGTTTTTATTGATTCGCGTATTCAAATTTCATAACTTAAAAGATTGGATACGATAGACTCATTTATGCATAACGAATATAATCTTCTTGAATATATTCAGCAATGGAAACTTACGCAATCGAACAGCAAATTTATATTCCTACCGAATGAAATTATCATTTTCTGAACATTAACAAATCCAAATAATATAGAATAAACCAACAGACATACCTGTTACACATTTAAAGAATCAATTTTCACGAACAAAGTTTAGCCGTTCATATAAACTTGTGTTGAACTGTAAAGTACCACTGTTTTCATCTTTGGTCCTATTACACAGCATCTCTGACAAACATTGAAGTACCACTGGGTTGTCCAGATGATGAAACTTGTTCGCAAATAGTTCAGGTCGTTTGTAAAGTGTTTGTAGATCGCGTATTCCAAAGATACATATCCCTCTTTTCCCGGTGTCCATAACATGGAAGTCGCTTGGTTTCCCAGAGTTTAAGTCGGGTAAGAAACGGTTTGTCTTCTGGATTTCCTTGGAAAGAAGTTTTAAAGAAACAATGATAAATCACAAGACAAACAGTTAAAGAAGATATCTAATTTTTAACTTTATAAAAAGACATATTTTACTCCGATGCCTACCCTTAAATGCTCCAGGTGCCTCTATCTGAGGACTAAATTGAGAACCCCAAAGTAGATCTCATCCGGGACCTTCACACTACGTGTCCAGTTCAGAATTTGTTGAGCTGTGTTGTTATGCACAGCGTAGTTTACGAAAGCCCTGCTAGCTGATATATGAGTGCAGCTTTTCAAAGGTCGTGCGCCCATAGGAATGTCGCCAGCATTTTTCCATTTAATGGGACTTGCTCTAAAAAGAAAGATCGGGTATTGATATGGTAGCAAAGATAGCAACATCGAAGCGTTCCAACTATTTACTTTCTTGAAATAAATTTAGCCCAATTTTAATGCCCCAGACACGTGTCTCGGAGAGTATATTCCCGCCAATGTTAGTGATATAATGCCGAAGTGATGTTCAGACAAAGTCGTATGTATTTTAGCAACACTCTCCCGATTTATCTTAAGAATTTAAAATTGTACATTTACCTAAGAAGAGAGTTTGGAGTCGAATCAGTAGAATAGTTAAATGAAAAATATAACCAAAAAAACAGTAGAGGATTTTTTCTAAAATGTTAACCTCTTTTAATTTCGATAATATTTTTGATGAAGTGACAAGTTTCCGAAATAACAAAAATATATAAACGTCAAAATGATTTAGGGCCAAAACAAAGAATGAATACTTCACTTTATATACAGACATAACCTCAGACAGTGCATGTCTTTTGTATATTCTTTTCATTTTCGTGCATGGATATCGACGACGGGTGCGGCTAGCCAAGAGGGAATGCTGCTCCTCCCGGGCACCTGGTCCCATCTCTAGATTGCTAGGGGTCCGTCGATGCTCAATTTTGTGCTCTATTGTGAGTGTTGTTGAGATTTTCGTCAGGATCCTCTTTTACTCATTCACTTATCATTTCCTTTATATACATAAAATTTTAAAGTTTTAAATCATAAACATTTTTCTTTTTCTCTATTTATATGAATTCATGATTCGGAAATCAATTTACCTTTTGATAATTCCTTTTATGTCATTTGCGCCGTTAAAGACGGACAATATCTGCACAAGCTCAAAGTTTGTGCGCAAGGGAAACTCTTGTCCCGTGAGGTTAATGAAATATCTCCATCTTTTATATTTCAAGAGATCTTCCATGCAGATCAAGTCGGCCTCCAGGACCGAATATCGGCCCCAGGTCACATTTATCCTCCTTGAAGCCAAATGGACATTTTTAAAGCAATTCGATATCAAAGACACTCTGTTGAATACTGCTGACCTTGCTTTCAAATCAACGTGGATACAATAAACATTCTGTGGTCGATAGATTTCCCTTAAAAGTATCTCAAACTGAACAACGTCCTTATACATAAGTATACTGAATGCTATTGGAAAATCATTTTCCTCTTTTGACAGTGATTGCGCGATAAATCCCGAATCCGTTCTATATGTATCACATGAAATGGTTTTAGCTGAACGTTTATCAATATATGACAATGACCTTAGTTTATTTTTAATTTCGTTACATTTGTTTATTTCATTCTCATTCCCTTGTAGTACCCTCTGACAATTTATTTCGACATTTCTTCTTATTTTGCAAATATCTTGTAAAACGTTGATATCCGCTTTAACAGTTCTACCCTTGGTATCTCGTTCAGAGTATAATTGGAATCTCTTCATGTTATAGAATACCTCACTATTTATTATGTCACCTCTCTCCCTAAGAATGCCATCTCCTCTTTGTTTATTTGAGGCACGAAAATACCCTGCATGCTAGATTTTTTCATCGGATGCGTTGATGGTCCTTTGTATTTTCCGTTAAGAGTTTCCCGCTTGATTATCTCTTGACAAATAATGTCATATATCCAACTAAAAATTGAGGTGAAGCAAACGGCAATTACGAAAACTTTGAATAAAAATCGTCCGTCCATCGGATTAGTATTTTTCAATTTGAAACAGACCTCGTCTAACGTTTCTGCATAGTATGCCAATGTCCTTTAAATATTTGCCTTTTCTATCATTTTGTTATTAAACACTCAAGCGACATTTTTGCCAGCTTTTATGGAATACACACGTGTTGCAGTCTTTAACTCATACATGAAAATAATGCAATATGCTTCTGAACGTAATGATGAAATAATATAATATGCAATGAGGAATTTCTGATGTTGATATAAAACATCTCTATTTATTCTCTGTCGATAAACTCTTATTTTCTCTTTAGTATTCTTACTTATTTCCTCAACATAAAAGCTTTGTAGAAACAAGGGAATAGGTTTTTGATAAAAAAGACCCCGGCTTATCGTATTGTTAACGACTTTCTTCTAACTATAAATATTTGTATTCTGTGTATATCGGAAATATTTTATTGTGCCTCTTGTTGAAGAAAGGAGGGGATCTCCAACAACACTAGGTTGCAGCACCTACAGCAAAATCCAAAAACACCCAATGCAAAATACAGAACAGACCCCCACAGAAAGAGACGCAAAAGGGACAAGGAACACCAACTCACACCATAGAAACATGAAACATAAAAGACAACACATAAACCAACGAGACCAATGGGCAACCGGTGCCGACTTAGGACGGCCATCTGCCACGTAAATAGCAGACGGTGTGGTTATCCTGGATTACGTCACACAACCCTCCCACTATTCCGATTTCCCAGAGGTCTCGAAGAACGCACAATGATGGTGTAAAACCCTCCTCACTGTTAGATGACCACACACAAACAAGACCGTAAAAGACAGGGGTCCAAGCAACACAGATGAATATGTAAATGGATATAAAAAGAGGACGTGCGTAAAACAGTTGAGTGTTGTTCAGTGTCACTGCTAGTAGACAAGGAGTCCCCGAGGGTACTTGAAGCCAAGTTCGATTAACTGCGGTTCATCGTTTCTTCAACGCATTTGAAAATTTCAGTTATCAAAACTTCCTGAAATTTCTGAAACGTGGGTCCTGTAGCATCATATTCCATCCATCCTGCTACGTCTTTCGGTATATTTTTGGACATTATAACTTTTACACTCTTTGCCATATTACATTGTTTAGTTTGAGGATCACTGACGAGAGTTAAGTACCCGAGACGTTCATGCCTGGTACATGATGAAAATTAATCTGACTTTAAATGATGCTATTGAATTTGAAGATATTTAGCATTTAGATAAGCGAATATTTGATCTGATTAGAATTCTGATAGTAAGCATTGGTTTAATGATGCAATTTCTGTATGTGCAAACATCAAATAGATGATGTATACAGCCGCTCTTTGCTTACACCAGAACAAATCATTTATATGGTCATTAACTTAGGGTGACCCTAACTAGTAAAGGAAACTATAAGAAACTATTCTCATCGCATTTACTAAAGAAGGAAGGAGATCTCCAACAAGACCCTGCTGCAGCATTAACAGCAAAACACCAAAACACCCGATGCAAAAACACAAAAGACGAGTATAGCACGAGACGGAAAAGAGACACACGACATGTAAACACCAAACACAAAAGACTACACAGTGTCATGTTCTTATATTGTCATACACGATTTATATAAATCGTTTCTGACAATATAAGTACGCATAAAATACAATTGTTTGGGGACAAAAAGTGCTGTCTAAAACAATGTTTTCCAATTTTCAAGTTAAAGAACATCGATCAAAGGAATATTTGGATTTTCTTCTAGTCCTTTATGAAAGACATCTGAAAATATGAATACGTAGTTGATTAATTCTTGGGAAAAAAAGGCCGAATTTTTGGAAGCATCATGAGAATATGAATGTAAATTGTTTAAAGATGAAAATGTGTCATGTTTCAAATTAGAGATAATATCAAACACTCAAGTTTTTACTCCTTGTAATATGCTATGTGAATGCGTACAGCGATTTACATTTATTCATAACGGTTTGTTTGTATCCATCTACCTAAATGACCAAGAAGCAAAGTTGTTTTGATTACTCTTTATTTCGAGCGTTTTTTTTTTTTTTTTGTTGTTGTTCAGTACTATAGGCAATAATGATTTTTAAATTAAAATTCAACATGGAATTATCACATGTACCGATTTGAAATACATGTTATGGAAGAGAAAGGTTTAAGACGGATGATAACACTGTTAAATCACATGGTTGCTTGTTAAAATGTTTATTCCCATTGTATGGTTGGTATAAGATATGGAAACATTTATGATCTTCTTTCTTCTATCATGAGGTGAATGGCTTCTCATGTGTTATTTTCTCTAATTGTTCGTTTAAAGCAAGTGCGTGAAAATAGGCCGGGAGGGACCAAGGTCAATACTCATGATATGTACTATCATCAACGTTCTTTGAGTAATCGAAAAAGTCGAAGGGTTGTGCACACGTAATCTGGATAACCACACCGTCTACTTCTGACGTGGCAGATGGACATCCTAAGTCGGCACCGATTGCCCACGGTCTCGTTGATTTATGTGTAGTCAATTATGTTTGATGTGATGTGATTTGGCGTTCCTTGTACCATGTATGTCTCTCTCTCTCTGTATGTCTGATTTGTGATATGCAGTGGGTGTTTTGGGGTTTTACTGTTGGCACTGCAACCGGGTGTTATTAGAGATCCCCTCCTTTCTTTTATCACAGGTTCCATTGAAAATTGAGACTTTATAAAACTGAAAAGTAAAGGATCATGAAAATTCAACTTAAAGTCAGAATCTCTTTAAAGAAAAATATTATCTTGATAGTAAATTTGTAAAGTCAAATGGAATCAGAATCTTCTAGATGGGTTAATTGTACAAGACATCAACATATAGTTTCTTTGTCATATTTGATTTGATATGATTTGAGCTAAATTCACTCTTCGGTCTAAAAGTATTCTACTTTGAATCTCATTGTCACGTTGCGCAACTATGTTGGATTCGAATTGTCACCCATTCAAATATTTTTACTTCGTAGTAAACATCAGCGAGTCAGCACGAACTGGCAATTGCACAATCAAAGATTTTTCACGTGAAAAGAAAATAAATAAGAAAATGCAGATGAGCAAGTGTAGGGGTTTACATGTAAGAGAAACACACGTGAATGGGAATTACAAAAAAACTCAAATGAGATAAAGAAGATTCTGACGACAATCAACTAACATTTAAGTTAGTGCATCCCTCGGGTCTCAAGATCATATCATCACCTTTTTACGTGCGAGCATGTTCAGTAAGGTGGTATAAAAAGGAAGAGTTGACGGTTTCGCTCCTATCAACATTATCAATTTCTAACTCTCACATGAATTATCAAGAAAAAATCGATTGTGATAAGGTGACAACTTAATTTATCCCAACCATCCTACTACGACTTTAGGTATTTGTTTTGACACAATAATTTCCACATTCTTTGGCCATATTACATTGTTTAGATTGAGGATCACTGACGAGGGTTAAGTAACCGAAACGTGCATGTCTGGTCCATGCTGAAAATTCATCTGTTCTGATGCTATTGAATTTGAGGACGTTTAACATTACAATTTAAAGGTCAAGTGAGGTAAAGCAACGACTTTGCTCCAACTTACATTCATAAACAACTGACATAAAGTGGCAACTCAACTCCAGTCTGCATTATACAATTAATATAATGATGCTATGATGATAATTAATATAATAAACATAAAAAAGTATCTATTATAAACTACCTCAAGTATAAGTAAGATGGGGTAAATTTTGACTTTGTCAAGAGATGCATGTGAGAGCTAGGCGTCTTTCAGATAAGCTTCTCAGTCAGGGATATGTTTGTGAACGACTAACATCGTCACTGAGGAAGTTCTACGGTCGATATGGGGAACTCGTCATATACTATGATGTCCAACTCTCCAGAATGGTAAATGATATTCTGTCATAGACCGTTTGAACCATTCAACCAAAAATTGTACTCTTTGTCTTCCGAAATGAAGCGGCGGGTGTTGCATGCAAGCAGGAGATGCTTACTCTTCCTGGGCACCAGGTCTCACTCCAATATCGGGGGTTCGCTTCTTTTCATGTGGTGGAGGTTTTTGTTTGTTTGCTTTGGTTCCTGTTTTATCCTGATTTTATATGACTTCGCTTTTTTGATTTTCTGAATTATCGATTTTGTGCTGTATACAGGGATATGGTCATTATCCATATTTGTCAGTTTGATTGTTATATCTACTTACATGTTTAACGTCTACAAATTCATTAGCATCATACATGCAGTTATAAGGCGATATCCTAATCACCGAAA
This sequence comes from Pinctada imbricata, assembly GCA_033119305.1. Classification (NCBI taxonomy): domain Eukaryota; kingdom Metazoa; phylum Mollusca; class Bivalvia; order Pterioida; family Pteriidae; genus Pinctada; species Pinctada imbricata. Next base: position 4,373,072 of record VSWD01000003.1, on the reverse strand, counting down.
CGCATCAAGCGAAAAAACAAGATTAGACAAATACAGCACAAAACCCAACATTTGCAATTGAACATGACAATGAAATCACTCCGTTGCAGCACCCACAGCAAAACCCAAAAATTCCAAATGCAAACACGGATAGCTTACACGCACAGAAAGAGACACAAAGGGACAAGGAGCACAATTTTAACACCATAGATACTCGAAACACATAAACCAACGAGACAAATTGACAACAGGTGCCGACTGAGGACGGCCATCTGCCACAAAAGTAACAGACAGTGTCGTTATCTGGGTTACGTGCACACAACTCTTCCACTTTTCCGATCATCCAGAGGTCTTGAAAACGCACAATTGCGGTGTTTAATATCCTCCTCACTGTAAAATGAACATACAAGGATCCAAGAAACACACAGATGGATGAAGCTAAGCTCATGTTCTGCCGGATGTAGCTAGCTAAAAACATCAAACACAAAATACACACATACATCAACGAGACAAAAAAGGACAATTAGTGCAGACCGAGGGCGAATTGTGTGGTTATCCAATTTACGTGTGCACAACTAGTTTCAGTGTACTTAGAGAAAACGGAATGATCCCCAACATGACCACCATGCATGCACCCAGCCAGTGAAACAAACCCACAAGAAAATGACGTGTGACAAAACTACAAACGGCAATAATTCACACACGAAATTCGTATTTTTCATGATTCTGTATGATTATATTTTATTGATTTCATCAATTAACATATAATAGATTAAAACTATAAATTAATAATCCGAAATTAACGCAAACAATATTTCATGATTTTACAATATTAAAACACGTAATACTAAGAAGAAAAAAAGAAAATTACAATATACATGTATTATCTTCCCTGCGCAAGACATTTATCACCAGACACGCAGGTATAGTTAAGAAGTAAGTTAATGTGTTAATGTTACGGTTACGGCTACTTGCTAGGGGTCCTTCGATGCTCAACATAATGCTCTATTGTGAGTGCTGTTGAGATTATCATCAGGATCTTCTTTAACTCATGAAACGTATTTACAGTTACAGTTCAGGTTAGATTTATCTGTTTTTGTGTGGATAGAGTTCAGGTGTGGTTTATGTAATGTCGTTATGACTGAAGTTCAGGTTTGATTCATCAGTTGTTGTGTGGATGCAGTTGAGGTTTGCTTTATGTATTGTTGTTACAGTAACATATCTGTTGTTATGTAGATGCAGTTTAGGTATGGTTTATGTGTTGCTGTTACGGTTACAGTTCAGATTTGATTTATCTGTTGTTGTATGGATGCAGTGAGGTGAAGTTTATGTAATGTTGTTAAGGTTACAGTAACAGTTCAGGTTTGATTTATCTGTTGTTGTGTGGATGCAGTTAAGAAATGGTTCATGTAATGTTGTTACAGTTACAGTAACAGTTCAGGTTTGATTTATCATTTGTTGTGTGGATGAGGTTGAGGTTTGGTTTATGTGTTGTTATTGTTGTTACGGCTACAGTGCAGGTTTAATTATCTATTGTTGTGTGGATTCAGGTGAGGTGTGGTTTATGTAATGTTGTTACAGTTACATATCTGTTGTTGTGTGGATGCAGTTGAGGTGTAGGTTTATGTAATGTTGTTACGGCTACAGTTAAGGTTTAATTTAACTGTTGTTGTGTTGAATACAGTTAAGGTGTGGTTTATATAAAGTTGTTATTACGGTTACAGTACAGGTTTGATTTATCTGTTGTTGTGTGGATGCAGGTGAGGTGTAGTTTATGTAATGATGTTTCGGTAACAGTTCAGGTTTGATTTATCTGTTGTTTTGTGGATGCAGTTTATGTTAAGTTTATGTATTGATGTTATGGCAACAGTTCAGATTTAATTTATCTGTTATTGTGTGGATGCAATTGAGGTGTAGTTTATGTAAAGTTCTTACAGTAACAGTTCAGGTTTGATTTATCTGTTGTTGTGTTGATGCAGTTTAGGTGTGGTTTATGTAACGTATGTACAGTTACAGTTCAGGTTTGATTTATCTGTTGTTGTGTTGATGCAGTTTAGGTGTGGTTTATGTAACGTATGTGCAGTTACAGTTCAGGTTTGATTTATCTGTTTATGTGTTGATGCAGTTGAGGTGTGGTTTATGTAACGTATTTACAGTTACAGTTCAGGTTCCGTGATCTTTGACAGAATTAGACTTCCCATTTGTGTCATTTGCCCTATTTTATCGAGCGTGAACACCATCAGATCTGTAAAACGAATCAACAAAAATTTTGTTCCCTTATCGTATGTTGCCATTGCAACGGTATCAGCTGGAGTAAGCTTGAACAGATTCAGGTCATTTCCATCGTCATCTTTTAATTCAATGGGAATCTGCTTAAATGAAATTTCATATGTGGGGAAATCAAAATAATGGTAGAACTTGGAATCAACATGGTCATAAAAGTAGAGCATTCTGTCAGTTATATCTCTTCTGTTTATTGCCCAGGCTGGTGTTGAGGGAAGAGAGGAAGGAGGAAACTGGAGGTGAAGGGACATCTTGTATGTGGTCACTGATGTTCTTTGGGTAATCATCATCTTTAGTGAGTTTAGAGTTTCCTATATGCCATCGATAAACCATACTTCCTGCAAAAAAGTAATATATATGGCGATGTATTGGTTGAAATTTTCTTCATGGTTTTGAAGCTAGCTTTGTAATATGCTGCAAAAGATATCCCGTCTATACGTTAAACGTCTTCAAATTCAATAGCATCATTTAAGACCAGAAATATTTAAAGTATGAGCCAGACATGCATGGTTTGGGTACTTAACCCTTGTGAGTGATCCTCAATCTAAACAATATAAAAAGGCCAAGGAGTGTGAAAGTTATTATGTCCATGAAATGTACCAGACTACGTAGTAGGATGGGTGGGATATGATGCTACAGGGCCTATGGTTAAGAAATTTCAAGAAATCTTAATAACAAAGATTTTTGATTGCTTTGAAGAGATGAGCAATCGAAGCTAATCGACCTAGGCTACATGTGCCCTAGGGGACCCCTGGCCCACTAGCAGTGACATTCACTAAGAAGTACAAATGTTAAACGTCTTCAATTTCAATATTTTAGAATCATCTGCAAGAAACAATTTATTTGAATTAAAGTCGAGTTTTGGTATCAAGAAGATGACTGAAATTGTTTTTCTTTAGTTACTTATGCCTCATAGACTTACAATAGAATTCCATAAACTTTATATAACTTATAGGAATTATCGGAAAACCAATACAAATACATAGCTTATATGATAATTTTTACAAGTTCAGACAATGATCTGTTCTGATTACGGTGTACCTGTATATATATCTATATGTCTCTGGTAGTTCATAACTGCGTCCCACATAGTAACGTCCGGTAAGTCATTATATCCGGAGAAAAAGTTGGTAGCATTATGCTCAAATCTGCAGACCCTGCTTACCAAGTCTTCTAGCGTATCATAGAAGTATATACCGCCGTGTGTTATTAAGGCGAAGTCTTCATCGGAGTTGTGTGTGCATTGGTCTTCCAGCTCCTCTACAATATCTACATAAGTTTGCTTTAAAACACAGAACTAAAGATACTAAGAAACATAAAATGTTTCGCTTTAAAAGTCTTATCAATTTACATCCATTGTAATACAGTATAATTATCATGAACATATTGATACTTTATTTCATTTGTAATTCAGAGGGAATTTACAAGTCTGAAAAAAAAAAACGGAGAGCCAAAAGATTACAACATTTTGTTGGACCCCCGATAACTATCGACTCGTCACCCTGTAATTTGTAGGGCTGTCGCCCAGGCAAACGTCACCCCGATGATTAGCGGGACGAGTCTTGTTGCCCCGAGAAAACGATTATTTTCGCCCCGCTTCGCGATAACCCGATAATCAACGGGACGAAATATTTCGCTCCGCACACCATTGCTACATAAGTTTTGTTTCGTTGCGTAGCATTTTGTCATTTTTCATTTTGTCGTTCCAGAAATACGATAGCGAGGCGAAAATGTCGACAATAATCGGGTTGTCGTGGCAACAAAGCAAAAGAACGAAATAGTAGAAATAAGCTACCATACAAATTGCTTTCGAGTAAAATACAGTGTTTTGAATATCATATATGAACGATTTCTATGTATTTAAATCATTCTTATCTAAATCAAAGATTCCAAATTTAACAGAATTGATATTTTGAAAAGTTCACTTAAGAAATGAAATAGAAATTAATAATCCCTGCTCATTTAAACGTATAAAGTTACTGTAATTTTTCACCTTTGGCATGTAAGATACAGAAGTTGTAGCTTCCTCAGAGATTGTTATGGCTGATACATCGACTGAAAAAGATATTAACCATATGAAATATCGAATACCTTAATTTCAGGGAAATTTACGCATCAATACATTGTAGGCAACAGATAACAAGAAAAAAAAAACGAGTCGTTTTGCATGTATCATAGGATAAGTAATTTACGCAAAAATTATACAGTTCAATTACGTTGCATAAGAGCGCTTTTCGAGACAACAACGAAAATAAGCAGCAAAAACAAGATGTGCATTTTCCGTGCATGTCATCCTTAATTTGAATAATACAATGTCCCTGAATATAACTTTTATTGAAAACGTAAATTTATTCCGAAGGGTCTAGATAGAGAAAAAAAGCAGCCGTAATAAGTTTTATATGGAAATATGCAGTAACAACCACAATATTGTCGAATTTGTAAAATTAAATCTCCGTACACCTCTTTTGTAAAAACCCATAAATAAATAGTTGGTGGCGCTTTTAGAATGAAATAAAACTGCGCAATCCAAATTCAAAATGACGTTAACATTTTAAACGTCTATAACTGCGTTAGATTCGCCTTAAAATTAGAATTTATACGAATGAGAATGTATGTGATACTACTTACTTTCATATGAGAAGAAAGATTTTGCATTATAAAATTTTGTAAAATAAATTATTTTTTAGGAACACCGTACCTTTAATGCATCATTACATTAGTTGTGTTTGCTTTACTGGTTGGAATTATAGAACGGCTTGTTATATTTAAAGCGACCAAAATTGTTGTACACTATAAATGTCATACCTCTGTCTAGGATGGATACTGGAATTTATCATCAATTCTGTGATTCCCGTGTCATTAATATAAGAATAAAGGTTACATAACACATTCCGTATGCTCTCCCCAGTTTTCTTTTGAACGGCTATTCTAGTGCACGACGTATATGTCAAGCATGTAGCACAACACTCGATCTTAAATACAAATGCAAAAATATATGGAATATAAAAAGACATATTGTAATTTAAGCACAACGAGCTTCTTATAAATCAATTTACATATTCATATGTGTGTGCGCGGGCTCATGCATTTTACTGTCAATCTTACATTGAGGCGGTTACTTTACACCACTATTGAGCGTTCTTCTAAAGCTCTGTATAATCGGGAAATGGGAGGGTTGTGCGCACTTAATCCGGATGATTACACAATTTGCTACATGTGTGGCAGATGACCGTCCTCAGATCGTGCATTGGTCCTGTTGCTTTATGTGTAGTCTTTCGTGTTTGATGTTTCAATGTTGTGATTTGGTGTTCCTTTCCTCTTTGTGTTTAATGTTGTGCATGTCTACAATATGCTTTACGTTGGGTAATTTTCCGTTTTGCTTTGGGTGCTATAGTATTATTACAGATCCCCTCCTTTCTTTTAGATACATTATATATTAAAAAGAATTATAAAAAAGTATTATTTCTTGACAGTCGAGTCAAACATGATTCAAACTGAACATTACATTTGGAAAATTTAATAGTTAACATTCTACTCAACGTCGTCTTAAAAAAAGATTAATGATTTGTCAACACTAAACATTTCTATTACTTACCTTATTCCTTAAGGTCAATGATGATAGAAGATATAAAGGAAAATGTTTTCCTTGTCTTATCTGAAGAAAACTCGCAGTTTTTATGTTATGTTGTAAACCTAACGTTAAAAACACAATTTGAAGTACGTACACAAAAATTATGATTTTCAATATCATTTTCATGACAGAGAAGCCAAAGCCTAAGTTTTAATCATGTATTAGTAAATGTGTCTTTCTTTATATACATCAAGTAACTGATCGAAATGATGCACATTTAGATAATTAATAGTTAATCCAGGTAAAGAATAAACTCAGCCATTCCGTTTGATAAAGTCTCTGCGGTCTCTACGGTTTGTACGGTGATCTTATGACGGAGTAGGTGGGTATCATAATGGATACAAGACAATTAAAATGTATTAAGCTCAAAATGACACCAGGATAAGCTTCTCGGTTGATCATATAGCTATATGGTAGAGTTGTTTCAATTTGTTTTGAAGAATAATTCCCAGAAGAAATGCATATAGTAAATGTTTTGTCCATTGTCACTTCAAAGTCAGAAGAATAATATTTCTACCACAAAGTGACATTGAAAGGTTTAACAAAGAAACCCTCTTGACAAAGGTAGAAAGGCTAACAAACAATATGACCATCATCGAGTGAATGTCACACACAAAGCAAAACTCAGAATCCCAAAATTAATATAGTCAATCGACAAAGCCTGAAAAAAGTATTGATTCAGCGATGGGAATTTAAAAAGTAAAGATGATATCAGATAAGATGGAGAAGTAAGCACTATCTTGAAACTAACTGTTTAAGGTATCGCCTTAGCTATCTGTAAACAGCGTTAAAAAAGAGAAGATACAGTCATTTTGGGTATTTCGAATTACTTGTTAAACTTTACCCTCGTTTTGTTCTATCACAGAGCATACCATGATCATAGATGTATTTTTATTTTGAAATACGCAACTAACTAATGCTATAATCACCGACAAAACAAATATTACCAAGGGATGTATTATTAAAAGAATACAGAAGAACAATGTCAGTTTCTGGATGACATTTGATTTATTCAGGAAGAAGAAACATAAGGATTATAAACCTTTACATTAGTGATTCCCAAGTATTCGAAAATTTATGTTCTTAAGGTATCTTGAAATTTCTAAAACGTGGGTCCTGTATCATCATGTCCCACCAATCTTGCTTCGTCTTTCGGTCTATTTTTGGCATACTAACATTTACAACCTTTGGCCATATAACATTTTTTGACTGAGGATCACTGACGAGGGTTAAGTTACCAAGACGTGCATGTCTGGTCAATGACAAATATGGATAATGACCATATCCCTGTATACAGCACAAAATCGATAATTCACAAAATCAGAAACCGAAGGCATACAAAATCAGGATAAAACAGGAACCAAAGCAAACAAACAAAAACCTCCACTACATGAAAAGAAGCGAACCTCCGATATGGGAGTGAGACCAGGAAGAGTAAGCATCTCCTGCTTGCATGTAGCACCCGCCGCGTCAATTCGGTAGAACTGTCACATCCGGTTACTTCCATTTCGCAATACATATAGTACAATTTTTGGTTGGATGGCTCAAATGGTCTATGACAGAATATCATCCACCATTCTGGAGAGTGGGACATCAAAGTGTATGACGAATTCTCCATATCGACCGTAGAACTTCCTCAGTTACGATGTTAGTCGTTCACAAACAAATCCATGACTAAGAAGCCTATCTGAAAGACGCCTAGCTCTCAGAACAAAATCCGTATATTTGGTACTTGCTCTGGCATGGCGTATCAACTGAGATATGAACACGCCATAAGCTGGCGATGAAGGGATGTTGCTACTCAGAAAAGGAAAGTTTGTTATGCTGAAATTGAGGTCGTCACGTTTGTCATAGAGTGAGGTGTTCAAGTGACCAATAGACAAGGGCTACTAGACATAGATCAACACATAAAGTAAAACACCAGAAAAAAAACGATGAAAAAACCACAGAGTAGTCAAACACTACAGGACAGAGATACAACACAAAGCAAAACACGAAAACAAAACTGTGAAAAAACACTGAGTGGAGCAAACACTACTAGAGACAGATACAACACATAAAGCAAAACACCAGAATAAAACTATGAATAAAGACAGGCTGAGAAGCACTACAGGACACAGATCAAACACATAAAGCAAACACACGAACAAACCGATGAAAAAAAGACAGGTTGAGAAGCACTACAGGACACAGATACAACGCATAAAGCAAAACACAAGAGCAAAACAATGAAAAAAGACAGGTTGAGAAGCACTTCAAGACAAAGATCAAACACATAAAGCAAAACACAAGAACAAAACTATGAACAAACATACAGTAGTCAAACACTACAGAACACATAAAGCAAACCACGAGAGAAAACAAACAGTACAAGACATATATACAACACATAAAGCAAAACACCAGAACAAAACTATGAACAAACACATAGAAGACAAACATTACAGGACACAGATACAACACAAAGCAAAACACTAGAATAAAACGATGAAAGAAAAGACAGGTTGAGAAGGACTACAAGACAAAAATACAACACAAAAAGCAAAACAAAAGAGCAAAACTACGACAAAAGACAGGGTCGAGCAGCACTATAAGACAGAGATATAACACATAAAGCAAAACACAAGAACAAAACTATGACAAAACACAGGTTGAGAAGCACTTCAAGACATAGATCAAACACATAAATCAAAACACCAGAACAAAACAAATACAAAACAAAAAAAAAACACACATAGTAGACAAACACTACAGGACACAGATACAACACATAAAGTAAAACACAAGAACAAAACAATGAAAAAAGACAGGTTGAGAAGCACTTCAAGACACAGATACAACACATAAAGTAAACCAGAAGAACAAAACTATGACAAAAGACAGGTTGAGAAGCACTTCAAGACACAGATACAACACAGAAAGTAAACCAGAAGAACAAAACTATGAAAAAAGACAGGTTGAGAAGCACTTCAAGACACAGATCAAACATATAAAGTAAAACACCAGAACAAACCAATGAAAAAAAAACAAGGTTGAGAAGCACTTCAAGACAAAGATAAAACACATAAAGCAAACCAGAAGAACAAAACTATGAAAAAAGACAGGTTGAGAAGCATTTCAAGACACAGATACAACACATAAAGTAAAACACCAGAAAAACCAACGAAAAAAAAAAAACAAGGTTGAGAAGCACTTCAAGACAAAGATAAAACACATAAAGCAAACCAGAAGAACAAAACTATGAAAAAAGACAGGTTGAGAAGCATTTCAAGACACAGATACAACACATAAAGTAAAACACCAGAAAAACCAACGAAAAAAAAAAAAAAAAACAAGGTTGAGAAGCACTTCAAGACAAAGATAAAACACATAAAGCAAACCAGAAGAACAAAACTATGAAAAAAGACAGGTTAAGAAGCACTTCAAGACACAAATACAACACATAAAGTAAAACACCAGAACAAACCAATGAAAAAAAAAAACAAGGTTGAGAAGCACTTCAAGACACAGATACAACACATAAAGTAAAACACCAGAACAAACCAATGAAAAAAAAAAGACAGGTTGAGAAGCACTTCAAGACATAGATACAACACATAAAGTAAAACACCAGAACAAACCAACGAAAAAAAAAAAACAAGGTTGAGAAGCACTTCAAGACACAGATACAACACATAAAACAAACCAGAAGAAAAAACTATGAAAAAAGACAGGTTGAGAAGCACTTCAAGACACAGATCAAACATATAAAGTAAAACACCAGAACAAACCAATGAAAAAAAAACAAGGTTGAGAAGCACTTCAAGACACAGATACAACACATAAAGCAAACCAGAAGAACAAAACTATGACAAAAGACAGGTTAAGAAGCACTTCAAGACACAGATCAAACACATAAAGCAAACCAGAAGAACAAAACTATGACAAAAGACAGGTTGAGAAGCACTTCAAGACACAGATACAACACATAAAGCAAACCAGAAGAACAAAACTATGACAAAAGACAGGTTAAGAAGCACTTCAAGACACAGATCAAACACATAAAGCAAACCAGAAGAACAAAACTATGACAAAAGACAGGTTGAGAAGCACTTCAAGACACAGATACAACACATAAAGCAAACCAGAAGAACAAAACTATGACAAAAGACAGGTTAAGAAGCACTTCAAGACACAGATACAACACATAAAGTAAAACACCAAAACAAACCAATGAAAAACATAGGTTTGTCAAACAATACAGGACAGAGATACAACACAAAGCAAAACACGAAAACAAAACTGTGAAAAAACACAGAGTGGAGCAAACACTACTAGAGACAGATACAACACATAAAGCAAAACACCAGAATAAAACCTTGAAAAATAAAACACAGAGAAGACTAACAGTACAAGAAATATATACAACACATAAAGCAAAACAACAGAACAAAACTATGAACAAACACATAGAAGACAAACATTACAGGACACAGATACAACACAAAGCAAAACACCACTACCAAATCATTAAAAAAACACACATAGTAGAAAAGCACTACAGGACACAGATACAACACATAAAGCAAAACACCAGAACAAACACAGGGAAGACAATTATTACATGACACAGATACAACACACAAAGCAAAACACTAGAATAAAACGATGAAGAAAGACAGGTTGAGAAGGACTACAAGACATAGATCAAACACATAAAGGAAAACATAAGAACAAAACTATGACAAAAGACAGGTTGAGAAGGAATTCAAGACACAGATCAAACACATAAAGCAAAACACCAGAACAAAACAAATAAAAAAAAACCACACAGAGTAGACAAACACTACAGGACACAGATACAACACATAAAGTAAACCAGAAGAACAAAACTATGAAAAAAGACAGGTTGAGAAGCACTTCAAGACACAAATACAACACATAAAGTAAACCAGAAGAACAAAACTATGACAAAAGACAGGCTGAGAAGCACTTCAAGACACAGATACAACACATAAAGTAAACCAGAAGAACAAAACTATGAAAAAAGACAGGTTGAGAAGCACTACAAGACACAAATACAACACGAAGCAAAGCACCAGAAGAAAACTGTGAAAAAGCACAGAGTAGACAAACAATACAAGACACAGATACAATAAATGAAGCAAAACACCAGAAGAAAACTATTAAAAACACACAGAGTAGAAAAGCACTACAGGACACAGATACAACACATAAAGCACAACACTGGAATAAAACGATGAAAAGAGACAGGTTGAGAAGCACTACAATCTTCTATAACTCATTCAAGACACAGATCCAAAACATCAAGCAAAACACAAGAACAAAACTATGAGAAAAGACAGGATTGAGAAACACCAGAATAAAACGATGAACAAATACAAAGTACACAAAAGGGACAACGAACAATACATAGTACACCAAAACACCAAACATAATGGTTTAGATATCCGCATGTGAGGTTATCATGTGGTATCGAAGATCACAACGTTGTGTTGTATAAAAATAATTCTATCCTTAAGATGACCATCGAACAATGCAGTAAAACGTAGGACCCAAGGTACAACACAGATGCGTATGGCTATCACAGAGTGCGTACGAAAAGCAAATTGTGCTCTGCCCGCTGGAAAAATCACAAGAGGTACCTAATCTCCATTCAAGAGATAAGAAGTGTTCGGGACTGTGTCTTCGTTAACGAGAAAAAATTACAATGTTTTCCCTGGATGGGTATACTGTAAAACGAGAATATTTAGCGCAAACATATTTTAGCGCAATGAGGGATGAAAACCTTTGGCGCAAACTTAATTTAGCGCATTGACACCATCCTGTCAATAAAATTAGCGCACAGTGACTGTAGGACTTTGTTTCGCAGACATCGCCGGTAGCAAATTGCCGTCCATGAATCGTAATTTTTTTGTAACGTCAGACAAAAAATATCCGTCGTGACTCATGTTCGCACGATCGTTGGTAATACGAAATAATTATCAATTCTATTAAAATGATGAAAGAAAATAACGCTGTTAATATATATCGTCCCAATTTTCAACTTGGCGTTACGAATCATTTTACGGCAACGACGCTAACATTCCGATTTTATTCACGTTGTGTAAATAGATCCTTTTAAAGACTGCGCATCTAATGTACATGTTCACAGCGATATACATAGAGGTATTGACTACATGCCGGTACGTGTCTTGGAAAATTGAATTGCCTATTCGTATGCTTGTATTAATGTTTGTAAACTTTTATTTATATATCTTCTTTTTTACCGTATATGTACCTTGGGTTATAAAGAACTGTGTTTTCACACAAATGTTACGCCATCTAAATATAAGCGAGATAGATGTCTTCTAGTTAGAAATAATACATATGAACGTCTATTCCTGCATTAAGGTACGACTACCATTTTTATCTGATTGGTTGGAATGAAAATTTGTTCCGATTTAATACAACTTCAGTAACTTCATGACGGTACATGATAATCACGGTGCGTGTACTATGATCATTGTGTACCAAAGCGCTAGCGTTAATCCAATTATCTACTTAGCTATAAAAACAACAATCGTAATTGCCGGATAGACCATGCCGTGGACACAGTGTATTGCACTTTGAATAAAATGTCGAATACTTTCTCATTGAAATTGAATCTAAAAAAATTTAGCGCACTTCTTAATTTAGCGCAACCATGCCTTTGCGCTAATGGCGCTAAAATAATTCGAGCGCTAAATATTCTCGTTTTACAGTACCACAAAAATCATGCGACACGTCGATGATATTTTTTGTCTGAGTTTTGTGGTATACCTACTTGAAACAAAAAAAAAACCAAGAATGCTTAAAAAAGGACCTAATTATAGATTTTGTCAAATGCCATGAGGTGCTCACGGAAGCATTAGATTATTATACGGAAAGATGGTGTAAATCAGAAGGAGTCGAACCGCATCCTCTGAGTGACTGGAAAAACCTCATTTTAGACATAACGGATAATCGAATAGATAACTTCCATAAAAACCTTCATCTTTTTCAAAATCCACGTTCCAAATCAGAAAGATATTTCAATTCCAAACTAAGTAAATTACATGAAAAATATGTCTTCGTACCAGCTGATAAAGCAGCCAACAACACCATTATCATTTGAAAACGTTACTACATATCAACTTTGGTTTCGGAACTTTCTTCTACTAATACATATATCAAAAGTAATGAAAGTATATCTAACATTTTAAGCAAGCATAACAGTTAACTGTCTTCATGCAATATCTCTATTTCTAAATTGGATCTCCCAACACTATATTGCATACCGAAACTGCACAGGTCTCCTTACAAATTTCGATTTATTGTTAATTCTAGTAACTGCTCCACTACAAGTTTGTCTAGAAATCTGACGTCAGCACTTACTGCTATTAAAGAACACATAACTAGATATTGTGAAACGGTTCTAAACAGGAACGATGTAAATTTATTTTGGTCTATTTAGAATTCAGGGGATGTGATTGACAAAATGAAATCTTGAAATTTCCAAACCAATACGATTTCTTCATACGAATTATCTGATATGAACACCACACTTCCTTTTTTGACAAAATTAATGATCGATTATCTAATCTCATTAAATTGTGTTTTGATCGAGAGCGGAAAACTTACATTTTTACATCTGAATCGAGGGTTTCTTTTCCTCGACAGACTACAAATCATACAAATCATGGACATGTAGTGACTTGTGTAACGCCTTGTCCTTTCTCTTGGACAATACTAGTATTTATGTTAGATTTGGTGAGGTTCTCTACAAGCAGGTCGTAGGTATTCCTATGGGCACTAACTGTGCGTCATTTTCTGCAGATTTATTTTTATGCACGTATGAAAAAGAATTTATCCCAAATCTTCAAAAGCAAAGAAAATTTGATGATCTGAAATGTTTCAATAATACTTCTAGGTATGTGGATGATATTCTAACCATTGACAATCCTGCTTTTGAATTATATAAGAATGAAATGTATCCACAACAATTAACACTTAACAAGGCAAACGTTACAAATACAGAAACACCGATTTTGGACCTTAATATCAAAATTGTAAACGGAAAGATTCATACAAGTGTATATGACAAAAGGGATGATTTCGGATTCAACATAGTAAATTTCCCCTGGCTTGACGGTGATGTTCCAAGATTACCGTCATACGGCATTTACATATCACAGCCCATCCGGTACGCTAGAGCCAGTACTGATATTTTGGATTTTCACAGTACAAATTTACAAATTACCAAAAAACTTTTAGGTCAAGGTTTCCGTTTTCATAAACTAGTTCAGACTTTCAGGAAATTTTACAAAAATTACTGTCAACTTCTTTTAAAATTCGGATCTATACACGCAACAGAGTACATTAGTTTGGGTATTACACAACCCGTCTTTTATGGTGATATAATAAACAAAATTAGTCCACCTGTCAAAACCTCTTTAGAGAAGACAGGGCCCCGACCACCTGTCCTCTCTGAAAGTCAGTCGGACTCCTCGGGTGATTACATACATTAGCTCGCTACAACCTGCAGAGCACGGACTGCATTACGCATGCCCTCTTTATATATACCTTTACATATTCATCTGTGTTTTTGGGCCTCTACGTTTCGCATACAGTGAGGAGGTTGTTTTTTACCACAATTGTACGTTCTTCGAGACCTCTTGGTAATTGGAGAAGTGAATGGGTTGTGCGCACGTAATCCAGTATAACCACACCATTTGCTACTTGCGTGACAAATGGCCGTCCAAAGTCGACACCTGTTGCCCATTGGTCTCGTCGGTTTATGCGTTGTAATTTGTGTCTGATGTTTACATGTCGTGTGTCTCTTCAGTCTCGTGCTGTATACGTCTTTTGTGTTTTTGCTTCGGGTGTTTTGCTGTTTTGCTGTTGATGCTGCAACGGGGTCTTGTTGGAGATCTCCTCCCTTCCTCAGTGATATCTTAGGCAGTAAACGTAACTAACTTTGAGTGAGTAGCTAAATTTAAAGCCTTTTTGCTCTCAACATGAAATGAAGTTTGCGTACTTGGAACATTGCATACGACATTGGTAGTTTTATTTATATTAAATTTTCTATCTAAAAATAGACACTATGAATGAAAGGAATATGTCAGCTAGGAGAGGGGTTCAGTACGTCCATCGCTAACTTAGTCACTGTGTCTAATATGATACGATACGATATGTGTCTGATGGAGTCGGATGCGGAATGCGTGATGTCTAATATATTATGTCTGATACGATTGAATCCTATCATACATAATGTGGTATCACACATCCTATCAGACATCAAATAAGACATATTTCATCAGGCAAAGCGAATCTTATATTAGCGCGCATGTATTCAGGATTTTTTTTAATATCTTAATTAGCTTTCGAGTAAACTAAATCTAACGATGATCATGAAACAAGTCCACATCCTGCAAGTGAGAAGTGACAGAAATAAATAATGCAGGCTATAGATAAAAACAAATACAAAAAAGCATGTTAAAGTATCCCATGTACAATAGGGTATTTCCCATGCCTGATAAGGTACCATTAGCTATATTTTTTCGAAAGGTGTTAATGCCCACTGCTCAGAAACAATATTTTTGGGGACAGAAAAACAACGGGGAATGGAGCATTGAAAATGTCTGTTTTCTCTAAAAAACATATGCAAAATAACAAAGCTGTACAAGTTTTCCACTTTAATATTTAAGGCATGTGAGTCTTATATCTGCACTGGGGCCATCATTACCTTTCGGAAAATATATACTATATTATACCTTAAAAGGCATAAAATTTACCATACTTTACAATGGATATTATAAGAACGCTTTGTAAAATTGTACAACGGATACGGCAGATTTGTTTAATGTTAAACGTCTTTAAATTCAATAGCATCATTTAAAAACAGATCAATTTTCAGCATGGACAAGACATGCACGTTTCGGGTACTTAACCCTCGTCAGTTATCATTCGTAGTTCAAAATAAGCTTATGAGATACTTCACAAGAAATATGTGTCGGAGTCTGATTTTTTGAGTTCATGACACAACATAGGGAATTGAAAAGATATCACAGGCTGAACAAAAAATAAAACCAGATGTCAATAGAAACCCGAATTTCCTCTGACACGTACATTTATGATCATCCACGCTCTAAAGCAATTAGAAACGCCCTATGATAGATCATTGACAGAATCCTGTATACATGTATAAATATTGAGTATTTCATTAATAATGCAGAAGGGTTCCAACTCTATACCTTTTGGTGTTTGAGCCGTCGACACAGGGGGAGAGATTCAATGATTCAGACCCCTAACAAATAACATATCAATTTTTATGTCGCTTGCGAAGCATAACGACACTTAGGGATTACTTTGTCCGTCTGTCTGTCACAACCTAAAAGGGATTCGAAGTGTCGCAATGACTCGCTGGCGACACATGCATCCCTTGGAATGATTTTGTCAAACATTGTCTCCATGAACCCTAGTTCTATATTTAAAACAAAAATATTTGTCTTTTCTTGATTATGGTCTGTAATACAACTGACGATAAAATGAATAAAATTCTACCTACATGGTTAGCTCAGTCGGTCAAACCGTTTGACACGTCAGTTGAATGATCTCGGCCAGGATTAATTCCAGGACCGGTCAAATTTTCCATTATGACGGTTTGGGCATCGTGTCCGGCGATTAGCTCAGTCGGTTAGAGTGTCCCAATAGCTGAAGGTCTCATGTTTGATTCCTGGACCGGCCACATTAATTTCCATTCTGCCTGTCACAAGGTACTATTCTGCTAGTCATATTATAAGGAAAATCAAGATTTGCTTGTGGGTACGTCAACTATGGGAATGAACTAGGGATTTAATTGTTTCTCAAATGTGTCTCATGGATTCTAGTGAACATACAAGTGGGGAAAATTCAATATTTGGCAGCGTGCGTGTGACGGCTGGCTCATTCGATGAGATCATCTGCCAAGATGTTTTATTCCACCTATGAAATGTATACATGTAGGTATCATCTGCCATGGTACAGCTAGGAGTTTAGAGTGTCTGTCGGTATAAAGAAAAATACTTGTTGCATCATCTTTTTAGCTGCAAAGTAATATACTATTTTCATATTTCCAGAAGTCTTGCATTTTGGACGCTCCGAGTCCCGAAATCACAACGTTTGACGTTCTTTTTTTATTATGTTCCATTTATTAGATCTGTTTGATGTCGCAGTCGAAGTTGCGTCAAATGTTGTCATGTTGGGTCTTGGCCTGTATACAATTAAAGTCTACTGCGGTAATGTGAAATTTGTCTATTAAATTACCAGAAATGGCACTCGATACTTATTACGCAATTATTTCAACATATTTTCTTATAGTCTGAACCATCTCGGCCTATATCTGTTCCTGAAAAATCAACAAAATAATTGTGTGCAGGTTTATGGTGCAAAACGCTGCGGGAAAGAGGATTGCTAAAAACAGCTGAAGAGTTTCCAATGTTGACTCCGAAACGAACACGGAATTTGCACCATCGACGATCTGAAAGAAATATGCAGACAGGCTATTTTAAAGGTTTTACTTCATAAATGAATTATCTTTCCGTGCGCATGTCCGTCCGTCTGATGATAATACTTGCACATTTAAGGCCATGTATGTGAAATATTCTGCTTTACGTGTGCGGGCTGGTACCTTTTGAGAGAAAATACCAGATAAAAAAAGTATACATTTACTAATAATTCGAGATTGACATAGGTATCCTGGCTTACCGAAAAAGTTCCACCACGGCTTGTTTACTTGAATCGAAAAAATGCTCTAATGGATCAATTTAAACCCCGACTTTTGCTTAAATAACTCACATTCCTGTCTTCCCTGACCTGTGCAGGGGATATGTGCCTTTAATGTCATTTTAGAATAATACATCTTATTGACAACAATACAAAAAATATGTTTGTGTGTTTTCGCCTAGCTGGAGGGCGCCTTTTTATAAAACACCAGTATGGAAAATATTAAATACCACGGCCTAATCCCTATCAACAGTGCATGACTACTGAAGCGTAGAATTGTGGTAAAAGTAATGTAAGGTAAAATAAATGCAACTGCTCTTATGTATGAATTAGCTAAATAAGATCCTGACGATAGCAACACACAATAGAGCGCCAAAATGAGCATTCACGGACCCCTAGCAAGCTAGATTTGGGACCAGGTGCCCGGGAGGAGTAAGCATTCCCTTTTTTCTAGCTGCACCCACCAGCGAAGCTCTTACACGAAAATGAAAATAATTTATAATAATACATACACTGTCTGAGGTTATGTCTATATAGAAAGTGCTATGGCGTTCATGTCAGGGAAAATTATTCAAAATACTTACTGTTAAACCCCTCGCGGGAAGTTTTTTTACGAGCTCCACACGGCAAAGGGCTTAAGTGTGACACAAATGAGTTAAAGAAGATCCCGACGATAATCTCATCAGCACTCATAATAGAGCGCCAAATTGAGCATAGACGGACCCTAGCAAGTTAGAGGTCCAACCAGGTGCCCGAGAGGATAAAGCATTTATCTGAAAGTAATACTGTTCCGACCTGTGTCATGGAGACGACAACAGTTGCACACTAATGTTCCTCAATTAATGTTTGTTTCTTTCACGTTTTCAGATTTGGCGTGTGTTTCCTTTTATCCCCTCCTTTCGTTTTATTTGATCGTTCAGTCTTGGTGTTGTCTGTTCACACTTTGCTATCATATCCACGATATCTTTAGAATATTGGTAGGTCGCACAATTGTAAGCTTTCTATCAATTTGGTACTCCGATCGAAATGTACAGATACATTTCATTGACAACAATTACGTTGTATTTCTATATATTTATTTTACATTTTTCTATATCTATGTAATGAATGAGGTGTTAACTACGTTGTGAAACAATAAAAGGTTATGGCTTAACGAAAAGTATATGAAATTAAATTGCAAGCTCTAGAAAGGAAAAAGATGTCATGTTTAACTCCAAGATACGCCATTTTTTGCATATCCATTTGACACACCTTTTTCTTAATCTCCTAAATATCATTTTCCATTTGCTTGCATTGTCATATAGAAAACATAATGTTCCTTGGTTTTCAGGTACATTTAATATAGAATTTCCATTCCTGAAAACTCATACAAGTTAAGATAAATTAGCGCGTGAAAATATAGAGCAAAAGATGAGAAATATATTAAATACTTATTATTGTATTAAATACTTGGAAAAGTAGCATGTGTATACATGTATGCATACATATAAGTGAAAAGAGGATTTCCATTGGAAGAACAAAATCGCATATTTGACTAATGATTTCACTGTTACCAGATATTACATGATGAATAAGATAAAGTTGATATTTTCGGTCTTGTTCCCTCCAGAGATTGCTTCCAATGAAAATTAAGAAAGGAAACAAATATAACACATCTTCAAATTCATAGCATCATTTAGGAACAGATAAAGGGGTAGGGCTACGAAGCTCCTAAAACGGCCCTGCGATTTTCCTTAAAATCAAACTTAATGTAAAATACTTAATGTGAAATTAATGTTCCCTGCTTTAAATGAAAGGAATATATCACCAACCGAAACACCATAGAAAATCTTATGACGTCATTAAGTGACGTCATTTTGACATAATTGACAGAATATGGTCAAAAATGCTCTAAAATGTGTCTTTAGTGGAGAATTTGGACGTGGCCACATGCGTCGAGAAACATTAAACTTTTATGACAAGAAGATATCATGATTATCTTTCATTTGTAAATTTTTCATGTTCCTCGATGCATGTGGTCAATGCTAATTTTAGAGAAAAATGATGGTTTGGAGCGATCTCACGGAAAATTGCCTATTTTGTGGATATCAAAGGGCATAACGCTACTGATAAATGCATTGTTTGCAAAATCTCAACACATTTAGTATATAACGTTACAAAGTATCAAATCACAAAAAAAATATTCAATAAATTCACGTTAAGAAACAGGGTCGATTTAGGGGTCTCGCGGCCTTATCCTCTTGCAGCATGTACCAGACATACACATTACAAAATCCTTAATCCTTGATCCTTAATCCAAACAAGAATATATGGCCAAAGACTGTGAAATTAATGTAAACATATACCGAAGACAAAACAAAGCAAACGAACAAACATGACATTAAAACTTTTATCTCATATTCGAAAGTGCATACGATGTAATGATCGTAAAATAATGTTAGTTGTACTTTGAAACGTCAGAATATTTCATTTCAATTACAACTCGGTACGTGGGATTACTGTTTGAAATCAAACACAAAGTCCAAAATATTATTAAACAAAACTTATTATTGAAAACCAAGCAGGTTTTAGGGAAGGTTATTGCATAATTGACAATGTTTTCATCTTATATACACTGATGAATAATGTACAAAGCAAAATAAAAAAATTATATTGTATTTCCATAGATTTTGGAAAGGCCTTTGATAGAGTATGGAGAAAACGGGATGATCTACAACAATACAACTTCTCCACCCACCCAGCGAAACTAACCCACAAGAAAGCGATACATAAATGACATAATACAAAAACTACAACCACAAAAAAATACACCACAAAAATCACTAGAACACCATACAAAACAATCGAAATAGACTTACAAAAACATCAAACATTAATGACAACGCATAAAAGGAAGGAGACATATATGCACCAAGCGGCGACTTTGTACGGTCATCTGCTTTAAGTTAATGGTGTGTTTATCCGGATTACGTGCGCACAACTCTCCCACTTATCCGGATAAACAGAGGTCTCCACAGACGCACACTAGTTGTATAAACATAAAACTCTCACTGTAAGGTGATGTCACAAACAATGGAGAAACGAGTTATTGGATAAAATGTCAATGAATAATTTTAATGAAAAGAAAATAAGATAATATATAACATGTATCAAGACATTAAATCAAGAATATTTTTAATGGCGAATGATCAGATTTTTTCATATATTATAATGGACTAAGACAAGGGGAAAATTTATCTCTTTTTTTATTTTCACTATACTCGAATGACCTGGAACTATTTATGGAAAGTCACAATATCTCTGGTATTGACTGTATAAAAGATGGATTTAAAGACTTATTTCACGTGTACGTTAAACTTTTCTTCTGTTGTATGCAAATGACACTGTGCGTTTTAGTGATTCTTTGGCAGATTTAAAATTACAACGAGATATATTTAAAAATCATTGTAATATCTGGAAACTTAAGGTTAATATAAGTAAGACAAAAGTAGTCATATTTTCAAAAGGTAGAGCAAACCGAGATGTAACACTTGAGAATGAAAAATTAGAGGTTGTCAAAATTTTTTTAGGAGTTTTACTCTCACAAAGTAGACAATTTAATGAAGCAAGGAAAGAGAATGCTAAAAAGGCTACGAAATGTGCTAATGCTATTCTTAAAAAAAGTAGATTGCATCATTTATCTGTCAAATGTTAAAATAATCTTTTTGATAAAATTATGAGGCCAATATTATCATATGGATGTGAAATTTGGGATATCAGTTATTTAGACAAATAAGAAGGAGTCCATTTAAAGATTTGTAAAATGCTTTTAAAACAAAGGAGGGGATCTCCAACAACACCAGGTTGAAGTATCCACAGCACAACCCCAAAACACCCAATGCAAAAACACAGACCAGACAATCACAGAAAGAGACGCAAAAGGAACAGGGAACGTCAACGCACAACACAGAAACATCAAACACAAAGGACTACACAAAAACCAACGAGACCGAATCTGAGAAAAACAACTCAGAATTATATAGTTTATGGTGAATTAGGTATTCATCCTTTGTCAACAGACTTTTATGCAAGGATGATTTCTTACTTGTCAAAACTAATACAGTCAAACGAGAGTAGAATTCAACAATATTGTACCAATTTTTTTTTATACAAAAAATATGAATTGTACTTTTAACAGTGCATAGTTGACACAAATATGTAAGATACTTTATGACTGTGGTTTCAATTATATATGGCTTTCACATAATTTTGCTTTGTTTGATAAGAAATTGTTATGTCACTTAATTCAACTTAAAATATGAATCCAAACTTAGCAACGCCAACGCTGCAAGATACACCCGTCCGGGATTCTGTTCTCATAAATATTTTGTGAATGCAATTATGTCAGTCTTAGTCACAATATAACTTGATATTTAACATCATGTCTCAATAATGCGATAAAAAGAGAACTTATAAGAAACATGAAAGAATATGTTTAAGAAGAATATGTTTGTTCTTTAGATGCATTAAGTTTGAATCAAATATAGTATTTAAATGATTTGTCAAAATAAAATTTCAAAAAACCCCCGATATTTTTAGCCACAAAATGACATTGACCTTGTTTTGTACGTTTTGGGTACTTAACTCACAACAGTGATCCACAATCTAAATAATGTAATATGGCCAAACAATGTCCAAAAATGTACTAAAAGACGTAGCAGGATATGATGCTACAGGACCTACCATTTTTAGATTTCAAGAAATTTTGATAATCCTTTATCTTGAAAGACTTCAGAAAAAAAGAAACCATGACCTGGGACGGATGGACGCATGCAAGCACGCACGCACGGAAGGTGCCATTACATAATACAACTTGTTTTGTTACGGGCGTATAAAAAGCATATCAATTCTTAGAAAAAAAAACACAGAACGTTCTCACTAGTGACGAAAATCTGCCAAACAGACTGAGACAAAAACACAGCTACAAGGAATTACGAAGGACAACGTTCACTTAATGGAATGAATAACTTCAGAGTACACACGTAACACTTTTCACCAGAAACGTTTTAACAATATTTACATTATATTTACTAAGTGTCCTTTGCCAAAGGCCATACCCTAGTAAATTTCAACCGTATATTGTCATCCAATGTAACAGAGAGATGCGGTGAGGAGCGAATAGTAGATCTAGTATGTCTGTCTAGGTTAGTGTCACACAGTGTAACGACAAACTGATGGTGGATATCAATAACAGACTGTAGCAACCTCCCCCACCCTTCCACTGTCATATTTACCCACTGTAACTCTACCTCCTGTAATACTGACATACCTGGTGCTAGTCCAAGGTCTCTGTTTCCCAGGGACACGCTCTCAAGATATAACCTTTGTAACTGGTCACAGTCCGATAGAAGAGGAACTTGTACAGTGACATCTGTATTCGGTATTGTGACATCCCAAAGATGTAATAAAGTGAGTGCAGGTCCACAGATGATATTAACAGACCTACCAGTTTCCATACCATGGATATGGACCATTCTGAGTGACTTCGTGCGTTGTGCGTTACATAAAAAGTCGTTCAGTACTTTGTTAGTAATACCATGCTCTCTGTTAGTAGATACACGGTCTAACCTTAAGGACATTATATCTACATTAGGATCAGATAGGAGTTTTCTTGTCAAACTTACTGTCTCATTGTCACTGTCATACAACAGATAAATATCCGATACATGAAATTTCACTGGACTGTCTGTTGCTGACGTGTCTCTCTGTCTGTACTGTAACTCCCTATACCAACTTATCTGTAGTTTGTAAAGTTCTATCAATGTACTGTAACCGTAGCCAGGTGACTGCCTGTATTGACATATCTTAGTGTCAGTATTTGTTACCCTTACAAAACATTGTGAAATATTACTACCCAGGGACGGACAAATACCACATACAAACATTATAACGTTAGACAAATCCATGATAACCCATATGTTACAAAGATGTTCACAGAATACATCACTCATCTTTTTGGAATTAACAATGTAGATAGCAGCCAGTAATTCTTGGACGGATTTGTGAAAGAAATGAACGCTCACCTTTTCTTCTATAACACTATGTACATCTCTCTGACTGACCAAACCTATAAGAAGGGCCCACTCTAATTCTTCCTTACCCATTTCTGTCTCCAAATCATTTTTCAGAAAGACTAACTTCAATTCTTGAGATACAAGACCCTCATAAGCTACTTTTCCTAGTTTAAGTAGTACAGGAAAGCAATTCTTTATATTTTTCTTAGAGGAAAATAGTGGTGGTAAATCAACACTGATTTCTTCAAAGCTCAATTTTCCAGTTACATGTTTAAGATGTGCTCTCTGAATCAACATATCAACCATGGCAATATAAAAACTTGTAATACTATTCCCTACTTGTTCCCCCTCACACCATATTTGAACACAAACAACAGCTAACAAAGGAATTTTTATAAATGAATTCAATGTTTCATTGTCTAATTTGCTAATAATTTCTTGTCTTTTTGTTTCGTATTTAGCAGTACCTGGTTTCATTTGATAATAATGCGCAAGTACTTTTTCTGTTACAGATTCGATACCTTCGTCGTCAAGTCCTAGTATTTCAATCACTCTATCATCACAACGTATAACTCCTGCAATTTCAGAAAACTTCCATGGTCGCATGGTTGTAAAAATAACACAGTTTGAAATGTTACCTATGTTAGGCATTCCTTTATACTTGAGCCTTTCCATGACGGACTGATCGGGTTTCCACTCGTCCAAGCCGTCTATCATGATAAAACATCGGTATTTATCACAAGATAATACGTGTTTGGCGGCTGTTTGAAGACTAGTGTCAGTTCCTAGAATATCCTGACAAATCATATATATGATATTATCTCGTATCGTGTCTACATGTCTTAATGATATGAGAAAAACGAAATGAAACTGACTGAGGAAAGATTCCCATTTATTCATTCCACGACCGTCATCATAGGGTTTCTGAGTGTTACACCATGTTTTAAGGAGCCAGTTACAGTAAGTAGTCTTGCCGTGAGCGGCTTTCCCTATCATATACACACGTGGTACCGGCTTACCATTTTTAGTCATTAAATCCTCTGGACTTTTAACTTGTGTCCTATGTGGCAGTTTTCCGTCCTGAAGGTACATATCCCCTGTATGATTATCCTTGGTATCCTCCTTTATGACAACTGACGAGAACAGTTGCTCTATCGGTAGCTTGTCACAGTCCGATTGTAGAGGTGACAGTGGGATTTCTTTCGTTTCCATTTCATTAATTTCAATCATTCTCTGCTTTAATGTGTTGACATCAGGTTCATTTTCTACAAAAGTACATTTGAATATTTGAATTTGTGGGTTTCATGAAAAATTTATATAGATATTATGCTCAGATAGTAAAAGCTGTAGAAGGTGAGAACCCTCCTGTAAACTTACATTTCTATTGGAACAGAGTTTAGACAAATAAGGATAATGACCATATCCCTGTCTACAGCACAAAATCGATAACCCAGAAAATCAGAAACCGAAGGCACACAAGATCAGGATAAAACAGGAACCAAAGCAAATATGACATTTTTCGAAATATTTGTTAATTGATTGTAGATGCGACAGTTTAGTAATAACACTTTCCAACGAATCATACATTCAATTTGTATTCCTATAAATCGTTCTTTTTCTTGCAAATAAAGTACTTCAATTCGTACATTAGATTTAAAAATAGGATACAAAATTGTTTTTACACCACAAAAAAAGTTGTCAATCAAAAATCCAAGCATCCTGATGGTATCGTCTTCGGTAAACTTTTTGTTTTAATCAGAGTTAAAGAAGATCCTGACAATAATCTCAACACCACTCACAATAGAGCACCAAATTGAGCATCGACGGACCCCTATCAAGCTAGAGGTGGGACCAGTTGCCCGGGAGGAGTAAGCATTCCCTGTTGGCTAGCCGCACCCGCTGTCAATGTTCACGCACGAAAATGAGAACAACATATAAAATACATGCACTGTCTGAGGTTAAGTTTAAATAGAAAGGCGGGTGAGGCTAGTCAACAGGGGATGCTTACTCCTCCTGGGCACCTGGTTCCAGATCTACCTTGCTAGGGGTTCCGTCGATGCTCAATTTGGTGCTCTATTGTGAATGCTGTTGAGTTTATCGTCATGATCTTCTTTAACTCATTTGTGTCACACTTATGCGCTTTATGGAGCTCGTACAATGTTCTCTCGCGAGGGGAATTGACAGTAAGTGTTTTGAATATTTTCCCTGACATGGTCGCCATAGCTCTTTCTATAAAGATATAACCTCAGACAGTGCAATGCATATATTTTATATATTGTTTTAATTTTTGTGCATTAATATCGACGGCGGGTGCGACTAGCCAACAGGGGATGCTTACTCTATCCGGGCACCTAGTCCCACCTCTAGCTTGCTAGGGGTCCGTCGATGCTCAATTTGGTGCTCTTTTGTGAGCGCTGTTAAGATTATCTTCAGGATTTTCTTTAACTCAAATGCAAACGAAAGTAAAATTGTTTGCCGCTTTGTTAGCAGAAACAAATGACAAATATGGATAATGACCATATCCCTGTTTACAGCTCAAAATCGATAATTCAGAAAATCAGAAACTGAAGGCATACAAAATCAGAATAAAACAGAAACCAGAGCAAAGAAACAAAATCCTCCACCACATGAAAAGAAGCGGACTCCCGATATGAGAGTGAGACCAGGTGCCCAGGAAGAGTAAGAATCTCCTGCTTGCATGTAACATCCGCCGCTTCCATTCGGTAGTCTAAGAACTGTCACATCCGGTAACTTCCATTTCGGAAGACATAGAGTACAATCTGGTTGGATGGTTCAAATGGTCTATGACAGAATATCATCCACCATTCTGGAGAATTGGACATCATAATGTATGACGAGTTCTTCATATCGACCGTAGGACTTCCTCTGTGACGATGTTAGTCGGTCACAAACATATGCCTGAATGAGAAGCTTATCTGAAAGACGCCTAGCTCCCAGAACAAAATCCGTATATTTGGTACTTGCTCTGGCATAGCGTATCAACTGAGACATGAACACGCCATGAGCAGGCGATGAAGGGATGTTGCTGCTCAGAAAAGAAAAGTTTGTAATGCTGAAATTGAAGTCGTCACGTTTGTGATAGAGTGAGGTGTTCATGTGACCATCAGTGTCGTAGGACAACATTATGTCCAAATAGGATGCTGATTTTTTTTTCTCTGTAGTTTCGTTGACTTCAAGCTCCGAAGGATAGATACTATTCAGGTAATCCGCGAAATTTGGATTATTGATGGACAACACATCGTCTGTGTATCTGTAAGTGAAGTTGAAGTCAGAAGCTAAGTATCTTTTCCCTTCAGAGCCCAACGATTAAATGATTTCAGATTCCTACGAGTAAAGGAAAATGTCGGCAAGAAGTGGGGCACAATTGGTCCCCATTAGAATTCCGACAATTTGCCGGAAGACCTTTCCGTCAAACACAACAAAAATGTTGTCGATCAGAAAGTTTAAAATCTGAATGATATCAGTTTCAGTGTACTTATTTTCAGAATCGAACTTTTCCTTTACAAAGTAGGTTTTGTCATAGTTAACAACAAAATTTGTATTTGCGATTACCGTTCTTACTTGTAAACGCATTACTTATAATCTTTGCGAGTCTCTCTTTCAAATTAGAATGTGGAATTGTAGTGTAAAGTG
Organism: Pinctada imbricata; assembly: GCA_033119305.1. NCBI lineage: Eukaryota > Metazoa > Mollusca > Bivalvia > Pterioida > Pteriidae > Pinctada > Pinctada imbricata. The sequence goes on along the minus strand of VSWD01000003.1, from coordinate 4,345,709 downwards.
TCGAAAAATCAAAGGCTTTGATCGAATGGACTCTTCTAAAATGAGTGGATTTCAGATGTTCTAAAAGTTCCTTCGAATTCTTTAGAATCCACATCTGGTTGATACCATTGCGAGAATATACTGTCGAGCAATATTTTTGAAGCCCAGATTTGATTTCAGATAAACCTTGTTGAGTATGAATCGATACAGATTTGGTAGAACATTTTGATGAACAAGCTATGAAACGTTGTTTGTACGGATTCTTATGCATTTTAGGTATGCAGTATAAGTATGGCAAATCTTAATCTTAATTGTAAGTGTCGAAGACAAAGGAAGCAAGAACTGATCTGTGGTTATCTATTATTTCAGAGGTAAAAAGGTTTGTTGGGGTGTAAGTGGGATTTCCAGATGTCGAATTTAAACCCAACTCTTTAACTAGACTGTCGAAATAGTACTTTTAGCAAGTAAATGTGTAATTATTTGAGGCTTTGTCCGCTGGTGTGATGACATAATGTTCTTGGAAAAAAGTTCCCCGCGAGGGGTTTGACAGTAAGTGTTTTGAATATACTTCCCTGACATTGTCGCCATGGCACTTTCTATATAGACATTACGTCAGACAGTGCATAAATTTTATATATTTTCATTTCCATGCTTCATAAACATCGACGGCGGGTGCGGCTAGCCAACAGGGGATGCTTACTCCTCCCGGGCACCTGGTCCCACCTCCAGCTTGCTAGGGGTCCGTCGATGTTTAATTTCGTGCTCTATTGTGAGTGCTGTTGAGATTATCATCAGGATCTTCTTTAACTCATTGGAGGTAGGTAAGCTCTGTGATAAGCTCTGGGTCTTTAAATACAGACTTCAATCTGGTGTTCACAGTTAATTTTAATCGGTTAATTCTAGCTAAACGTAACCCTCTGATGGATTTTATCCAAAGATATATTTTTTATGGAGGTCAAAAAGTTCTTTGGCAACAACAGGGTCATGAAAAATTGAGTCGTGTCTGTTGTAAACCGAGTGCCGAAGATGCCCTATTCTTCTTCTAAGTCATTCTCCAATGATTATATCCATTCGGAGGGAGTGCCTAGTTCCATGTCCTTCTTTTGTTTTTGCTACCGCCTGGCGTACTCCTCACATGCATTCATAATTATTTCAAAGTTTTCCCGCCATTTGAACGATCGGGGTTTCCTGTATTTCGGACCTTTACTGAGGGTTTCTAAGTTCACTTTTGCCGAGGAAAGCAGAGGATGAACATTTGCATTGCATGGGGTTTTGTGAAAGGTGGTATATATCTAGACATTTCAAATTTTGTTTAAAATTGAATATTTTGGGAGCAAAGATTTTTTTTTCATGCATACGAAATAGAAGGAGCCTCCGGGTATTTGAAATAAGGAGGGTTTTTATCATTGACAGACCTGTTATTGAGGAGGTTGTTTTACACCACAATTGTACGTTCTTCTAGACCTCTGGGTAATCGGAAAAGTGGAAGGATTGTGCGCACGTAATCCAGGATAACTACACCTTCTGCTATTTCTGTTGGAGATGGCCGTCCTAAGTCGGCACCGGTTGCCCATTGGTCTCGTTGGTTTTTGTGTAGTCACTTGTGTTTGATGTTTCTGTGTTTTGCGTTGACGTTCCTTGTCTCTTATGCGTCTCATTCCGTGCGTGGGTGCTTTGTGTTTTTGCATTGAGTGTTTTGGGGTTTTGCTGTGGGTGCTACAACCTGGTGTTGTTGGAGATCCCTTCCTTTGTTTTAGAATATTGCTTAAACACAGAGCATCGATGCCCCTATTAGAAAATTTGATTTTAAGGAAGGGACAAAACTATTACGGAAAAAACACCATATTTTAAAAGGAAAGAACCCCTTGTTTTTCCTATAGCTACACACCATCTGTTGCATCTATCATTTATAATCATAAACGACTCCTGCAGTGTATTGATTTAAGTAATCCCTCCCTACACCCACTTCCTTGCGGATGCTCTTCCTCGGATTTCAACTACTCTCCTTGTAGACACGTTTTTACTGGTGACCTTAGTTTAGTCGAAGACGACAAGTTCAGAGAGTTGTAAAAAAGGGTCCAAAATACAGAGAAAATAACTCCTTTACAATGGAACCAAAATTTTAAAATTATCATGGACTCTTGTGAGGAATATGCTAGACGTTGGGCTACTTTTATCTAGAATTTACCGATTAAAATCAATTGTACATGTAAACACCAGATTCGAGTCTATCGTAAATGACCCTGAGGTTATCACAGAGCTTACCACCCTTCAAGAACATTATGTCATCACACCAGCAGACAAAGCCTAAAAAATGCACATTTACTTGCAAAAAGTACTATTTCGACAGTCTAGTTAAAGAGTTGGGTTTAAATTCGGCACCTTGAAATTCCACTTACATCCCATTAAACCTGTCTGCCTCTGAAATAAAAGATAAACACAAATCAGCTCTCACTTCCTTTGGCTTCGATACAAATAATTTAAATTTAGATTAACCAATCTTACACTGCAAATCTAAAATGCATAAGAATCCGAAACAAACAACGTTTCATCGCTGGTTCCTCAAAATGTTCTACTAAATCTGTGTCGATCTTACTCACCGAAGTTTTATCTGAAATCAAATCTGGACTTCAAAAATATTGTTCGATAGTATATTCCCTTAGCGATATCAACCAGATGTGGATTTTTTAGAACATCTGAAATCCACTCATTTTAGTAGAGTCCATTTGATAAAAGCCTTTGATTTTTCAACATTTTCACTACAATCCGCAAAAATTATAAGTAATGCGTTTACAAGCAAGAACGGCAATCGGAAATACATGTACATATTTATTGTTGTTGACAATGACAAAACCTACTTTGTAAAAGAAAAGTCCGATTCTGAAAATAACACACTTAAACAGAAATTATTCAGATGTTAAACTTCCTGATCGACAACATTTTTGTGCTATTTGTGGTGTTTGGAGGAAAGCAAATTGTCGGATATCCAATGGGGATCAATTGTGCCCACCTCCTTGCCGATATTTTTCTTAACTCGTACGAAGCTGAATTCATTCAATCTTTGGTCTCTGAAGGGAAAATATACTTAGCTTCTGACTCCAACTTATCTAACAGATATATAGACGATGTGCTGTCCATCAACAATCCAAAACTCGCGGATTACCTAAGCAGAATCCATCCCTCGGAGCTTGAAGTCAAAGAAATTACAGGGAATCATTCAGCATCCTATTTTGACATAATGTTGTCCTACAAAACAGATGGTCACTTGAACACCTCACTCTATCATAAACGTGCTACTTCGATTTCATCATCATAATATTTCCTTTTCTGAGTAGCAACATCCCTTCATCGCCTGCTTATGATGTGTTCATGATGTGTTCATTTCTCAGTTTGATACGCTATGCCAGAGCAAGTACCAAATATACAGATTTTATTCTGAGAGGTAGGCGTGGAACACGTGGCCAAATACTGTGAAACTGTCATGAATAGGATTGATGTAAACTTCTTTGATCTATTAAAAATTCAGGAGATGTGATTTACAAAATGAAATCAAGAACTTTTGAAGCAAATACGATTTCTTCATAGGACTTTTCTTATATGTACACCACGCCTCCTCACGACAAAAAAAAAATGATCGACTGTCCAAACTTATTAAATGGTGTTTTGATCGAGAGGAGAAAACTTATATGTGTACATCTGAATCGAAGGGTTTCTTTTCCGCCAAAGATTACAAATAATACAAATCATGGACATGTGGTGACCTGTGTATTACCTTGTCCTTCCTTTTTGACTATATTTATGTAAGATTTGGTGAGAAACCCTACAAGCAGGTTGTAGGGATTCCTATGGGTACTAATTGTACAGCATTTGACTCAGATTTATTTTTATACACGTATGAAAAGGAATTTATTCAAAATCTTCAAAAGCAAAGAAAAAATAATGATGATGTGAAATGTTTCTTTGGTACTTCTAGGTACCTGGATGATATTCTTACCATCGACAATCCTGTTTTTGAAAAGTATTGAAATGTTATTAATGATCGATTATCTAATCTCATTAAATGGTGTTTTGATCGAGAGCGAAAAACTTACATTTGTACATCTGAATCGAAGGGTTTCTTTTCCTCGACAGACTACAAATCATACAAATCATGGACATGTAGTGACCTGTGTAATGCCTTGTCCTTCCTCTTGGACAATATTTATGTTAGATTTGGTGAGGATCTATACAAGCAGGTTGTAGGAATTCCTATGGGTACTAAGTGTGCGCCTCTTGTTGCAGATTTATTTTTATACACTTATGAAAAAGAATTTATCCAAAATCTTCAAAAGCAAAGAAAATTTGATGAGCTGAAATGTTTCAATACTACTTCTAGGTATCTGGATGATATTCTAACCATTGACAATCCTGCTTTTGAATTATATAAGAATGAAATTCATCCACAAGAATTAACCCTTAACAAGGCAAACCTTTCAAATACAGAAACACCCTTTTTGGACCTAAATATCAAAATTGTAAACGGAAAGATTCATACAAGTGTATATGACAAAAGGGATGATTTTGGATTCAACATAGTAAATTTCCCTTGGCTTGACGGTGATGTTCCAAGATTACCGTCATACGGCATTTACATATCACAGCTCATCCGGTACGCTAGAGCATGTACTGATATTTTGGATTTTCACAGTAGAAATTTACAAATAACCAAAAAACTTTTAGGTCAAGGTTTCCGCTTTCATAAACTAGTTAAGACTTTCTGGAAATTTTACAAAAATTACAGTCAACTTCTTTTAAAATTCGGATCTATACATGCAACAGAGTACATTACTATGGGTATTACACAACCTGTCTTTTATGGTGATATGATAAACAAAATAAAGAGGATCAAAGGTAGGCAGCATAACCATCGAAAATGCGTCAGAATCATCAAACGCCTTTTATACCGTGGATATGATCCTAATGTCACCAGACGGACACTAGGCTTGGTACTTGACCAATCTACAGTCTTGTACAAGCGCATCCTTGAGACTTGCACTCTGACTGACTGTGACGACGGGACTCCATGACGGGCCCTGTCCAAACCTCTTTAGAGAAGACAGGGCCCCGACCACCTGTCCTCTCTGAATGTCAGTCGGACTCCTCGGGTGATTGCATACATGAGCTCGCTACAGCCGGCAGAGCACGGACTGTTTAACGCATGCCCTCTTTTTATATCCATTTACATATTCATCTGTGTCTCTGGGGCCTCTGCGTTTTGCGGTCGTGTTTGTGTGATGTCATCTTACAGTGAGGAGGTTGTTTTACACCACAATTGTACGTTCTTCGAGACCTCTGGGTAATTGGAGAAGTGAGAGGGTTGTGCGCACGTAATCCAGGATAACCACACCATTTGCTACTTGCGTGACAGATGGCCGTCCTAAGTCGGCACCGGTTACCCATTGGTCTCGTCGGTTTATGTGTAGTCTTTTGTGTTTGATGTTTACATGTCGTGTGTCTCTTTTCCGTCTCGTGCTGTACTCGTCTTATGTGTTTTTGCATCGGGTGTTTTGGTGTTTTACTGTTGATACTGCAACGGGGTCTTGTTGGAGATCTCCTCCCTTCTCTTTAAACAAGGCAAACGCTACAAGCACAGAAACACCATTTCTGGACCTAAATATCAAAATAATTTATGGAGAGATTCATACAAGTGTGTAGGACCAAAGAGATGATTTTGGATTTAACATAGTAAATTTACCCTGCCTTGACGGTGATGTTCCTAGATTTCCGTCCTGTGGTATCTACATTTCACAGCTCATCTGGTATGCTAGAGCATGTACTGATGTTTTGGATTTTCATAGTAGAAATGAACAAATTACCAAGAAACTTTTAGGACAATGTTATCGCTTTCACAAACTAGTTAAGCATTTCTAGAAATTTTACAAACAATATTGTCAACTTCTTTTGAAAATCGGACAAATACAGGCAACAGAGTATATTACATTGGGTATTACACAACCTGCATTTTATGGTGACATAATTAACAAGATAAGAAGGATCAAAGATAGACAATATAACTATCTAAAATGCGTCAGAATCATCAAACGCCTTTTATACCGTGGATATAATTATAATGTCACCAGACAGACACTAGGCTTGGTTCTTGACAAATCTGCAGTCTTGTACCAGCGCATTCTTATAACTTGCACTTTGACTGACTGGACTACGGGACTCCATGACGAGCTCTGTCCAAACCTCTTTAGAGAAGACAGGGTCCCGACCACCTGTCCTCTCTGAATGTCAGTCGGACTCCTCGGGTGATAACATACATGAGCTCGCGGCGGGAGAGCACGGATTGTATTACGTACGCCCTCTTTTTATATCCATTTACATACTCATCTGCGTTTTGATGTCTTGTTTGTATGTGTTCATCTGACAGTGAGGAGGTAGTTTACACCACAATTGTACGTTCTTCGAGACATCTGGGTAATCGGAAAAGTGGGAGGGTGGTACGCACGTAATTCAGGACAACTACACATTCTGCTATTTCCGTGGCAGATGGCCATCCTAAGTCGGCACCGGTTTCCCATTGGTTTCGTTGGTTTATGTGTAAGCCTTCGTGTTTGATGTTTCTGTGTTGTGCGTTTACGTTCTTTGTCCCTTTTGCGTCTCTTTTTGTGCTTGTCTGCTTTGTGTTATTGCATTCGGTGTTTTGGGGTTTGCTGTGGGTGCTGCAACCTGGTGTTAATGGAGATCCCCTCCTTTGTTTCAGATGAGCTTCTCTGTCAGGAATACGTTTATATAGGGAACTCGTCATACACTATGATGTCCTAATCTCCAGAATGGTCGATGATATTCTGTCAGAGACCATCCAACCAAAGATTATACAGTAACTTTATATCTTCCAAATAGAAGTAACGGGATGTGACAATTCTACCGAATTGAAGTGATGGGTGTTGCATGCAAGGAGACAGTAAGTGTTTTGAATATATTTCCCTGACATTGTCGCCATAGCACTTTCTACAGAGACATAACGTCAGACAGTGCATGAAGTTTATATATTGTTTTCATTTTCGTGCTTAAACATCGACGGCGGGTGCGGCTAGCCAGCAGGGGATGCTTACTCCTCCCGGGCACCTGGTCCCACCTCTGCCTTGCTAGGGGTCCGTCGATGCTTAATTTTGTACTCTAATGTGAGTGCTGTTGAGATTATCGTCAGGATCTTCTTTAACTCATTTGTGTCACACTTATGCCCTTTGCCGTGTGGAGCTCGTAAAAAAGTTCCCCGCGAAGGATTGGACACTAAGTGTTTTGAATATTTTCCCTGACATTGTCGCCATAGCACTTTCTATAGAGACATAACGTCAGACAGTGCATGAAGTTTATATATTGTTTTCATTTTCGTGCTTAAACATCGACGGCAGGTGCGGCTAGCCAGCAGGGGATGCTTACTCCTCCCGGGCACCTGGTATCACCTCTGGCTTGCTAGGGGTCCGTCGATGCTTAATTTTGTACTCTATTGTGAGTGCTGTTGAGATTATCGTCAGGATCTTCTTTAACTCATTTGCATGCAAGGAGGAGATGCTGACTCTTCCTTGGCACCTGGTCTCACTCCTATATTGGGAGTTCGCTGCTTTTTTTATGTGATGGAGGTTTTTTTACATTTGCTTTGATTGTTGTTTCATCATGATTTTGTATGCCTTCGGTTTCTGATTTTCTGAATTATCGATTTTGTGCTGTATATAGGGATATGGTCATTATCCATATTTGTCTTTTCACAGCTAACAGGTATGTCAGATTTGACGGCCTTACAAGCAACCCATGCAAAATTTTTAGAAAACGTAGCTGTACTAACGTGTATTAATTCATTGCAAATGTTCAGGGTATATTTTTTCGTCCACACGGAGTGGCATAATATATTTATAGGAGAAAGGTAACAAACGTTATCCTCATTGAGGAAAATAATTGTCTTTTATATATATGACAGAATTCAATATCTTTTAAAAATATTTCTGAATTCTGAAAATAGAAAAATTTGTGTTTTATGGCAGTGATGCTGAAAAGAAACAGTCCGAAGGGTTTGACCGTCAATATTTCATTCGGACTGGCAAAAACTTTAAAAGTTTGCTACACGATTCTTTATTCGGACTAGCATCATATCCAAAATGACTGATATGCCTCAAAAGTTTTCAACATCTCTATATACCAATATTATTAGTGTACATACTCGTTTAATCTTACCTTCCATGTGCCATAGTAATTGTATAAGCCACATAATTCCAAAGACAGTCAATATCGAGTGAAGTATTTCAAGGAACCGATTTCTTTGGTGAACTGTACGTAATAAAATAAAGAATTAAAGTGATAATCACAGTTGCCAAATCAGACATGGGACTAGCAAGGCATGCCAGGTCAATATTGTGCATTTTGTCAATAATTAATCCTGGTTTTCAGAGTTTTTTTTCCATCCAGCTGCAGAGAATGACATTTCATTCTTCTTCACTAGTTATGACGGGTAAAATAAAGATGAATGTATGGTAGCATGTAAGGTTTGAAATTCGTGAAATTTTATTTAGTGGTCGAGGAAATGCGGAAGTGAATCAGAGCCCTGTGCGACCAAATTTGTAGACCGATTGGCACGAAAACTTACACTTGGTAGAGGACCTTGAGTACTTGCTTTCTGTAAGGTTTCTTGATATTCTCTGTAGTAGTTGCATATAAAATTCGAAAATGTGTCATCCAATTAGAGGTCTCAGTGCCTATATTTGACACTTTTACTTTATTCAAACATGGATGGTCTGCTCTTGGAAAATATAAATAATTTTCCAATTAAACCAGGTCAATTACCCCTTCCCGTAGCACAATATTCAAAAGTAAGTGGATATCTCTTAGCTTTGAACGTGAAAATAAAAATACTTTGACTACTAATTCCAATAGATCATAAAATACCATTATGTACTTACTTCTTGCAAACTTTCCTGAAATTCATTGCAACGTTTACAGAGTCGAAAAAGATTCCTCGGCGGCGATATTTGTAGACTAATCGGCACGAAAAAAAATTTGAGTGGATAAGAACCTTAAGTACTTGAGTCCTGTAAGGTTTTGCAAAAGTCTGCGCAGCGGTCCAAGAGGAGTCGTCGAAAATGCGCCAGGCACTCGGTGGTCATATTTGGCTATAGGCAGGAAAAACACTACCTTGAGTACTTGCAACCTGAAAGGTTACGTGCAATTCTGTTCAGTGGTTGAAGCGGAGAAGTCGAAAAATTGTCTGCAAATTGGAGTCCTCGGCGACAAAATTTGTTGACTGATTATCAAGAAAAACAAATCTTTGTAGGGGACCTTGGGTACATGCTTTCTGTAAGGTTTTGTGAATTATTGTGCTGTGGCTGATTAAGAGAAGATGAACATTTTAAAAGTTTCATCCGGACTGACGATGGAACGAAGGACTGACGACGAATGATGCGCTATGACTATAGCTCACATGTGCTTCTCTCATGCGAGCTAAAAAGCTGAATTTTATCTAAAATGATTGATAGTAGGGGCTCATAGCTCAGTCAGTTGAGCGCCGGATGTTCAATCTGAAGATCCCAGGTTCGAATCCCGTTGAGGGCAGACTTTCTCAGAGGTGATTTATCATCTCGCCCCCACCTGTTCTCTGACTCGGAGGGAACTAAAACGGTCTGAGTGGCCCCTCGGCAGCTGCGGCTGAGGAGATTGCCTTGTGTGATGGCAGGTTGTTGGAAATACGGACCACCCACTGTAGTACATAATATCACACCTTCCCCGCATACACTACATACACTTGCATACATAGTGGAAGGTCCCTTGTATAGAGCATGGTGAACGAGTGGTGAGTTGTGAGAGTAGAGGAGTAATAAGAGGAATTTGAAATATTGTCTTGATATATAATGTCATGTTTAATAATACGTGATCCCCTCTGGGGAGTGCTTAGATAAGCGGAGGGTCATACCAAGAAAGAAGAAGAAGATATGATCGCCAAAGCACTTTAATATGCTTATTGAACATATTCAACGAGTACATGGATATGTAACCCTCATGGAGCATGTTTCAAATGAAGATTTCATTTCATTCCGTTGGAGCCGGACGTCGGCTTGTAAGTAAGGTACTTGTTCAGGGATTTATTGCACAACGACTGAGGTCGTCGTTGGAGAGGGTTTTTTGTGACTGCGGGGATGTGAAAGGGGCATCGCGTCTGGGATGTTAATTGACATTGTGATTGAATGGCTGTCTTCATCACAGGGCAATAAATATTTACCTGATGTGTGCATAGGTATGTGCACCGGATCGGTCACCGAATGTGATGCATGCAATCAGGAGACGCTTTCTCTCATTGTAGATTGTAGCACCCGCAACATAACCCCAAAATACCCAATGCAAAAAACACAGAACAGACACCCATTGAAAGAGACAAGGAACACCAACTCAAATCATGGAAACATTGAAAACATAAAAGACCACACACAAACCAACGAGACCAATGGGCAACCGGTGCCGTCTAGGACGTAAGTAGCAGACAGTGTGGTTATCTTGTATTACGAGCGCACAACCCTCCTTCTATTCCCATTTCCCAGAGGTCTCGAAGAACACACAACTATGGTGGTAAATAACCTCCTCACTGTTAGATGACCACACACAAACAAGACCATAAAACTCAGGGGTCCAAGCAACACAGATGAATATGTTAATGGATATAAAAAGAGGACGTGCGTAATGCAGTCCGTGCTCTGCAGGCTGTAGCGAACTCATATATGTTATTACCCGAGGAGTCCGACTGACATTCAGAGAGGACAGGTGGTCGGGGCCCTGTCTTTTCTAATGAGGTTTGGACAGGGCCCGTCATGGAGTCCTGTCGTCACAGTCAGTCAGAGTGCAACGCTGATTTTTCATCCCGATGTTCGCATCAGATCCAAAGGATATTCTGATGGTTTTGCCTTACCTTCTCAATTTTGAAATGACTTATGGGTATTTCTTTGATAATTATTTATTTTGATGAGGCACGCATTTTTACATAAACATAAAAAGTACCTATCGGTTTTCAGTCTCAAAGTCAAGAAGGTTAGGCAAATTCATTTGATTTTCCGTTTGATGAGTAGCAAACATAGAAATGAACAACATTCAGAAGTTAGACAATGTGCCCGGGGAGTGTCAGCGTCTCCTGATAACATGCATCACGCATCGAATAAGCTCCATGGGTACTTGTAAAATTATGTGATTGTATCAATGTACGTATTAATCAGGTATATAATAATTATTTCTTGTTTGATGATGATGACAGTGACAGCCATTCAATCTCAATCCAGAAAATCACTGATCGTTCTGGAAGAAGGAATCTGATATTACCGGAGCGACAGCAGAATCTCCTCAATTATGACTTCAGCCGTTGTGTTATATAACCCTGAACAAGTAGATTATTTGCACGCTGTCTGACTCTGTGAGCTTCATATTTGGAACATGCCCTGGCGAACCATATTAGCTGAGAAACAAAAAAAAAACGCCAATAGCAGAAAAAGATTGCTACTCTTGAGTAACCCTAACCCATCCCCCTTCTTGAAATGGAAATTAGTTATGTGGAAGCTAAAATCATCAAGCATGTCATACAGAGAAATATTAAAATGTCGAAAGATAGAAGTACGAAGATGATCTAACATTGTCACTGAGGAAGTTCTACGGTCGAAACGGAAAAACTCGTCATACACTTTGATGTCCTATCGACCAGAATGGTGAATGATATTCTGTCCGAGACCTTTTGAACAATCCAACCAAATACTATACATGTATATATCGAAATGTGATATTCTGCCGAATTGAAGCGACGGGTGTTGCATGCATGCAGGAGATGCTGACTCTTCCTGGGCACCTAGTTTCGCTTCTTTTCATGTAGTGGATGTTTTTGTTTGCTTTAGGTCTTGTTTTGTCTCTCATTGCATAGCTCTGTCCTTAGCTGGGTTTCGGCATTTGTTTTTTCGGTCATGTTAAGAATGAAGCTCCTTGCGTCCACATGCACCCTCCAACGATTTTTGGCCATTATTTTCACTTAAATACGCGTCTGAATAAACCATACACAGAATGCGGAGCACCTCATATAGGCTAGAGGAAATTACTTTTATTTTGTAGATGGTGCCAGGAAAATTCACTTCGGCTTCATTTAAACCGTTTGGCATGAAGCACTACTGACAAGTACTCAAGTATCCGAGACACGTGTCTAGTACAATAAAATGGGTACTACAGAACATATATTTCAATATTGACAATTCGTATGGCTTCGGTTTGTGATTTCCTGACAATTTCAACCACTAGGTTGGTATCGCTGCTGGTGGACTGTAAGTCCCCAAAGATATCGCTCACCTAGTTTTAGTGTTTACGTACTGCATTCAAATATATTTTAAAGGGGTAGGGCCACGAAGCCCGATATTGGCCCTAATTTTGAACATTGTATTTCATAGAATTTTTAACTGTGATTTGACATTTAGAAACATTCTCTACTGAATCAAGAATCTATCTTTTGTATACATTGCGTTTATCAATAGCTTTTAGCCCTTTGAAGACATCTATATAGGACATATTCCACGAAATTGACACAAAAGCTACAGATTTCTATAAAATTAGCAATGGCCGCATGCATTAACTAAGATGAAAAATCTATATGTGAAAGATAATTAGTATATCCTTTTGTCATAAATGTTTTATCTCAGTTAACGCGTGCTCCCACATTGTATTCTTCCACAAAACACAAAATTCCATGCAATTTTCGCCATATTTTGTCAATAACGTCAAAATGACGTCACTTCATGACGTCATTACAATTGAATGGAACTTTGTTTGGTGATATTTTTCATTTCATCAAAAGCGGTAAACATTCATGTATTTCAATGAGAGATATCAAGTATTTCTTATGAAATTTATTTCTAGAGAAAAATCGAGGACCGATTCAGGGGTCTCGTGGCCCTACCCCTTTCTTGTCATCAAATTAGACCTTAAGTTCTAAAACTAAGGGGTATCTTCCGCATTGCATAGCTCTGTCCTTAGCTGGTATTTCGGCATATTGTTGTCTTCATGTTTAGAATTAAGCTCCTTTAAACGATTTTTGGCCATATTTTACACTTAAATACGCTTCTGAATAAACCGTACACAAAATTTGGAGCAGCTCATTTAGGCTAGAGGAAATTGAAACTCTGTTTTGTAGATGGCGCCAGGAAAATTCACTTCTGCTTTATTTAAACTGTTTGGCATAAAATACTATTGACGAGGATTCAAGTATCCGAAACACGTGTCTAGTACAATAAAATTGGAACTATAGATCATATACTTCAATATTGACAATATTGCCTTCGGTTTGTGATTTCCTGAATTAGCGATTTTGTACTGTGTATTTGGATATTGCCATTGTCCATATTTGTCTTCTTTCCATACATAAAGAGTGTCGATTGGTACCTCCCTTTTTGTAAGCGCTTGTGTATTCTTTTTACGAGTCCATGATGAAATTCTGGCTCCATGTAAAGGAATTGCAGATGATCAGGACCAAGTCTTCTCGAACGATTTTTGAACAGGGCCCGTCGTCATGGCTGGCTAGCGTGCGCCATTGGGAAAAGGCACTGGTACGAAACTGTAGATGGGTCCAGTGCCATGTCGAACGTCTTCATATTAAATAGCATCAATTAAGAGGGGATGCCCAACAACACTCGGTTACAACACCCACAAAACTCCAAAGAACCCAATGCAAATGAGTTAAAGAGGATCCTGACGAAAATCACAACAGCACTCACAATAGAGCACCATATTGAACATCGACGGACCCCTAACAAGCTAGAGGTGGGACCAGGTGCCCGGGAGGAGTAAGAATCCCCTGTTGGGTAGCCGCACCCGCCGTCGATGTTCATGCACGAAAATGATCAAATTATATAAAATACATGCACTATCTGAAGATATGTCTACATAGAAAGTGTTATGGTGACCATGTCAGGAAAATAATCAAAACACTTACTGTCAAACCCCTCGCGGGGAACTTTTTTACGAGCTCCACATGGCAAAGGACATAAGTGGGACACAAATGAGTTAAAGAAGATCCTGACGAAAATCTCAACAGCACTCACAATAGAGCACCAAATTGAACATCGACGGACCCCTAGCAAGCCAGAGTTGGGACCAGGTGCCCGGGAGGAGAAAGCATCCCCTGTTGGCTAGCCGCACCCGCCCTCGCCAAAACACAGAGCAGACACGTACAGAAAGAGACACAAAATACCAACTCAATCCATAGAAACATAAAACACAAAAGACCACACATAGAGTAACGAGACCCGCTCACACAATAGTAACATGAAAGTCAAAAGACCACAAATAAACCAACGATACCAATGGGCAACCGGAGCCGACTTAGGACTTAGGATGACCATCTGCCACGCAAGTAGCAGACGGTGTGATTATTCTAGATTACGTGCGCACAACCATCAACTTATCCGATCACCCAGTTGTCTCAAAAACATACAATTATGTAAAATACCTCCTCATTGTAAGTTAAAGAAGATCCTTACGATAATCACAACAGCACTCACAAAAGAGCACCAAATTAAGCATCGATGGATCCCTAACAAGATCAGCATATGAACAGACAGCATGACTCAGGTGTCCAAGAAATATACAGATGGTTTTGTAAACGGATATGAAAACAGACAAGTTTAAGAATAGATAAAGGAGAGATGTCACGAAGCCCATATAATGGCCTGCTTATTTCGATGAAAATGAAACAATATTAGATGTACTAATTTCAAATTGATTCTTTGTAAACATCTTCTCTTTCAAAAATCGCGCGAAAAAAAAAAACGAACTCCGTAGTTCAGCATAGAACCTGTGACGAATCCCGGGATTTAGAAATATGTAATTTAAAAACACTTCCTTGGATTAATGCTAAGCTTTTTCTACAAAGAAATTTTTCGGCTACGGCTGTGCTGATATGGAAAATTAACAGTTTACTTTTATAATCAAATAAACAGAAAAACGCACTGCAGAAAAAATGACGCTGAATGACGTCATATATGACATCATCTGAAACCACAATACTGTTAGACTATCTCATACGCTACATTTAGCTGATCTATAGAGAGATTGTAGGGACGCTATCTCTTTACAATCTTCAGATTCAGTGTACGTATGCTGATGCCATTTCAGGACTCTCCGCGGACATTGTAAAAAAAATATTTGTTTTAAATATCCGGCTATTCTCATTTTGCAATTTAAGCGCTGTCGGTTTTTCTTCACATTGTAGCCTTGTAATCATTGCACGCAACGGCGGCAGATATGAACTGCTTCATACTCTCTCATCAGTTCCAGCAGTTCAATTAAAATCTATCTTGGATGAAGCACTGGTCACATTCTTAAGAACTACTGATTGATTGAGACTCAATATCATTGTCGCATCCGCACAGAATACACTTTCTCCAGTTTTTAAAAACATCCCCCTAAAAAGATACATACACTTCCATTTATAAACAAAGGTTTCGATCTTCTAAACATCTATGATATTTTCAGGATCATTGTGTACAAAGTACTATTCCTCTATATTTTGAGAATTAAGACCCCCCCCCCCCCCTCTTATTTGTTACAAGTATAAGAAACCTATTAGAAATTTCGTATTTAACTACAATAAAGTAACATCAGACCCTAATATATTCGAATCAAGTCCTGCTTCTTGAGAATTTGCAACGTCTGAATACCTATATGAACCAACTGGTCATATTGATACAGGTGATTTTTCAAATATCCAGGACAGACAGATCCGTGGTCTTCTAAAAAGTCTTCTTAAGAATAGAATTCCATCCAAGATGGATTTTATTAAATGTCGCGAAGTGCTAAAGGAAGCCTTAGATAAATATACAAATTGTCAATATTGAAATCTTTGTTCTATTGTACCAATTTTGTTGTACTAGTCACGCTTTTCTGATATCTTAATCTTCGTCTGTAGTATTTCTTGACAAACGGTTTAAATAAAGCCAAAGTGAAATTTCCTGGCGCCATCTTCGATACAGAGCTTTAATTTCCTTATGCCAAAATGAGCAGCTCCAAATTTTGTGTAGGGTTTATTCAGACGCATATTTAAGTGAAAAATTCGGTCAATCGTTGAAGGGTAGGTGCGAGGAGCTTAATTCTAAACATGACCGATAAACTATGCCGAAACCTAGCTAAGGACAGAGCTATGCAATGAGGGAGATACGATGGTGTCAATCGGAAGGAGTCGAATCGCAGTCTCTGAATGACTGGAAAACCTCGTGTTAGACATTACTGACATTCGAATAGAAAACTTCCACAAAAATCCTCATCTCTTTGAAAATCCAAGTTCTAGTTCTGAAAGATATTTCAAACCAAAATTACGTAATTTACATGAAACATGTGTCTTCCCTACTGCAGATAAAGCATCCAACAACACCATAATCATTTGAAAACGTTACTATATATGAACTTTAGTTTCGGAACTTTCGTCTATCAATACGTATATCAAAAACAATGAAAGTGTCCCCAACATTTTAAGCAAACATAACAGAGAAATGTCTTCATTTAACATCCCTATTTCAAATTGGATCTTCCTACAATATACTGAATATCAAAACTACACAAATCTCCTTACAAATTTAGATACATTGTTAATTCTAGCATTTGCTCAACTACAAATTTGTCTAGAAATCTTAGGTCAGGCCTCACGGCGGTAAATGAACACGTTGCAAAATATTGTGAAACTGTTCTGAACAGAAATGATGTAAATTTATTTTAGTGTATTATCAATTCAGGGATGTGATTGACAAAATAAAATCTAGAAATGTTCAAGCCAATACGATTTCTTCATACCACTTTTCAAATATGTACACCACGCTTCCTCACGACAAGATTATTGATCAATAGACCAAACTCATAAAATAGTGTTATAATCGAGAGGGGAAACCTTTATTTGTACATCTGAATCAAAGGATATCTTTTCCGCTACAAAATACAAATCATGGATATACAGCGACCATTGTAGTGTCTTGTCCTTCCTCTTGGGGAACATTTATGTAAGATTTTGTAAGAATCCCTACAAGCAGGTTGTAGCGATTCCTTTCGGTACAAATTGTGCGCCTCAGACACACAAATCACTATTTATAAATATCAAAATTGTCAATGGAGAAATTCATACAAGTGTGTATGACAAAAGAAATGATTTTGGATTCAACATAGTAAATTTCCCCTGGCTTGACGGTGATGTCCCTAGATTAGATACGGTATCTACATTTCGCAGCTCATAAGGTATGCAAGAGCATCTACTGATGTTTCGGATTTTCATGGTAGAAATTTAAAAATTACAAAGAAACTCTTAGGTTAAGGTTTTCGCTTTCACAAACTAGTAAAGACTTTCTGGAAATTTTACAAAAATTATGATCATCTTCTTTTGAAATTCGGACCCATGCAAGCAACAGAGTAAAATACTTCAGGTTTTTCACGACCTGAATTTTATGGTGACGTAAATAACAAAATAAGGAGGATCAAAGGTAGACAGCAAAACTATCGAAAATGCGTAAGAGTTATCAAACGCCTTTTATACCGAGGATATGATCCTAATGTCACCAGAAGGACACTAAGCTTGGTACTTGACCAATCTACAGCGCATTCTTAGGACTTGCACTCTGACTGACTGTGACGACAGGACTCCATGACGGGTCCTGTCTAAACCTCTTTAGAGAAGACAGGACTTCGACCACCTGTCCTCTCTGAATGTCAGTCGGACTCCTCGGATGATTACATATATGAGTTCGCTACAGCCTGCAGAGCACTGACTGTATTACGCACGTCCTCTTCTTACATCCATAACATATTCATCTGTGTTGCTTGGAGCCCTGCGTTTTCGGTTTGTGTGTGGTCATCTAACAGTGATGAAGTTGTTTTACACCATAAATATGCGTTTTTCGAGACCCCTGGGAAATGGGAATAGAAGGAGGGATGTGTGCACGTAATCCAGAATAACCACACCGACTGCTACTTACGTGGCAGATGACCGTCCTAAGTCGGCACCGGTTACCCATTGGCCCCGTTGGTTTATGTGTGGGTTATGTGTGGTTTATTATGTTTAATGTATCTATGGTGTGAGTTGGTGTTCCTTGTCCCTTTTGCGTCTCTTTCTGTGCGTGTCTGTTCAGTTTTTTTTTGCATTGGGTGTTTTGGGGTTTTGCTGTGGGTGCTGCAGTGTTGTTGGAGATCTCCTCCTTTCTTTGATGTAAAGTAGAGTACAGCACGATTTTCCTATTCCGAATTATATGCAGTATTATGTGCATTTTTACATAAACTACACAAGAGAAACGATCTGATATGCTTTGATAGTGTATATGACCTATGACCTAGACTCTAAGGAGGTAACCATGACCTTCTATGGGTGTTGACGACCAATCTGGCTTTCTTTGAAATGAGTTAAAGAAGAAACATGCATGATAAAACCTCCATTATGTATGTCTAGTAACAAAACTACCCACCACGGAGGGACAGAAGAACATAATACGAAGTAGTCACTATAGTTATTTCTTTCATTTCCCTTCTTAAACTTCAGTGAAAAATGTCCTGCTACGTCTTTCGGTACGCTTTTTCGACATAGTTACTTTCAAACTCTTTTGGCATATTACATTGTTTAGATTTGAGGATCTCTGACTTGAGTTTAGTACCCAAAACGTGCATGTCTGAAACATTCTGTCAATTTATCTGTTCTTAAATGATGCTATTCAATTTGAAGACGTTTTACATTAACTCATGAAATCTATAGAGACTTTAAGTCATAAAGTCGAATACTAGTTGTATTTCTTTTTCTGAAATTACGACAAAATATGATCCACTATTTTTAAATGCAGTAGTTGACCTTTTTATTACACTAGTATTGCTCGAAAAGAAAATGGAAGAATAAGCTTTTTTCCCCTCTTTTTCACTTTTATACTTTGAGTTGAACCTTTCTGTGTATATGCGTAAGCTACAAAATTGAATATTCCTTCGATATAAAGGCATACAGAATTCAATTAAACAAATACAGCATCTCCAAATAAACGGAAGAAGTAATTTTTTCCGATACTTTTTCTGCCCCCCAAAATAAACTAGTTTGATATTTTAGAGGAGGCATCAATTCATCCCCCACTCCTAAAAAAAATCAAGGAATTACATGTACACGTCATGCAGCATGGTTATACCAAAACTTATGCAGGTCAAGAGGCGGCGATTAACATTATTTTTTAGCTTTAAAAATTGCTTGAAGTCACAAAGAAACTACAGAGACAAATAATTCAGCATCCTATATGGATAAATTGCTATCTTATGACACTGAAGGTGATATGAACACCTCACTCTATGACAAACATGATGACTTCAGTTTCAGTATCACAATGACAAATATGGATAATGACCATATCCCTGTATACAGCACAAAATCGATAATTCAGAAAATCAGAAACCGAAGGCATACAAAATCAGGATAAAACGGAAACCAAAGCAAACAAACAAAAACCTCCACCACATGAAAAGAAGCGAACTCCCGATATGGGAGTGAGACCAGGTGCCCAGGAAGAGGAAGCATCTCCTGCTTCCTTTATTAATAATGTCGAAGGGTTCCAACTCTATTTCTTCTTGAAGAAAATTCCAAACAATTTCCATGCACCAGACACGTGTTTCGAATGATAAATTCTCATCAGTGATGCTTCTAGCGGAGCCACCAAAATAATTTCAGTAGCGCCCTCTTTAATTTTTTTTAAATTTAGATTTGTACATTTACATTACAGAGAGGGCGCTGCTCCAAATTTCCTGTAGGGTCGATTCAGTAGTATATCCAAATAAAATCTATGTTCAAAATAGCATTGGAGGGATGGTGCTTAGATGTTAAACTCCTTTAATTATGATGATATTTATCGGTGAAATGACTAGTTTTGGAAATAGCAAAAGAAAACCAATATATATATATATATATATATATGATGTCACATTGATATAAGGCCAAAACAAAGCGTCTTTCATGTGACAGAGCTGAAAAGAAGTAATTAATGCACTTGACAAACATCAGGTCACGGTCATGATGTTGATATCCTACCTTGTTTCTCGTGAAATTGTCGTTTTATGTTTTCTATATCCCTGGTGTTTCTTTGTACTCCTTTATGTAATCTCTCCATTCCACTGTCAAGTTTCTGAACTCCTGTATTTAATGTTGATATCTCATCTACAGGGAACATAATGATAAAACAAACAATGTAAGCCTCGGATGAGCGAAATGTAACATAGAATCTTCTATATCTCATTTATTCTGAGTAAATTAATATTTATTCTCTAGAGATTATATTATCGTTCATGAAGCTTGAATCTGAAGTACTCAATTGATTAAAAAAATGTTTTTCAATTAAACTTTTTTTTTTTTTCATTTTTTACCATGAACATGCTCCTCTAGTTTTGCCACCTTTTCCTTTGTCAATTGATCATCATCTACTTGTTTCTTCAGTTGTTTTGTAAAAGCGTCTAGTTCTGGGTCCATTGTCTCCTTGAGTAGAAAATTCATTCCATATTCGTATTGCTTATTATTGCTTAGGTAAGAGTCAATCGATACAACAGCCATTTTTATTTCACTCAATAAATCACTAAACTCAGTTTGAGTAAGAGTTGTACTTGATGAATGCACAACTTTATTTCTTGCCTCCCGAATTCTGTCAATACTCGCGGATAAGGAATTGTCTGAAATGTCAGGCGCGTTGCCCCATTGATTGCTATGTGGTTGAATATTACAAATATTTCGCAGAAGTAAATATAGTAACGAAATATCCATATCACTATAGTCACCAGAGTAACGTCCTGATCTAGGCAAGATAAGGTCTCTCTGAGGCTGGGTAAGACGGGGTAGGTTTGACCTATTACTTGTGACGACATGATGGAAATTGGCTGGAGAAATACGATTGCGTAACAAATCACGGAGTTGGTCTGTGCAAGGACCGAGTAATATTCTACTGGCCCTGTTTGAATTTGTGGTTTCAGGAGTTGAAGAATATGTATTCGTAGCCATTTATTCCATCCATGCTAAAATTCAAGAAAATGGTAAAGTAGAATTTCGATCAGACTGATGAAGAATTCAAAAAGAAAAAAAGGAAATGATTGACTTTATTTTACTTTGATCATAATTTTGCTTCTAAGACTTGTGCATGGTATATTATAGTTTAAAAATGATACAGTAAGAAATCTAGAAAAAAAAGAGAAAAGGAAATTATCGAAGAAGAATACATTCTCTTATTTTGTCAAATAAATGATCAGACCTCATTAACGAATTTGCATCATATAGCAATATATTCTCTTTTTGTATGACAAATGTTGATGTAACGATGTCTCATTTACTTGTTTTCATCTTTATCCGAAATGACAGTAATAACTACAATTGTATAATTTTATATCTATCCAGACAGTTTGAGTACTTTGCGTATAAAAAGCGATATAAACCCTGTTTTTACAAGAGAATACGTGACAATGACAAATATGGACAATGAACACATCGTAATACTCAGTACAAAATCGATAATTGAGGAAATTACAAACCAAAGGTATATGAATGACAAATATGGATAATGACAATATCCCTGTAAGCAGCACAAAATCGATAATTCAGAAAATCAGAAACCGAAGGCATACAAAATCAGGATAAAACGGGAACCAAAGCAAACAAACAAAAACCTCCACCATATGAAAAGAAGCGAACTCCCGATATGGTAGTGAGACCAGGTGCCCAGGGAGAGTCAGCATCTCCTGTTTGCATGCAACACCCGCTGCTTCAATTCGGTAGAACTGTCACATCCGGAATCAGGAAAAAACAATAACCAAAGCAAACAAACAAAAATCTCCACAATGATAGATCCATTAACAAGACTAACACTCTGTTGCAGACTCACAGCAAATTTCAAAAACACCCAATTAACGAAAAAAGAAAACACAAATATCAGACACCGAAAGAGACGCAAAGAAGCAAGGAACACCAACACACAATATAGAACCAAGAAACACAAAAGACCACACATTAACCAACTAGACAAATATGCAACCGGTGCCAACTTAGAACGGCCATGTTTCACGCAAGCAGCAGACTGTGTAGTTATCCGGATCAAGTGCGCACAAACTTCTAATTTTTCTAATTACCAAGAGATCGCGAAGAACGCACAATGGTGTTGTAAAATAACGTCTTTACTGTAAGATGAACATACTGACAGACAACATAACCGCTGAATCTTTAGTAAACAGTTACAGTATACCTTTGAGGGTGTTACCATCTATACTACTAAAGGAACGAATTTGCCGATTCTCCATCGAAACGAAGAGGACAGAGATAAATGGTGTGTATGAAGATATATCAATATCTCAATTAATACGCTATGCCAGAGCAAGTACCAAATATACGGATTTTGTTCTGAGAGCTAGGCGTCTTGCAGATAAGCTGATGATATTTAGTCATAGACCATTTGAACCATATAACCAAAGATTGTACTCTATGTCTTCCGAAATGGAAGTAACCGGGTGTGACAGTTCTACCGAATTGAAGCGGCGGGTGTTGCATGCAAGCAGGAGATGCTTACTCTTCCTGGGCACCTGGTCTCACTCCCATATCGAGAGTTCGCTTCTTTTCATGTGGTGGAGGTTTTTGTGTGTTTGCTTTGGCTCCTGTTGTGTCCTGATTTTGTATGCCTTTGGTTTCTGATTTTCTGAATTATCGATTTTGTGCTGTATACAGGGATATGGTCATTATCCATATTTGTCATGTGACAATGTGAATTTGATAATTGTTTAGAAGGAATTTTAATGCGTTTAACATTCTAATTAACGTGTAATCATTGATTATGTCTCACCGTATTTCTAAATAAATCTTAAAAAATCTAAAGTTCAAAACCGGCTTCAGACACTAACCATTGACTTCTTATTTTCTTCTTAGTTATACCCCCTTTCTAATCCCCGAATTTTGAAGTATCATACATTTAGTAAGACGATTCTTTCAAGACATTTATCATGTTAGTAGTATGCTTATTTCGACTCGACACAATTCAAGATTCCATTTTCGTTTTCTGAAATATATCACTTCCAATCTTACAAGAACATTCTAGAAGTAAATGCCTTATCCATCGAAGTCTATGGAGCACCCACCTATGTTTAATTGCGCCCTACGTCTCTCACAGAATTCACCTAGTAGTTTCATTAAAAGTTATATATTATACAAAGATTTATGGTACAAGTACCTAAAAATAGTAACCAAAGAAAAGTTTACAACGAAGTTTTAAAAAATCTAGCCACTTGAAGATTTCGGTCCAATTATCTAAAATGTGATTTTTGAATTCACAGGACCCCTTATAAATCGACCTTTCATTCAAAGCTAAAGTTGATAATTCAACACATAATTCATAATCTAATGACCCATCTTTCAATTTCTTATTGATTGACCTTTTATGAGATAATTGTTATATTATTTCACGTCTTTGATGCAGGAGTCCCCGAGGGCACATGTAGCTAAGTTCGATCAATGTCGGTAGGTTGACCAGGAGTCCCCGAAGGCACATGTAGCCAAGTTCAATCAATTTCGGTTGATCGTTTCTTCAACGCATTATAAAATTCCTGTTATCAAAATTTCTTGAACTTTCTAAAACGTGGGTCCTGAAGAATCATATCCGACTCATCCTGCTACGTCTTTCGGTACGCGTTTTCGACATAGTGACTTTCATACTTTTTTGGCATATTACATTGTTTAGGTTTGAGGATCACTGACGAGGGTTAATTACCCGAAACATGCATGTCTGGTCCATGTTACCAATTAATCTGTTCTTAAATGATGCTATTCAATTTGAAGATGTTTACATTAATACTGATTTAGAGTCATATTTTAAGTGGGAAATAAGATTTCAAGGGCAGTCAGGGATTCCCCATTAATACTGTGTTACAGAAATGCAGAATGGAAACCAAAGACAAAATAGGTTTTACAAAACTCGGCAAAACTTCTGATCGAGAACGAGGACGGTTCATCATAGCTTGGTGTTGGATCAGTGCCAAAAAGAAAGTGTAGCCGTAGGGTGGTGGAAACAGAATTTTAAAATTGTATAGTTATTTTTTTCTTCTAGCCATAACTGGCAGATATGGGGGAAGGAGGGGGGGTTTCTAGCCTATGATTCATAAAAAGGTAACTGATTACGGTCATACCCTTATCGGTGCCAATGGAAATCATTATTTATCAACAACATGTGATGGCATCTATAAATCTGAACATAAACCTTATGTATTGCATATTTGTGTCATACATAACGCATCCGAATATGTCAACGTATCTATGACAATCTTTCCCGAGCGCAGGTTCTTTTAGTGATTCTGATTTCCGAGACCAGACCTATTTCCCGAGGCGAACTGTTTTATTATACCGTCACGCGTTGTAGCTCCGCCCCATTTCGAAGCTATTTCCCTAGGGAAATAGTCTTCTCACCTAAAGCACCCTTTGCAGGGAAATAGTCTCATCAGGCGAGTAACAACTAGTTTTAATGAGTATCTTTTTATATAGGAAAAAAAAAGAAGAGGTATATCTAGATGGCTACTGTTGCAAGCAACATTCCTCCTTTATTAGACCTTCATCGGAACTGAAGTAACTGTTAAAATCCTAATAAAGAAGATGAAAAATGAATAGTTGCTTTAGTACCTTATTCACTTCAGCAAATGAGTCAAAAGAGCTTATGTCTAACTTGGGACTCTTATTTTATCAACAAAATAGAAGAAACAGATAAAAAAAACCTTTTATGTTTACGAAATCTTTAAACTCCATGATCTATCAATTCTATATCCTATAAAATTACTATCTCAACACAGAATTGCACAATGACTTTGCCCTTTGCCGTGTGGAGCTCGTAAAAAAGTTCCCCGCGAGGTGTTTGACAGTAAGTGTTTAAAATATATTTCCCTGACATGGTCGCCATAGCACTTTCTATGTAGAAATAACGTCCGACAGTGCATGCATTTGATATACTGTGTTCATTATCATGTATTGACATCGACGGCGGATGCGGCTAGCCAACAGGGGATGCTTACTCCTCCCGTGCACCTGATCCCACATCTAGCTTGCTAGGGGTCCGTCGATGCTCAACAAAGTGCTCTATTGTGAGTGCTGATGAGAATATCGTCAGGATCTTCTTTAACTCATTTGTGTCACACTTATGCCCTTTGCCGTGTGGAGCTCGTAAAAATGTTTCACGCATGGGGTTTGACAGTAAGTGTTTTGAATATAATTCCCTGACATGGTCGCCATAGCACTTTCTATGTAGACATTACGTCAGACAGTGCATGCATTTCATATACTGTGTTCTTTTTCGTGCATTAACATCGACGGCTGGTGCTGCTAGCCAACAGGGAATGCTTACTCCTCCCGGGCACATGATCCCACCTTTAGCTTGCTAGGGTTCTGTCGATGCTCAACAAAGTGCTCTATTGTGAGTGCTGATGAGAATATCGTCAGGATCTTCTTTAACTCATTGCAATGACAAAATTTCTATTAATAGAAAAAGACAACAGCATGAAAGTACAGATTAGTAATGCTACTAAGAAAAAAAAGGAAAAAAAGAGAACAAGAATAAAAGAGTTATCTTTCTTATACCATCTTAAGTTCAAATACTACTAAGAAGGACAACTTGTATGAAGATTACATAGTATAGGACAAAAACTGTAAATTCTACTACAGGAAATGTTTGCTATGACCTTGAGAACGATAATTTTATCTTGAATGAAGGACACGGATAAAACATAAGTATTGTATGTTATTCTCATCATTGATCTTAATCTTATCAAAGCTCATTATCTAATCAACCATAGTCTGTTGTGAACTTGCAATTGAACAAATGACATTGGGACGAGGTCAAGATGAAAGGGCTTGATGCAAGGAATCTTTGTGTAAAGTATGAATTCCAGAGGTCAAACAGTCTTTGTCTCAAAGGTAAAAGTTTGTTGTGACATTGAGAATAAACATTTGATCTTGGGTCAAGGTAAAGCTGAAAGAGCATGACTTAACGATGATATGTATGAAGTTTGAACTCTGAAGGCCTAATAGTCTTTGTTCTATTGGCAAAAGTTTGTTGTGACCTTGAGAATAAATATGGGTCAAGGTCAGTTTTGAAAGAGCTTGGATGAACGATAATATGTATGAAGTTTAAAATCTGAGAGTGAAATAGTCTTTGATCTATAGGCAAAAGTTTGTTGTGGCCTAGAGAATCAAAATTTGACCTCGGGTCAAGGTCACAACGAAAGAGCTTGTCTTAACGATAGATATGCTTGGATTTTGAACTCTGAAAGTCAAATAGTCTTTGTCATACAGGCAAAAATTTGTTGTGACCTTGAGAATAAAATTAACCTTGGGTCAAGGTCAAGGTGAAAGAGCTTGGCTTAACGATAGTATGTATGAAGTTTGAGCTTTGAAGGTCAAGTAGTCTTTTTTCTATAGGCAAAAATTTGTTGTGACCTTGAGAATCAAAACATGACCTTGAAAGTAGGTCAACATTAAATGACTACCTATAGGTAACATACCATCCAAGTTTCAAGTCAAAATCTAAAAAACTGTAGAAATTGGCAATGTGCCAATTTAAAGTTCCATTTTCAACTCTTAATAGCGCGAAAACCATAAACATTTTATCAAGCATGAGGGTGTTTAAAAGTTTGCAAATTTCCCAAAGAACAGCATAAAACAAATGCTGTACAAATTGTACGGTTAGTTTAAGAGTTATAAGGTTTTTAAACTTTGACATTTGATGACCTCTAGCGGAGGTATATGTGAATTTTTCGACAATTTTTTTTTCACATTAAGATCTTTATTTGCTCTTTCACATGATACTTTCCATTTTTTCTCATCATACTGTACTTTTTGCAACGAGTCAGGAACGGCTTGGGAGTAAGAATAATAAAATGAATAATAAGAATAAAGAAAAGACAATACAATAACAGAAAGGATTCCGACGAAATTCGGAATCCTGAATAATAATAAGAACTAGATGGCTACTTTTGCAAGCAACAGACGGATTCCTCCTTTATAAGACCTTCTTCGGAACTGAAGTGTTAAAATCCGAATAAAGAAGATGGAAAAAAGAAAAGATGCTTTAGTATCTTATTCACTTCAGCAAATGAGTCAAAAGAGCTTATGTCTAACTTGGGATTCTTATTTATTTATCAACAAAATAGAAGAAAATATAATAAGAACCTTTCATGTTTACGAAAGCTTCAAAACTCCATGCTCTATCAATATCAAAATCCCTTACAATTACTTTCTCAAAACAGAATTGCAAGACGATTTTGCAATGAGATGATTTCTATTAATAGAAAATGACAACAACATGAAAGTACAGATATGTAATGCTACTAAGAAAAAACAAAGAATGAGATCAAGAATAAAAGAGTTATCTTTCTTATTCTACGTGAATTTGAAAAAAGAAGGACTACGTGTGTGAAGAATAAATAGTATAGGACAAAAATTGTGAATTCTACAAGAGTAAATGATTGTTATGACCTTAAGAATGACTATTTGACATTGAACCAATATCATGGATGAAAGATAATTATTGTGATTATTCTCATTACGATTGATCTTAATCTGAGCAAAGTTCAATACCGAATCAACCAAACTCGGTTGTGACCTTGAAATCGAACAAATGACCTTGGGTCAAGAACATGGTGAAAGGGTTTGATGCAAGGAATATTTGTGTAAAGTTTGAAATGCCAAGGTCAAATAGTCTTTGTTTTACAGACTAAAGTTAAATGTGACCTTGAGAATGAGAATTTGACCTACCTTGGTTGAAGGATCAAGGTCAAGGTGAAAGAGCTGGACCCACGCATTAAATGTATAGAGTATGAACTCTGAAGGTAAAACAGTCTTTGTTTAAGCAAAAGTTTGCTGGACCTTGAAAATTAAAATTTGACCTTGTGTCAATGTCAAGGTGAAAGAGCTTGACTGAACAATTTTATGTATGAAGTTTGAACTTGTGACGTTGAAATCGAACAAATGACCTTGTTCAAGGTCAAGATGAAAGAGCTGGACCCAAGCATTATATGTATAAAGTATGAACTCTGAAGTTCAAACAGTCTTTGTTCTATAGGCAAAAGTTTGTTGTGTCCTTGAGAATCAGAATTCGACCCTTGGTCAATGTCAATGTGAAAGAGCTTGGTTTAACGATAATATGTATGAATTTTGGACTCTGAAGGTCAAATAGTCTTTGTTCTATAGATTTTTGTGACCTTGAGAATGAAAATATGACCTTGAAAATATGTCAACAATAAATGACCACCTATAAGTAACCTACCATCCAAGTATCAACTTAAAATCTCAAAAACTACAGAAATTGGCACTGTGCCAATTTAAAGTTCTTTTTTAAACTCCGAATAGCGCGAAAACCATAAATATTTTATCGAGCATGTAAACGTATAAAAGTTTGCAAACTTTCTAAAGAACAATATAAAACGAATTTCATTCAAATCGTACGGTTACTTTAGGAGTTATAAAAATTTAAAGATTTGACCTTTGATGACCTCTAGAGGGGACACATGTGTTTTTTTCGACAAGAAAAATAAATATGAATTGAGATCTTTATATGCTCTTTTACATGGTACTTTACATTTTATCCTATGATGCATCCCTTTTTTGTAAAGTGTTCGGAAGAGGTGGGGGTAAGAATAATAAAAAGAAGAATAAAGGAAAGACAATACAATAAGAGAAAGGATTCCGACGGAAGTCGGAATCCTTAATAATAAGAACTAGATGGCTACTGTTGCAAGCAACAGACGGATTCCTCCTTTATTCCTTGGAACTGAAATGTTAAGGTGGTTGGGGTATTGCGTGATGTCATCACTAATTTCCAAAATACATAAGAATTACATTGTATTGCCTTAATTAATTGCAGATGTTTAGAATAGTTTGTTTAACAAATATTTGTTTAAATCATGTCTGAATAATAAATCCTTATGCTCAGAACTTTTTTGTATGTCATACACATTTTTATGCATTTTTTGCTTAAAATATAGCATTTTTGTATTTAAATTTACAATATCTTTGAAAGTTATGGCGAAACTCCTTAGAATCTGGTTTAATTATAAATTGGTTCACCATTAAAACATGTAAATGACGAAAATTTATCTTGCAGGGGGTTTCATCTAATTAAAAGTCATATGAATATAGTCTCTGGCATATTTTGACATCAAATATTAGCCTGCAAATTGTGACATGTTTTACTTTTTCATTGCTATTTCTCAAAATATTACAATTACCTTGCCTTCTACTGCTAATAATAAGTACCTTAAGTTCTTAAACAAGTCTTTTTCATTAGAAAATTTGACTTTAGATACCTCATATTCATTTTTATTCATTTTTCCTTGGACACACGCAAAATTTTCAACTAAGAGTACCCGACTTTGTTCAAGTATTTGACCCTAAAGATGCCCTGCACGATGCATATATATTATACATTTTAGAATCTCTGAAGATAGATTTCTAGTTTAGAGACAAAATAAAGTTAGTTTGACCATCCGTACAGTGTCAAAATAACGATACTCGAACCCCCATAAAATCCGAATAAAGAAGATGAAAAAAGAAATTGTTGCCTTGGTACATTATTCACTTAAGCAAATGAGTCAAAAGAGCTTATGTCTAACTTGGAAATTATTTATTCATCAACCAAATAGAAGAAAAAGATAATAAATGCCTTAAAAAGTTTCATGTTTACGAAAGCTTTAAAATCCACGATCTATCAGCATGAAATCCTTTAGATTACTATATCTAAGCAGAAATTACACAATGAGTTTTGCAATGAGAAAATTTCTAGAAATAGAAAATGACAAAAGCATGATAGTACAGCCAAGTCATGCTACTTAGAAAGCAAAATGAAAACAAAGAATAAGAATAAAAGAGTAATCTTATACCATGTTAAGTCAAATAAGGACTTGTGTGAAGAATAAAAAGTACAGGACAACAAGTAAATGTTTGTGATGACCTTGAGATTGACTGTTTGACCTTGATCCAAGGTCATGAATTAAAGATAAGTTTTGGGGATTATTCTCATCAAGATTGATATAAATCTGATCATAGCTCAATATTTTATATACCAAAGTCTCTTGTGACCTTGAAAACAAACAAATGACATTGGTCAAAGGTCAAGGTGAAAAAGCTTGAAGCAAAGAATATATTCGTAAAGTTTGAACTCTCAAGGTTAAATAGTCTTTGTTTTATAGGCAAAACTTTGTTGTGACCTCGAGAATGAGAATTTGACATTGGGTCAAGGTCAAGGCGAAAGAGCTTGTCCCAAGGAATATATGTATAAAGTTTGAACTCTCAAGGTCAAATAATATTTGTTCTATCGGTTCATGTTGCTGTGACATTGAGAATGAGAATTTGAACTTGGGTCAAGGTCAGGGTGAAATTGCTTGCCTCAACAATGATGCGTATGAAGTTTGATGTCAGAAGGTCAAATAGTCTACGTTCTACAGGCAAATGTTTGCTTGAAGATCTTTCCTCCAAACACCACAAAAATGTTGTCGATCAGAAACATCTGAAATCCACTCATTTCAATAGAGTCCATTTGATCAAAGCCTGGAGTCCATTCGATCAAAGATTATTCGACAGTTTACACAACAATTCCACATTCACAATTGAAAATTGTATCAGAAATTGTATCACGATGTATATTTGGTACTCGCTCTATCATAACGTACAAACTGAGATATGAACACGCCAAAAGCAGGCGATGGGGATGTCCCTACTCAGAAAAGGAAAATTGGTGATGCTGAAAAAAAGTACTCACGTTTGTTTTAGAGTGATGTGTTCATGTGATCATCAGTTTCGCAAAAATGATAAGAAATGCATTAAGAAGCAAGACCGTCAATCGCAAGTATAATATCAAATATGCATAATGACCATATTCCTATATACAGCACAAAATCGATAAGTCAGAAAATCATGAACCGAAATCAGGATAAAACAGGAACCAAACCAAACAAGAAATAACTTTTTTCTTGTTAATTATGGCAAAACCTCCTTTTGTAAAGAAAAGTCTGATCCTAAAAATAAGTACACTGAAGCAGATATTATTCAGATGTAACACTTCCTGATCAACAACATTCTTGTGGTATTTTGAGGAAAGGTCTTCCCGCAAATCGTCGGAATTTCAATGGGAACCAACTGTGCCCCAATCCTTGCCGATATGTTTTTTACTTGTACGAAGCTGAATTCATTCAATCTTTCGTTTCTGAAGGGAACAGATACGTAGCTTCCAAATTCAACTTCACAGATACATAGACGATGTGCTGTCCATCAATAATCTAACATTCGCAGATTACCTTAGCAGAATATATCCTTCGGAAATTGAAATCAAAGAAACTACAGAAACAAATAATTCAGTATCATATCTGGAAATAATGTTGTCCTCTGACACTGATGGTTACATGAACACCTCACTCTTTGACAAACGTGACGACTTCAATTTCAACATCACAAACTTTCCTTTTTTGAAAGAGAGAAGGGGATCTCCAACAACACCAGGTTCCAGCACCCACAGCAAAACAGAGCAGACAAGCACAGAAAGAGACGTAAAAGAGACAAGGAACGTCAACGCACAACACAGAAACATGAAACACAAAGGACTACACATAAACACACGAGACCAATGGGCAACCGGTGCCGACTTAGGACGGTCATCTGTCACGGAAATAGCAGAAGGTGTGGTTATCCTGGATTACGTGAGTAACAACATCCCAACCCTTCTTCGTGTTGATAGTGTGTTCAAATTTCAGTTCATACACTATGCCAGAGCAAGTGCCAATTATACAAATTTTGCTCTGAGAGCCAGGCACCTTTCACATAAGCTTCTCAGTCAGGAATACGTTTATGACCGACTGAACTCGTCACTGAGGAAGTTCTATGGTCGATATGAGGAACTCGTAAAATATTAGGATGTCCCACTCCTCAGAATGGTGGATAATATTCTGTTTTAAACAATTTGAACCATCCAACCACCGAATACACTTGTACCTTCCAAATGGAAGTAACCGGATATGACAATTCTAAGGAAAAAAAGTGACGGGTGTTGCATGCAAGCAGGAGATGCTGACTCTTCCTGGGCACCTAGTCTCACTCCCATATCGGGAGTCCGCTTCTTTTCAAGTGATGGAGGTTTTTCTTGTTTGCTTTGGTTCTTTTTTTATCCTGATTTTGTATGCCTTCAGTTTATGATTTTCTGAATTGTCGATTTTGTACTTTGTATTGGGATATGGTCATTACCCATATGTGTCATCTCATACTGCCATAACCAACGTGTTAATTTTGTATGTTAATAAATCATAAAACGTATATCAGAACTTATTGATCCAATTTCACGGTGGGTAATCTCGCAACGCAGAACAATTGATTTTTCTATATTTTTGCGCAAAATAGATAATTTATTACAAAAAGGGAAATGTGATGTAGTGTAACTATACGTTGCATCCAAAATAAGGTGGATATTAGCTTTCGGCGATCGACGTTCTACTATCACTGTCATCTACACGAATCACGCCGATCATTTTTCGGCATTATAAAAGGATATTACCTCTCTTACTTTGGATAAAACCCGTAGCTAAGGCATCCTTACACTGCATCACATTCCCCTTTTTGTGAAAAATAATTTGTAATACACGAAATTTTAGATAAACCGAGTGTTCTGCGTTGCGAGATTACCCACCGTGAATTTACAAAATGATAACTAAATAATGAGACAACGCGAAGTGCAGGATTTGTAGACTTTAGTGGGCTACATCAGATTCAAAATCCAGCCTAATTTACTTAAAGATACGTGTACTCATATTAGCGTACAATGTAATAGGTATTGTCCATTCAATTTAATAAGTGGGGGGTTGTCTTTTCAACGTGAAAACCTTGTTGTTGTCGTGAAAGAAAAAAAATCAACATGTCAATTATTTAATTCCGAATCAAATCGAAATAATGTCATGTTTTTGGACTTTTGTCAATTAAATACAATTTATGCATAAGGGATAACAAAGTCAAACAAATCATTTTACACACGTGGTGTCGATTTATGAAATTTTCTGAATTATCAATTTGTGCTGTATATAGGGATATGGTCATTATCCATTTTTGTCATAGATGGTTCTGCCTTGCTGTGATATTACTACCATTAATACCCATATCACATTCTTTCGGTGTCAATTGTAATGATTATAATAGTTATTTGAAAGGCGCCCTATCTAAAGTCTCTAAAGCGCATCATACTTAATACAAAATATATAAACAAAAACATATAAAGGGCAGAGTTCTAAATAAATAATCAAATTATAAAACTTCCGTATATACACGTCTGATATGGAATTTTGTAGATCTTAAATTAAAAAATAAATACATAGCTGAAAAATATATATAAAAAAGTTTTCAAGCTTTTCTTAAAAGCATCAATTGATTATAGCCCTCCGAGATGAGTAGTGAGGTCATTATAGAGAGTTGCGACCGACGTATCAAAGCGACGGTCGCCATAAATGAGTTAAAGAAGATCTTGACGATAATAAACAGCACTCACAATAGTGCACCAAATAAGTCTGAATTCGTATGCGGGGTACCAGTGGTGATTATTTCTTGGTCGGTATTCCTTCATTGTCCAGAGAGTTGCTCTTTTGTCACAAGTTGGAACATTTATTTCCTACTAACAAAATTCATGTAATCTTCATTATTCGAGACTGCTGGATATTAACTGGAAAAGTCTGAGGATTTTGCGCTTACGAATACTGTTACATGTAAACGTCTTCAAATTGAAAAGCACAGAACAGATAAATTGGCAACGTGGACCAGACATGCACGTTTCGGGTACTTAACCCTCGTCAGTGATCCTAAATCAAAACAATGTAATATGCCAAAAAAAAGTACGAAAGTTACTATGTCGAAAAAGTGTACCGAAAGACGTAGCAGGATGGGTGGGATATGATGTTACAGGAACCACATTTTAGAAATTTCAAGAAATTATTTCAAGAAATTATTTCAAGAAATTTCAAGAAATTATTTCAAGAAATTTCAAGAAATTATTTCAAGAAATTCATGTATTATGCAAGCTTTGTATTTCCAAAACAGTAGCTTAAGATATGTTTTAATTACCTCGCTATGTCATACTAAAACGAGGGAGTGATTTCTCACATTTATCCTGGTATAATCAGCAATACAGAATATATTTGTGAAACGAAAAGGCCATGTTTGTTGTAGCTAAAAGATGTCGGTACCAATATAAGAGTCTTGGGATACACATTAGATATGTCAAAGCCACATTACTTACCATTCAAAAGTTATGCGTACTGTTATTTATTTATTTTTTTTTTTTGAAAGGGAGGTCAAAGCTCAACATTACTGCTTATATCAAAAGAAAGGTCTCGTTAGAATTAATGCACTTATGAAATATTTAATCCCTATCAACCACCATTCAACCGTTATGACCAATGTTAAAGTTTTTAAAACGTAGGTAAAGGTCAAGAGTAGAGGTATGAATTTAAAATGTAAAATTAAAG
The DNA here is from genome assembly GCA_033119305.1 of Pinctada imbricata. Taxonomy (NCBI): domain Eukaryota; kingdom Metazoa; phylum Mollusca; class Bivalvia; order Pterioida; family Pteriidae; genus Pinctada; species Pinctada imbricata. The sequence goes on along the minus strand of VSWD01000003.1, from coordinate 4,311,197 downwards.
CAAAAGTGAAATATCAAAGCCCTATCACTTACCATTCGAAAGTTATGTCAAGCGTTTCAGTATAAGAAAACTAAAACTTGCAAACATAATTTCTTGTGGAATCTGTTATAGCACAATGGAAATAGTATCCAGTCAGTTCGTTTAATTCGGTGACGTGGATGGTTCGTTCCTAAACCCTCTGCAAAGAAAGAAAGGTAAATCACAAATTGAGATTTGATAAGGTACCAAGAGAACGATACCGTCTTTGCCAACAACACCCGTCACTTAGGCCGTGCAGAAAATGTCAAATCTGGGGAATTTGTTTAAGTCGGTGTTTTGGGTGGTACTTGTCTACATTCTCCTGACAAGGCATCGATGAGACTGAAGTATTTTCAATTCTGTCGAAATTGAATGTCAATAAATCCTCTAGAATTGATACCCTTGGACCGTAATTACCCAAATCATGCGCCGCCATTCTCTAAACCCTTTAAGTTAGCTTGTCTTATAAATCGAAGTATTAACGAAGGTGTATTCCCAGACGATCTTAAGATAGCTAGAGTTATAACAATATGCAAGAAAGGTGACAGATCTGACCCGAGTAGTTATAGACTTATATTAATTCTACCTAGACTTTCTAAAATCTTTAAAAAGCATATTACCATTAGAATTAAATCTTTCCCCGAAAACAACAATCTAATTTACAACATACCGTCAGGATTTAGACAACATTACTCCTGCCAAACGGCCTTTACAAAATTCAAAAATGGTTAGAAGAAATTGATAAAGGGAATATAACAGGGGTTTTATTATTAGATTTCAGGAAAGATTTTGATCTTGTAAACAACAATATCCTGCTTAACAAATTGAAATGCTATAAGTTCGATGAATTTACACTGAAATGGTTTTTTTCCTTTCTCTCTAACAGAAGTCAGTATGTAGAAATGAATGGCCAAAAATCCGAGCACTCCTTTGTTACTAGTTTAGTTCCACAAGGATCTGTACTAGGACCTATCATTTTCCTCATCTACCTCAATGATCTACCTCTTCATGTAAAGAATTCCTCCTTAGATACTTTTGCTGATGTCACTACTTTAAAGAAATCTGCACAATCGATAGAATTAATTGAATCTGAAATGAATTCAGACACAGAACTAGTACAAAAATGGTGTTCACAAAACAAAAACATTGTAATAAGTCCGTCAAAAACAAAATCAATGGTTATTGGCTCCAAACCATGAATCTCAAGAATGAACTCTAATCGTGCGATAACAATTGATGTAAATTTAATTGAGAGCGTTCAGAATGACAAGCTACTTGGCGTTGACATTGACAATACCCTTAATTATTCTAAGCATATAGACGGTATATGTAAAGCAATATCCTCCAAACAGGCTCTTCGCAGGCCAATCAAACGATTCCTTTCCCTACAATACAGATAGCTTTACTACAATGCTTATATCTTACCATGCTTAGACTATTGTCTCACTATATGGGGAAACGCACCTAAAACACATTTGGCTAGGGTGTATAAGTTACAAAAAGTGCAGCCAGAATTATTTCAGATAAACCATCAGATTCTTCCTCTCAGCCCTTATTCAAAGAGTTACAATGAATGACTATATATGAAAAGATTGAATTTAATAAGGCAGTTACGATCAACAAAGCTCTTAACTTTCGAACCCCTATATATATAACTGATCTTTTTGGCAAAGCTTCCATTTCCTATAGTTCACGCTCAGAATCTAATTGGGATCTCTGCATTTATAAGCATATTTTGGAACAATTTAAGAAATGTTTAAAATATTCAGAATGGAGGGGATCTCCAACCAGACCTGGTTGCAGTACCAACAACATTCAGGTACATTGATTTGGAACAATATTCCTCATAATTTAAAGTCCTCCTCCAGCCTAGTTAGATTCAAACACAGCAACCGAAACCAGATTCTAAAAGCCATAATCTAAAAGCTTATGAATTTTTGAAAATACCAAAAAAGATCTACCTAACATGAAAAGAAAAGAAATTGAACATATTGACGGAGACAGTGACACAGCTCAACAAAAACTCGAATGACAACATTTAACATACATAATGAACGATATCCAGTGTTAGTGCAGAAAGCATGGTAAAAAGCATTATTATGTCATCTTTTATTTCTAACGTAAGTTCAGTATGGAAGCAGATAGGACATAAATAAATATCAAAGAAGTACCTATCAGTTATTCAGTCTCAAAGTCATGAAGGCAAGGCCAAATCATAAGAATTCCAATCGGAACGGTTCCGAACCTCGGAATCAATAACATTCCGAAGAGAGACGAGGTGCACGGGGAGATTCAGCGTCTCCTGATTGCATGCCATAGCCATCGCAACAACTCCATTGAAATCCTGTCGAATCCGGTGATTGTCTCAATGTACATTTTGATGTTCATATCAGGTAAGTATGTCTTTTTTGATGATTTCGATAGCCATTGAATCACAATTCAGAATGTCACTGATCATTCTGGAAAGAGGGATCTGATATGCTTTTATAATATCCCCGCAGCGACCGAAGAATTTCCTGAATGGTGATTGCAGCCGTTGTGTAATATAACCCTGAAAAAGAAGCTTACTTGCGACGAGCAGTTTGGCTCTAATAAAGGAGTCATGCCCTGATATACCGTATCAGCTGAAAAACAGAAACGTCATAAACAGGAGAAGATGGAATGTTGCTACTCATGAAAGCAAAGTTAGTTATTTGGAAGCTGAAATCATCACGCTTGTCATACAGTGAGGTGTTCAGATTGCCGTTTGCCTCGAAAGATAGAAGTACACCTAAGTACGAAGCAGACTTCTCGGCTGTTTCCTTGATCTCTAGTTCATGAGGATAGATTTCATAGAAAGGAGGGGATCTCCAACAGCGCTCGGTTGCACAGAAGATTTTCAAAACGCCCAGTGCAAAAAAGAGCAGACATCCACAGAAAGATACGCATAGGGACAAGGAACACCAACTCACACCATTGAAACATGAAACACAAAAGACGTAACATAAACAATCAGGATCAATGGGCAACCGGTGCCGACTTAGGACGGCTATCTGCCACGAAAGCAGCAAACGGTGTGGTTAACCCGGGTTACATGCGCACAACCTTCCAAGTTTTCTGATTACCCAGTGGTCTCGAAGAACGTAAAATTATGGTGTAAAACAAGTTCCTCTTTGTTAGATGACCACACACAACAAGACCGTAAAACGCAGGGGCCAATGCATCACAGATGGATATGTAAATGGATATAAAAGAAGAGGACTACGTAATAGAGTCCGTGTTCTGCAGGCTGTAGCGAGCTCATATATGTTATCACCCGAGGAGTCTGACTGACATTCAGAGAGGACAGGTGGTCGGGGTCCTGTCTTCTCTAAAGAGGTTTAGACAGGGTCCGTCGTCACAGTCAGTCAGAGTGAAAGTCTTAAGAATGCGCTCGTACAAGAATGTAGATTGGTCAAGTACGAAGCCTACTGTCCGTCTGATGATATTAGGATCATATTCACGGTATAAAAGGCATTTGAAAATTCACTATGTTGAATCCAAAATCAATGTAGATGATTCTTGATAGACAACAGACGTACAGAAACATCAAACAACAATTACAACACATAAAAGGAAGGATAGCAGAAATTTAAATTTTACCAAGCAAATTTTATGTCAAAGTTTTTGCTTTCGAAAATTAGTGAAGACTTTCTGTAAATTTTACAAAAAATCATTGTCAGCTTCTTTTGAAGTTTGAACCCATACAAGCAACAGAGTATATTACCATGTGTACTTCACAACCTGCCTATTATTGGGCATAATTAACAAAATAATAACGATCAAATGCAAGTAGAATAACCATCGAATTTAAAGCAGAATCATCAAACGTTATATAAGTATTATACAATTGATATAATCGTGCTGTTACCAGATGGGTACATTGTTTGGTACTTTACAAATCTTTAGACCGTGTTCTTAAGAATTGCTCTCTGACTGACTGTGACGACATGACTCCAGGACAGACCCTGTCAGTTGGACTCCTCTAGTGGTATATTAAATGAGCTCGCTACAGGCATCAAAGCATGGACTGTATTTTGTATGCTCTTTGTCATTAAAACAAAGGATGGGATTTTCAAGAACACCAGATTGCAGCACCCATCCAATGTAAAAATACAGAGCAGAAACGCACGCAGAAGGAACAAGAAACACAAACGCACAACACAGAAACATCAAACACATAGGACCATACATAAACAAACGAGACTAATTGACAACCGCTGCCGACTTTGGACTGTCATCCGCCGCGAAATTAGCAGACGGTGTTATTAACCGGATGAGGTGTGCACAAACCTCCCACTTTTCCGATTACCCAAAGGTCTCGATGAACGCACAATTGTGGTGTAAAATAACCTCCGCACTGTGAGATTAACATACAAACAGACAGCATGACGCTGGGACCAAAGAAACACACAAATGAGTTTGTAAATGGATACAAGAGCCCCAGGGGGCACAACGCTCACATGATAACCATGCACACTCTAATTGACATACTGACATTGAATACTGATAGTGACAGTACCAGGATTTTAGCCCACAACCTTTCTAAAAAGATTTTTGCCGGATGCAGAGAAGTTTTTTTTTAGACAACCTTTAAAAGTACAAAAAAGAAAAATTAGTCACATTTTAAAACAATAACTTTTTTACTGATTTGGAAAGACGGATAAAGTGGTCCAAGGTCATATGCCCAGCTAGCATAGTTTAATTATGCAACATCAAAAATAAAATCATATTAATGTGTAGCAGAAAAAGAATAAAAGAATGAAATGATTTCATAAATTAAGTTTATTTAAAATTGAATATAAAACCTTTCATTATTGATAGCTAGCATACCAGAAATCATAAAGCCTGTGTTTGTGATACGAGAATTCCCCCGGCGGCATCTTTGTTAGTATAAACGCCATTTTCTGTTAAGTATGTGAGAGGTCAGGGTCAGCGTAATATTGGTATCAATGGAAAGATCTTGTCATAAGGAGTACACATGTAAAAATTGAAACTTCTATCACTAACCATTCAAAAGTTATGCCCAATGTTAAAGTTTTTGAGAAGTATGTCAAAGGTCAAGGTTATGGTCACGAGGTCAAAAATTTTGGTATCAATGGAAAGGTATTGTCACAAGGAATAAACATGTGAAATATGAAACCTCTATCACAGGGGAATCCCCTTCGGGTACACGGCAAAACATGGCCGCTTTTGAAATCTTGTTCCCGACTTTAAAAATAAAATTCTAAATAAGTATAAAGAATTTAAATAATTGAATCATGTCACATAAAAGGTCAATCAATAAGACATTGAAGCATGTGTCACTTGTTGAATTATCAGCTGTAACTATGGATGAAAGGTCGACCTACAAATGATTAATCATACAAAGAAGGTTTTTTTCCTGTAGTTGCACCTGTAACATTGGGCATGGAAAACATACATTATACCTATGTACAATCTTCAAAAAATATTCCTTAAAAATCCAAAAGTCGATATCTTGACAAAATTCTTTCACTTGTAGGGTACCATGCATGAGTACCTCATACCTACAAATTGTCATGACAATCTGAAGAGTGGTTATAGAAAAGAAGCAGAAGAAAATGTATGAAATGTTAAACGTCTTTCAATTCAATAGCATCATTTATAACCTGATAAATTTACGGCATGGACCAGACATGCACGTTTCGGGTACTAAACCCTCGTCAGTGATCCTTAGTCTAAACAATGTAATATGGCTAAAAAGTATGAAAATTATTATGTCCAAATTGTACCAAAAGACGTAGCAGAATAAGTGGGATATGATGCTACAGGACCCACGTTTTAGAAATTTCAAGCAATTTTGTAACAGAAAATTTCAAATGTGTTGAAGAGACAGACGATTAACCGAAGTTGATCGAACTTGGCTACATGTGCCCTCGGGGACTAATCACCCCCCCCCCCCTTCCTTTTTACATAAGAAAAAATTAATAAAAAATCAACAAAATAAAATTTAAGCATAAAATACATATCAAAGCATTATAAGTTAAATATGATTAATATGTAGTAAATGAGTGTGTAAAATCATACACTTATTGAGTTATTTAAAGAAATAGTGCAAAAATATGCATTTCTGACTAAGTCCGAAAAGACGTCAAAAATTTGACTTCGAAGTGGAACCAAAAATAACAACACTTCTTAAGACATCTCTCTAGATCATCCTGATGCTTTCGGTTTGTCGATACATGCTTCGGTTCTGAAGAAGAAGTTTGTCAAAGGAGGGTACCCCCGTGACCTACTTTTGGCTGTGGTGGCGCCACCTGGTGACAGATCCGGACGAAAAACAACAACACTTGTAGGGGACCATGAGTACTTCATACCTACCAAGTTTCCTCAAAATCCCTTCAGCCGTTCTGGAGAAGAAGTTTAAAAATGTGAAAAGTTTACGACGACGGACGACGACGATGGCTGACGCCGACGGACGACGGATGACAGACGCAACACTTTGACAATAGCTCACTTGAGCCTATGGCTCAGGTGAACTAAAAAGGGAAAAAAATTGTTGGGGTCCCGCCGGGGTTTGAAGCTACTCCCCACGGGTCCATTGGGCATGGAAAACATACATTATACCTATGTACAATCTTAAAAAATATTCCTTAAAAATCCAAAAGTGGATGTCTTGACAAAATTCTTTCACTTGTAGGGGACCATGCATGAGTACCTCATACGTACAAATTGTCATGACAATCTGAAAAGTGGTTATAGAAAAGAAGCAGAATATGTAAAATGTAAAATCATACACTTATTGAGTTATTTAAAGAAATCGTGCAAAAATGTGCATTTCTGACTAAGTCCGAAAAGACGTCAAAAACGCGTCAAAAATTTGACTTCGAAGTGGAACCAAAAATAACAACAATTCTTAAGACATCTCTCTAGATCATCCTGATGCTTTCGGTTTGTCGATACATGCTTCGGTTCTGAAGAAGAAGTTTGTCAAAGGAGGGTACCCCCGTGACCTACTTTTGGCTGTGGTGGCGCCACCTGGTGACAGATCCGGACGAAAAACAACAACACTTGTAGGGGACCATGAGTACTTCATACCTACCAAGTTTCATCAAAATCCCTTCAGCCGTTCTGGAGAAGAAGTTTAAAAATGTGAAAAGTTTACGACGACGGACGACGACGATGACTGACGCCGACGGACGACGGATGACAGACGCAACACTATGACAATAGCTCACTTGAGCATATGGCTCAGGTGAACTAAAAAGGGAAAAAAATTGTTGGGGTCCCGCCGGGGTTTGAAGCTACTCCCCACGGGTCCATTGGGCATGGAAAACATACATTATACCTATGTACAATCTTAAAAAATATTCCTTAAAAATCCAAAAGTGGATGTCTTGACAAAATTCTTTCACTTGTAGGGGACCATGCATGAGTACCTCATACCTACAAATTGTCATGACAATCTGAAGAGTGGTTATAGAAAAGAAGCAGAAAATGTAAAATGTAAAATCATACACTTATTGAGTTATTTAAAGAAATCGTGCAAAAATGTGCATTTCTGACTAAGTCCGAAAAGACGTCAAAAACGTGTCAAAAATTTGACTTCGAAGTGGAACCAAAAGTAACAACACTTCTTAAGACATCTCTCTAGATCATCCTAATGCTTTCGGTTTGTCGATACATGCTTCGGTTCTGAAGAAGAAGTTTGTCAAAGGAGGGTACCCCCCGTGACCTACTTTTGACTGTGGTGGCGCCACCTGTTGACAGATCCGGACGAAAAACAACAACACTTGTAGGGGACTATGAGTACTTCATACCTACCAAGTTTCATCAAAATCCCTTAGGCCGTTCTGGAGAAGAAGTTTAAAATGTGAAAAGTTTACGACGACGACGGACGACGACGACGGACGACGACGACGACGGACGACGGACGACAGACGCAACACTATGACAATAGCTCACTTGAGCCTATGGCTCAGGTGAGCTAATAAAAACAGAAGGCTTACGAAATACAGTCCTTGCTTATCCGGCTGTAGCAAGCTCATGCATGTGATCACCCGAGGAGTCCGACTAAAATTCAGGGGAGACAGGTGGTCGGGCTATGTCTTCTCGAAAGAGGATTGGAGAGGGCTTGTCATGAAGTCCTGTCGTCACAGTCAGTCAGAGTACAATTCCTAAGAATGCGCTGGTAAAAGGCTGCAGTTTGGTCCAGTACCAAGCCAAGTGTCCGTCTGGTTACAGAAGGATCATATCCACGATATTTAAGGTGTTTGATAATTCTTACACAATTTCGATGGTAATTCTGTTCAACTTTGATTCTTCTTATTTTGTTAATTATGTCACCATAAAATGCGGCTTGTGAAATACCCAATGCAAACTCTGTTGCTTGTATGGGTCCGAAATTCAAAAGTAGTTGACAAAGATATGTGTAAAGTTTCCAGAATGTCTTAACAAGTTTGTGAAAGCAAAAACCTTGTCTTTAAAGTTTCTTGGTTATTTGTAAATTTCAATTATGAAAATCCAAAACATCAGTACATGCTCTAGCAAACCGGATGAGCTGCGAAATATAGGTACCATCAGACGGTAATCTAGAAACATCACCGTCAAACCATGGAAAATTTACTACGTTGAATCCAAATGTTAAACGTCTACAAACTTAATAAGATCATTTAAGACCTGATAAATTTGCAGCATGGACGAGACATGCACGTTTGGGTACTAAATCCTCGTAAGTGATCCTCAGTCTAAATAATGTAAAATGGCCAAAAAGTATAAAAATTATTATGTCCAGAAAATGTACCAAAAAGACGTAGCAGAATGGATGGGATATGATGCTACAGGACCCACGTTTTAGAAATTTTAAGAAATTTTGTCACAGAAAATTTCAAATGCGTTAAAGAGAAAGACGATCAACCGAAGTTGATCGAACTTGGCTACATGTTCCCTCGGGGACTCTTGGTCCACCAGCAGTGACACTCACCATGTAGTTCAAATGGTAAACGTCTACAAACTTAATAACATCATTTAAGACCTGATAAATTTACAACATGGACGAGACATGCAAGTTTCGGGAACTAAACCTTCGTCAGTGACCCTCAGTCTAAACAATGTAAAATGGCCAAAAAGTATGAAGATTATTATGTCCAAAAAATGTACCAAAAAGACGTAGCAGAATGGGTGGAATATGTTGCTACAGGACCCACGTTTTAGATATTTCGAAGTCATCTCTTTTGTCATACACACTTGTATAAAGATCTCCATTAACACTTTTGATATTCAGGTTCAAAAATGGTTATTTTCAAGTCGGAAAAGCGCAATAACCGTGAATATTTTATCGAGTATGTAAGCGTATAAAAGTTTGCATACTTTCCAACGAAAAATATAAAACAAAATGCGTTGAAATCGTACCGTTAATTTAGAAGTTATAAAAGTTTCAAGAATTGACCTTTGATGACCTCTTACGGGGGCATAGGAGAACTTTTCGACAGGAAAAAACTTTTAATTAAGATCTTTCTTTACTCTTTCACGTGATAATTTTTATTTATTATATAATACTGTACTTTATTGTAACGTTAACGTGTCTGGAACGGTTTTGGGGTAAGGACAATAATAATATGAACAATAGGAATAAAGAAAAGACAATACAATAACAGAAAGACTGACATGAAAAGACACAAAGATTAGAGCGAGATTGTAGGACACAAACCACCCTGATCATTTTTTTCTATATTATGACAAAGATAAGGGGAATACATTACTTTTACGTACTCCCACAAAATGTCCATGGATGAAATTACATAATAGTATCTGAAGGAGACACGATTGTATCGTTAAATCTCATATATGTACTTTAAATCTTTTATTGAAGGTAAAGGATCCCTCAGGACTCAGATGCTCATATTTCCAAAATAACAACGTTTACAATATATTCATTTCCATCTATTCAAAGCTTTTGTTAGACCTGATATAAAAACAAAATATAATTCGTGTTTTCACGATTATACCGAGGACTTAAGCCGTTTGAACTTTTACATTGAACCCTACGGGAAAAGTAAAAAAACGTCCCCTTTTAGAGATGATAAAATGTAATTATAATAAAAGTTTCTTTTTCCCTAAACCATATAAGTTTGATAACCTGAACAATATACTGAAAAGAAAAAAGTTATCCAGGCAAAGAATTACAAGCAATTCTGACCTGAGGGAATAACCGATTTAAAGTACACTAATGAGATAAAACGATACAAATATCATTATGATACATAAGTTATAATCAAACTCATTGATTCGGAAATCTTTTTACCAAACCTTAAATACATTATAATGATATTTTATCGTTTTATCTCATTGGTGTATTTTAAATCGGTTATTTAAGTCATATAATCAATTGTTAAACGTCTTCAAATTCAAAAAGATTAATTTCAAAGCAGATGAATTAACAGCATTGACCAGACATGCACGTATCAGGTTTTCAACCTTCGTCAGAGATTTTCATTCCAAACAATGAAGTATTGCACAATCTGTGAAACAAAATATACCGATAGACCTACCAAAAGACTGAATAATATTGCATTTTTTTTTATTAAAACGCCTTATTAGTCGCGACATATTAATTTAAACAAAGCATTCATACGTATTCCGTTAATGATTACCGACCATATTGAATTTGACGTAAAGCATTCCTGAAAATTTGCCGTTCTGCAGAATTTAAAAGAGTCCAGTTTTAACTTTATGATGCTAAGTTCTTTGGACCTCAACATCTTCATTTCCCTATCTTTCTGAGCAAAATCTGCAACAAAAAATATTTCTCATGAAGACCATTTGAGCTTAATGCACCGAATTGCGCAGCTACAGCTCTGCAGAATCCATGATTAGTGCGGAAACCTACCTAGACGTTACTATGATTATATGTCTACAAACATGTGTCCTCCAATTTTGATCAATCTTTCTCAAAATACCTTATCAATCTACAGTCTTGTACCAGTGCATTCTTATAACTTGCACGCTGAATGACTGTGACGAAGGGACTCCATGACGGGCCCTGTCCAAAACTCTTTAGAGAAGACAGGGCCCCGACCACCTGTCCTTTACGAATGTCAGTCGGACTTCTCGAGTGATAACATTCATGAGCTCGCGGCGGCAGGGCATGGATTGTATTAAGTACGCCATCTTTTTAAAACCATTTAACATATTCATCTGTGTTTCTAGCAGAAATAAGAAAATTTAACAGAAGTTTGTATGATGGTATCGATTGATTTCATGGCTCTGAATAGTTTAAAACGGTGCGTTAAACGAGTTTTCAAACGTTTTTGTGAAATATATTTCAGTCTAACCCAGTTGGGAGTTCGCTTCTTTTCATACTGTTGATAAAATTGTTTGTTTGCTCTGGTTCCTGTTTTATCCTGATTTTGTATGCCTTCGGTTTAAGATTTTCTGGATTATCGATTTTGTTCTATGTATAGGGACATTTTATATTTCATCTCTAATGTCGTGTAAGCTAATTCTAGGGACACCTAAGTTACCTGTTGCGTATGTGTCCGTAGACGCAACAGGTTGGGGCCTTTGAATATCTTACTCTTTATATCGGCGAGCGGAGCGGGGAGAAAATTTTGATTGATTTACTTTATTTATTTGTCTATCTTTCATGAGAATAAATATATATGAGATGTGTCTTTTTTCCAAGAAAAATCAGACATGTTAAAAGACAAAACATTGAAAAAAGATGAGGGAGGTGAAATTCTATGAAATTAGGGACTTTGAAAATATGAAATTTTCATACCCAAGACAATTACAAAATGATTGAGTATTTAAAAAAAATGAAAATAGATATGGAACTGTGCAAAAAAAATTGTGTATTCGTAAATGGCGAGAGAAGCGATCCAAAATATTAGGTTTAAAAGCCATTTTATGCATTCTAGACTCCTTTGAATTAGAATTTGGCCAAAGCCAGATCCCCTTGTCTCCCCCCTCCCCCGCTGGATCTGCGCATGTCCTGTTCCTAATTTTTGAAAGAAAGGTTTTAAGAATAATATTGGGCAGTCTGTTTTTGAACTTTTGGTGTGTAATGGTAGTGTAGAGCGTGGAGAAGTCGAAAGATTTTTATGCTCGTAATATGATTGAAATTGGTGGCTTTTTTAAAAACGTTCCAAAAATTCCTTAGCATTCTTTAGGATCCACATCTGATTGTTTCCATTTCCGGAATATTTTGTCTCTCAGTATGTTTGAAGATATTGCTATGTGCGAGTTAATATTTTAATACGACAGTACTATGAATGAGGGAGATAGCCCTTACTTTTAGAAATTTATGTCTAATTTGATGAGAGGAAAATTACAATATATTTCAATGCAGTGCGTAAACACTAAAACTAGGTGAGCGATATCCTTGGGGACTTACAGTCCACCGGCAGCGATACCAGCCTAGTGTTTGAAACTGTTAATATTTAAATAGATGTTCTATAGTAGAAAGGACCTGTAACGATAAGGTGTAAAATCCGCCCAAAAATAATGAAATTTTAAAGTACTTCATTTCTTTAATCAAGTTTGTGAAATACTTTTAAAGATAAACCCCCTTCAAAACCTGAAGATAAAAATTAATAGAGAGATAGTTGAGTAAAAATGTACTTATTTTGTATAGAAATCAATGCAAATCGGAAAAGTTTTCATAAAATACCCCCCCCCCCCCCTTGGAACACAACACCACTTCGAACTAAGATGTATTTTCATATTATACCATTTTTCTGTTAAAGCGGAGTTGTGCTCCAAAGGGGGAACAATAGTCAATTTACGAAAATGCGATTGGGCAGGTAGGGGTGAAGGAAAGATGTGAAATTTACAGAGAATTAGTAATTGACATTTAATTCGCTTTCGGCAAAAAATTAACTTCTTTATTAATGGTTTCGAATAAATAATTTTTCAAAAAAAAAATATTCGTTGTTGTTTACTTTTTCACTAAAAACACCTTTATTTTAATTTTGGGCATTGAGAGTTAAACAACCCCTCGCAATAAAAAGTAACAATTAGCGTTAACCACCGAAGTACCAGTCAATCTTGAAAATATACTAAATCATTTTTTCATTAGATTTTACAAGTACTTTTGTTATGCAATCTTACCTCCATTAAGGCATCTTTATTATTTATTGATTGTTCCACCAACTGAAATATTATAAGATGAAAAATCCATATATTAAAAATCAAATATATTTCCTCTCCTGAATTAATTCACATTTCTATAAGAGGTTCGACCCTCCGTTTTGTTATCGTCATAAAAATAAAGCTTTCCACAGCAGGATATGATACCTGCCGCAACAGGCTTGTACTAGAATTTGTCACGGATAGAATGTTCACCTCAAGCAATGGAGTCCATTTGACCAAATATTGAGTGGTAGTTTAAATGGTTCTATCGACGTAGTTTTAACATATAGTTTTAAAGGTATATCCATGAGATTCTATCTGACTATGCTATCTCATTCAATTATAATATAGAAGGCAATTGTTCATTATTATAAAAATTCAGCACGTCTTGACAAATACATGTCTTTAAAACATAAGGTTAACTGAGTGGATAATAACAATCTAAACCTATATTGATATTCACTTCCTCTGAAATTGTTTAACACTTATTTAGTAACTGTCCTTTTCAACAAACAAAAATATATTTACAAAAAAATTGTCAAATCCTTTAAGTCCGACTTTCAACAATTATATTTTGTCTTTCACGGCAATGAAAGGGGCTAAACTACTAGTCTTCTTAATTGTTTTATTCAGAAAGAAGACCATCAATGTTTCGAATCCATTTTCTTTCAAGAACACTTTTCAAGTGGAAGCACTTATGAGGTGTTGGGATCTCTTTGAGACCCCAAAATGGGTCTAGGGAGAAGCCCTTGTGGTGATCCAAGAGGCGAAGCCCCGGAATGAAATGGGTTGTACACGTTTACAAGGCAGTTTTATATGGTTAATACGGTTACCCTTTGTATATTTTCTTTCATTCTGTTTTGCAAAACGATGTTAATGCATCTACCTATTTGCGTGCGCCTGGCAATGCGCCTAAATAGTTCCAATTAGATGAATTGCGAGCGTTAGGAGCCAACCATTTTTGCGAGTTTAAATTGAAAAATGCCAGTTACTTTCTATGTCCTCTCAAGACTGATTGATTCTCATACATTTAGACCGATGCACATGCATATTTAACGTGATTTTTTAAACTGTTGGTGCATCGTAAAATCATATATGGTAGCTACGTTACTGACTTATAGCAAGCATTCTGTCGGTCCTTCCGACCGTATGTCCATCCGTCCTTATAAGTTCTTCTAACAGACATCTCTTTAAGTGTCAGTGAAAGGGCTTTCATATTTCAAACACACACTCAACATAACATTCTTAAACCAAAACATCTTATACAGTGACCTTGACCTTTGAAACTAAGATCGGTTAGTTTGTTAATAAACCCTTACTGGTAGCAAGCAGACATTTTACCTTGTGACCTTGACCTTGATCTTTGACAAACCAATGAATGATAGTATTTTGGTCAAGAAGTGCTGAAGGCAGATTTCTCTAAACGAAATATATATATATATATATAAATGACATTTTTATACTTTTCAAAAACAGGATTGTCGATAGTAAGGATATCATCCAGGTACCTAGAAGTACCATTGAAACATTTCACATCATCATGTTTTCTTTGTTTTTGAAGATTTTGGATAAATTCTTTTTCATACGTGAATAAAAATAAATCTGCAACAAGAGGCGCACAATTAGTACCCATAGGGATCCCTACAACCTGCTTGTAGAGATTCCCACCAAATCTTACAAAAATGTTGTCCAAAAGAAAGGACAAGGCAATACAAAGGTCACTACATGTCCATGATTTATATGATTTGTATTCTGTATTGGAAAAGAAACCCTTTGATTCAGATGTACAAATATAAGTTTTACCCTCTCGGTTAAAGCACCATTTAATGAGTTTGGACAATTGATCATTAATCTTATCGTGAGGAAGCGTGGTGTACATATTTGAAAAGTCGTACGAAGAAATCAAATTGGCTTGAAAATTTCTCGTTTTCATTTTGTCAATCACATCCCCTGAATTTTTAATAGACCAAAATAAGTTTACATCATTCCTGTTTAGAACAGTTTCACAATATTTTGCAACGTGTTCCTTTATCACCGTGAGTGCTGACGTCAGGTTTCTAGACAAAATTGTAGTTGAGCAGTTGCTAGAATTAGCAATGTATCGAAATTTGTAAGGAGACTTGTGCAATTTTGGTATGCAGTATAATGTAGGAAGATCCAGTTTAGAAATAGGGATCTTGAATGAAGAAATTTCACTGTTGTGTTTGTTCAAAATGTTAGGAACACTTTCATTGCTTTTGATATAAGTGTTTGTAGACGAAAGTTCCGAAACCAAAGTTGATATGTAGTAACGTTTTCAAATGATTATGGTGTTGTTGGCTGCGAAGACATATTTTTCGTGTAAATTGCGTAATTTGGATTTAAAATATCTTTCAGATTTAGAACTTGGATTTTCGAAAAGATGAGGATTTTTGTGGAAGTTATCTATTCGAATATCGGTAATATCTAATATGAGGTTCTTCCAGTCATTCAGAGAATGTGATTCGACCCCTTCCGATTTACACCATCTTTTTGTATAGTTATCTAAGGCTTCCTTTAGTTCTTCGCGACATTTGATAAAATCTATCTTGGATGGAATTCTGTACTTAGGTCCTTTCTTGAGAAGATTGCGGAGCTGCCTGTCCTGGATAATTGAAAAGTCACCTGTTACAATATGGTGTTGTGGGTCATGTATTATTCTAGATTTACTTTATGTGTAGGTACACATGTACTTAGTCATGTTATTTAATGATTTCATAATAATTCTTTCTAGATTTTACTATGTCATGTTTATCTCATCAGAGCATATTCCAGTATGTTCTTTGTTACATCATTATCATCACATGACTGTGATTTCTAGAATTTACTCTATTGTTAATCATTTGTAATGAGTCATTGTTCTAGAAGCTTCTGGTTAATTCATTGGTATTAAGTATAAATACCTCTGAGGAACTGTGTTGAAGGGACATTCGTACACATTCGTAGACACGATTCATTCATCTATTCTGATATACTGGGATACTTTACTTGTTGAGACTTTAATCCATTTAACAACGTTTGGACACCGATCTTTCGAGAACGTTTGTGATTACCGGAAACCATACATTCGATAGACTTTGTGGACCGTAACGGACACTTTGATCCGGACATTGTATTGTAAGTTGTAATCATTTGAAATATATATATTTTGTACATAATTAAACTTGTAAATTTATATTCTGTCTTTGTCTGATTTTTGCTGGCGTTTTGGGGTATTCTGACCCATAACAGAATTGGGGGCTCGTCCGGGATCGTAATCTCTGCATATTTGCATTTTTACTTAAAGTTCGTTTTTTTAAAAAAAGAAAATTTCTCTATAAAATTTTTGCCAGCAGAAATCAATCATGGTATTTTCGGTCACTGAATTTTTGAAATCGCCGACTGTACAAGAGTTCGAATCATTGAAAAAAGATGATTTGATTGGTTTAGGTCTTCACTTGAAGTTAGATGTAAAATCTTCTATGAGAAAACAAGAAATTAGAAATATTGTGGCTAAAGAGCTTTTAGCTGAGGAAATCTTTTCGTCATACGATTTTCCTGTTGAACCTGTTTCAAGCGAGACCAAAATGTCAAAATATGAGTTTGAATTAGAGAAAATGAAAATACAATTACAATTTGAAAAAGAAGAAAAAGAAAGACAATTTGAAAGAGAGAAACAGGAACGTATGCACGAGAAAGAACTCCAGTTTGAGCTAGAAAAGTTAAAGTTAGAGAAAGGCGCTAAGGAAAATCCTGTTCCTTCGCCTGTCAAGTCTGAATTCGATGCTGCCAAAAACATCAGATTAGTACCAAAATTTCAAGAAAAGTCCGTGGACAAATATTTTCCACATTTTGAGAAAATCGCGGCCAATCTGAAGTGGCCACGTGATTTTTGGCCAACTTTGTTACAAAGCGTACTTATTGGCAAAGCGGCTGAAGTGTACTCGGCGCTCAGTATTGCTGAGAGTTCAGACTATGACAAGGTCAAGGACACGATTTTGAGAGCATATCAGTTAGTACCTGAGGCGTACAGACAAAAGTTTAGAAAGTACAAAAAGTTTGAAAATCAAACATATGTTGAATTTGCTCGAGAAAAAGAAGATTTATTTGATCAGTGGTTTCGATCTAAGAAAATTCCCAATTCATTTGACAATTTGCGTCAGATCATTCTGATAGAAGAGTTCAAAGAGTGTGTACATCAAGATTTAAGAACTCATTTGGAAGACAAAAATGTTAAAACTCTTGAAGAAGCCGCTGTTTTGTCTGATACGTATGCTCTAACTCATAAGAGAAATTTTGTAACAATAACTCAATCTAGCGATAGCGCAAAAACGTCAGATTTTCCAAAGAAAAATTAACAAGAGTCTCGTCCATTAGTTCCCAGTCAACATCTCAAGGTGGTTCTACGTCCGGTCCTAGGTCCGAGCGTTCTGAGGCATCCCCAGGGGTGGGGTCGCTTCCTACATGCAAGAAAAAAGGTCATGTTATTGGTGAGTGTTTGAAGCTTAAGAAGAAAAAAGAACTTAAGTCACAGGCCTGTGCGTCTGTTAGAAATGATAGGAAAGCCTTAGATTCGATTTGTTCTGACACTCCTGATATTCAGGGTTCTAAGTCCAGTTCTGATGATTTTGTGGAGGATCATTATAAGCCCTTTTTGTCACAGGGATTTGTTTCACTCAGTGATTCTAGCGAAGCGTTGCCTGTTCAGATTTTGAGAGATACTGGTGCTGCCCAGACTTTATTGTTAGAGGGTTCATTGCCTTTGTCTGAGCACACTTTTACTGGTAGGTCAGTTTTATTACAGGGTGTGGAGCTAGGCGTCATTGATGTTCCCCTTCATAAAATTTATTTGAAGTCAGACTTAATTACTGGACCTGTTATCGTAGGTGTTCGACCTACTCTTCCCGTTGAAGGCGTCTCCTTGTTGCTTGGCAACGATTTAGCTGGCGGCAAAGTTGTAGCCGATCCGATTGTTTGTGAGAAAATCACGTCCGATGTCGTGTCTGATGATGAAGACGACGACTTGTACCCAGCCTGCGCTGTTACCAGGGCGATGGCCAGGAACAGACTGAAAAAGGCTGAGCGTACTCCTGCACTTAACGAGGACAATCCCTCCGAAGATATAGACCTTTCTGACACATTCATGTCTACCATTGATGACAGCGTACCTGAGACGTCAGTACGACTTCATGTTGACAAGTCTCCGACAGTACCTAGTGATGATTCCTATCCGCCATTAGACAGGGGTACAGATGCCTTAAGCCGTGAGCAGCTCCTCTCCGAGCAAACTAAAGATCCGGAGATCATCCGACTAAGCAAGAGGGCCCTTCCCCGAGAAGAAGCGGACAAAGTCGGAGAGTGCTTCTACATACAAGATGGCATCCTCATGCGGAAATGGAGACCACCCGATGCACCCCCTAATGACGTGTGGCGGGTCGTTCACCAGATAGTGGTTCCAGTAGCGTATCGCGGGGACATCATGAGTTTAGCTCACGACACACCCATGGCAGGTCATTTAGGTGTGAATAAGACTTATAATAGGATTTTTAGTCACTTTTACTGGCCTAAGTTGAAAAAAAGATGTGTCTGAGTTTTGTAAGTCTTGTCATAGATGTCAGATGGTAGGTAAACCCAATCAAGTTATACCACCTGCTCCCCTCCAACCCATTCCAGCCTTTAAGGAACCTTTTAGTAGGGTGTTAGTTGATTGTGTAGGTCCTTTGCCTAGGACTAGGTCAGGGAATCAGTACTTACTGACAATTATGTGTACTTCGACTAGGTTTCCTGAAGCCATACCTCTTAGGAATATTAAGGCAAAGACCATAGTTAAGGCCCTTACAAAGTTTTTCAGTATCCTAGGTGCTCCCAAGGCTATTCAGTCAGATCAGGGTTCGAATTTTATGTCAGGATTGTTTCAGCAGGTTATGCATGAGCTAGGTATCAGACAGTATAAGTCTTCTGCGTACCATTCTGAGTCCCAGGGGGCACTTGAACGCTTTCATCAAACCCTTAAAACTATGATGAAAACATATTGTCACCAGTATGGAAAAGACTGGGATGAAGGGGTTCACCTCGTGTTGTTTGCGGCACGAGAAGCGGTTCAGGAGTCCCTGGGGTTCAGTCCCTTTGAGCTAGTTTTTGGGCATACGGTCAGGGGGCCATTGAAGTTGTTGAAGGAAAAATGGTTGACTGAGACTAGCGATTTGAATCTCCTAGACTATGTGTCTAATTTCAAAGAGAAATTATATAATGCTTGCAAATTAGCTCAAGAAAATCTCAAAACATCACAAATGAAAATGAAAACATGGTATGACAAAGATGCTAGAAACAGAATTTTTAAACAAGGCGATAAAGTTCTTGTATTTTTGCCTATCCCTGGTCATCCTTTGCAAGCTAGATATTTCGGTCCTTATGAGATTGAGAGTAAAATTAGTGATGTTAACTATGTGGTTAAGACACCAGGTCGGCGAAAAGAAAAAAGAGTGTGTCATGTTAACATGTTGAAAGAGTATTTTGATAGAAGTGACCGACATTTTGTAAAATCAGTTTCCACTTTGGCCAATGTAAATTCATTAGAAAGTTGTGTTGAACCGGAATGTGATGAAGAGACTGTCGAAAAAGACTTCGCTCAAAGTGTCCGTTTAAAGAATTCTGAAATTCTGACAAATCCGGAAGTGAAACTCGGACATCTGACCGTGCATCAAAAAGAGGAAGTGCACCAATTAATGCGGGAATATACGACCATCTTTCCGGACGTTCCAAAAAAGACGAATGCATCTCATCATGACGTCATTGTGGGTGATGCGTCACCTATCAAACAGCATCCCTATCGGTTAAACCCGATAAAACTTCAATACATGCGGAAAGAAATTCAATACATGCTTGAAAATGACATTATTGAACCCAGCAATAGTGATTGGAGTTCCCCATGCATTATTGTTCCGAAGCCAGACGGAACTTACCGATTGTGTACGGACTTTAGAAAAGTCAATTCAGTCACCAAAACTGACTCTTATCCGATCCCACGAATCGATGACTGTATCGATTAAATTGGCAGTGCAAAATTTGTCAGTAAATTTGACTTGCTTAAAGGCTATTAGCAGGTCCCGCTTACCGAGAGAGCCAGAGAAATATCGGCATTTGCGACTCCAGATGGGCTATACCAATATAAAGTAATGCCCTTTGGTATGAAAAACGCACCAGCCACATTCCAGAGGATGATTCATTCGCTCCTAAATCATCTCAAAGGATGCGAGGCGTACATCGATGACGTCATCATCTACAGCGACACCTGGGATGATCATCTCCGAATCATGCGTACCTTCTTCGACATACTGGCGAAAGCAAACCTCACAGTGAACCTTGCGAAAAGTGAATTTTGTCATGCGACTGTAGAATATTTGGGTCACAAAGTAGGTCAAGGTTTTGTTACTCCTATCATTGCCAAGGTGGAAGCTATTTCAATGTTCCCGATTCCTACCAATAAGAAAGAAATAATGAGATTTTTGGGAATGACAGGATTTTACAGAAAATTTGTCCAAATTTCTCGTCAGTTGTTGGTCCACTTACCAATCTGTTACAAAAGAGAGTGAATTTTGCATGGACCAATGACTGTGACGAATCTTTTAAGAAAATCAAATGTGTTCTTATGAAAAGTCCTGTCCTGTCAGCTCCAAATTTTGATAAGCAATTTAAGCTTACTGTTGATGCCAGTGACGTAGGAATCGGGGCTGCTTTGTTTCAAGAAAATGATGATGGTGTAGATAGAGTTGTTTGTTATTTTTCAAAGAAATTGACAAAATGTCAAAAGAATTACTCTACTATTGAAAAAGAGTGTCTTGCATTATTGTTAGCTTTACAACATTTTGATGTTTATTTGAATGTTACTTTACATCCCATTCTTGTGTTTACTGACCACAACCCTCTCACATTTTTGCACAAAATGTCAAACAAGAATCAAAGACTTACAAGGTGGAGTTTATTGTTGCAAGAGTACAATATCATTATTAACCATACATTGTATCAAGGGCAAAGACAATGTGATTGCAGATGCACTGTCGAGAGTTTCATGAGTGATTTTTGCAGAATTTACGACCTAAGTTTTCATTGACATTCAAACTTTTTTAAGGGGGGAGGTGTTGTGGGTCATGTATTATTCTAGTTTTACTTTATGTGTAGGTACACATGTACTTAGTCATGTTATTTAATGATTTCATAATAATTCTTTCTAGACTTTACTATGTCATGTTTATCTCATTAGAGCATATTCCAGTATGTTCTTTGTTACATCATTATCATCACATGACTGTGATTTCTAGAATTTACTCTATTGTTAATCATTTGTAATGAGTCATTGTTCTAGAAGCTTCTGGTTAATTCATTGGTATTAAGTATAAATACCTCTGAGGAACTGTGTTGAAGGGACATTCGTACACATTCGTAGACACGATTCATTCATCTATTCTGATATACTGGGATACTTTACTTGTTGAGACTTTAATCCGTTTAACAACGTTTGGACACCGATCTTTCGAGAACGTTTGTGATTACCGGAAAACATACATTCGATAGACTTTGTGGACCGTAACGGACACTTTGATCCGGACATTGTATTGTAAGTTGTAATCATTTGAAATATATATTTTGTACATAATTAAACTTGTAAATTTATATTCTGTCTTTGTCTGATTTTTGCTGGCGTTTTGGGGTATTCTGACCCAGCTGGTTTATAAAGGTATTCAGAAGTTGCACATTCTCAAGAAGTAGGACTTGATTCAAGAATTTTAGGATCTTATGTTACTTTATTGTAGTTAAATACGAAATTTCGAATAGGTTTTTTATACTTGTAACAAACAAGAGGAGGTTCAAAATTCTCAAAATATTGAGGAATAGCACTTTGGACGCGATGATCCCGAAAAATATTAGAGATGTTAAGAAGATCGAAACCTTTGTTAATAAATGGAATTTTTATGAATCGTCTTCTAAGGACACAAGTACATATAATCGTCTTCTAAGGACACAAGTACATATTCGTGTATCCAGAGGGCTCAAGGGATGTACTTTCCCTTCCGCTGGGTTTAAACACGTTTAGTGTCGTGGTCGCTTGTACCTTTTTGTGCTTTTATATCTTTTTTTTCCAAGCGACGTGCATTCGCCCTTTGTTGGGCTGATCCGACATTGTCTGAATAGTGAACGTTGTTGTTTTCACCTCTTTTGTGCTGTCTATATATATATATATATATATATATATATAAAGTACAAAGCATTAATTTCAATTTGAACAATTTTATTTATCATCACAATAATCGTATCTTTTAAGAAAAAATATTTGATACTCAGGGCATTTCCAGAGTGTAGGAACACTCGTGTTCACGACCAGTAACCTGTACTAAGCATATTTGATTGGTACCATACATATACGATTAATACTTTTATTGACTAGAATTGCCGAACTCCTATAAGTGTATTCTAAAGTTGCCAGTCAATATAAATTAAATTTATGCTGTTGTATACCCCCTACAGTCTTACTGGTGTGTAAGGTGCCAATAAAATATGATAAGTACAAAACTCCTACAGTGGCTGCATATAACCGCACAGTTCGTGTTTACTAATTTTTCATTATTTAAGCCTTATTTCTATAAATATACAATCAAGTTTGTGTTCACTGTGTACTAGGCTATGTAAGCTTTCTTTAAATATGAAACTTGGAACAGTGGACACACCTGGGGACTCAAAACTCACAATACAACGATGGAATTTCACAGTATTCCATTGATTGTATTCTTTGAGTTAAAATTTGACGGCAATCTGATTCATTTAGACCACGAAATATTACATGTCTATGAAGAATCAGTCTTAAGGAAATTTTCTATACCGAATCTATAGCAGTAAACCTTCTAGTGCTTACGCGATAGATGGATTTTAATTTGATACATGTAAATCTCTCGCTTTAGTAATCGCAAAAAAAAAAACTTATTTCGTACAAAAGCGTTCCTACACTGTGATTTCT
The DNA here is from genome assembly GCA_033119305.1 of Pinctada imbricata. Classification (NCBI taxonomy): domain Eukaryota; kingdom Metazoa; phylum Mollusca; class Bivalvia; order Pterioida; family Pteriidae; genus Pinctada; species Pinctada imbricata. Next base: position 4,288,063 of record VSWD01000003.1, on the reverse strand, counting down.
AGTTTTTTTTTTTTAATTGAATCGACCTTATTTTTATTGGAGCGAGGAATACTATGAAAAAGGACAGAATACTTCTTTATATCACGTTCATGTAACTACGCAAGCATAAAGGGAACATGCGCAATTTTTGTATCATGTTTTATTTGGGAGGGTGTGATTATCACGTAAAATTTCCTTAGCTTTCCTTTCAAATTTACTTGTATGAAGAATTTTTAGATATGAAATATCAATTTGTCTTGATTCGATCGAGATGATTATCTATTCTATTGAATATCTTACTCTTTATATCGGCGAGTGGAGCGGGGAGAAAAATTTGATTAATTTTCTATATTTATTTGTTTATATTTCATGAGAATAAATATATATGAGATGTGTCTTTTTTCCAAAAAAAAAATCAGACATGTTAAAAGACAAAACATTGAAAAAAAATGAGGGAGGTGAAAACTTATGAAATAAGGGACATTGAAAATATGAGATTTTCATACCCAAGACAATTACAAAATGATTGAGTATTAAAAAGATGAAAATAGATATGGAACTGTGCAAAAAAATGTGTGTATTCGTAAATGGCGAGAGAAGCGATCCGAAATATTAGGTTTAAAAGCCATTTTATGCACTCTAGACCCCTTTGAATTAGAATTTGGCCAAAGCCATACCCCCTTGTCTCCCCCCTCCCCCGCTGGATCTGTCCTGTTCCTAATTTTTGAAAGAAAGGTTTTAAGAATAATATTTGGCGGTTTGTTTTTTAACTTTTGGTGTATAATGGTAGTGTAGAGCGTGGAGAAGTCGAAAGATTTTTATGCTCGTAATATGATTGAAATTGGTGGCTTTTTTAAAAACGTTCCAAAAATTCCTTAGAATTCAGTAGGATCCACATCTGATTGTTTCCATTTCTGGAATATTTCGTCTCGTAGTATGTTTGAAGATATTGCTTTGTGAGAGTTAATATTTTAATACGACAGTTCTATGAATGAGGGAGATACCCCTTACTTTTAGAAATTTATGTCTAATTTGATGACAGGAAAATTAGAAGATATTTCAATGCAATGCGTAAACACTAAAACTAGGTGAGCTATATCCTTGGGATCTTACAGTCCACCAGCAGCGATACCAGCCTAGTGGTTGAAATTGTCAATATTGAAAGGGATGTTCTAGAGTGGAAAGGACCTGTAACGATAAGGTGTAAAATCCGCCCAAAAATAATGAAATTTTAAAGTACTTCATTTCTTTAATCAAGCTGGTGAAATACTTTTAAAGATAAACCCCCTTCAAAACCTGAAGAAAAAAATTAATAGAGAGATAGTTGAGTAAAAATGTACTTATTTTGTATAGAAAGCAATACAAATCGGAAAAGTTTTCATAAAATATCGTCCCCCCCCCCTTGGAACACAACACCACTTCTAACTAAGATGTATTTTCATATGATATCATTTTTCTGTAAAAGCGGAGTTGGGTTCCAAAGGGGGAAAAATAGTCAATTTACGAAAATGCGATTGGGCAGGTAGGAATGAAGTAAAGATGTGAAATTTACAGAGAATTAGTAATTGGCATTTAATTCGCTTTCGGCAAAAAATTAACTTCTTTATTAATGGTTTCGAATAAATTGATTTTCAAAACAAAATATTCGTTGTTGTTGTTGCTTACTTTTTCACTAAAATCACCTTTATTTTAATTTTGGGCATTGATAGTTAAACAACCCCTCGCAATAAAAGTTAACAATAGCGTTGACCACCGAAGTAACAGTCAATCTTGGAAAAATGCTCAAAACTGCCTCGGTAACATTCACATAGTATTAAGAAAATATAATTATGGTAAATGTAAAAGAAATATGATTTTATTTACTGAAAAAAAACTTATTCAAACTATTTTTTATAACGGCAGCGTTGTTAACTGTACAATATAAGTGAGAGTGAGTGTTCGATTATATATCTGTGGCCACGTGTTTACGTTCTGACAAATCCGGAACACAGGTACTTGAGTCAGAGAAATTTATCTATATATCTTTCTTTTCAAATCGCACACTCCTTTCGTTAGGTTTGTAATACATTTAAAGCCTGAGACAGAGAAAAGGTGGATACAAACATAACGAAAGAAATGTACATGTGCAATTGAAAAAGAAAGATATACAGATAAATTTCTCTGACTCAAAAACAAAGGAGGGGATCTCCAACAACACCAGGTTGTAGCACCCACAGCAAAACCCCAAAACACTCAATGCAAAAACACAAAGCAGACAAGCACGGAAAGAGACGCATAAGGGACAACGAACGTCAACGCACAACACAGAAACATCAAACACAAATGACTACATAAACCAACGAGACCAATGGGCAACCGGTGCCGACTTAGGACGGCCATCTGCCACGGAAATAGCAGAAGGTGTGGTTATCCTGGATTACCAGCGCACAACCCGGGAACTTTTCCGATTAACCAGAGGTCTCGAAGAACGTACAATTTTGGTGTAAAACAACGTCCTCACTGTCAGATGACCACACACAAACAAGACCGCAAAACGCATGGGCCCAAGCAACACAGATGAATATGTAAATGGATATAAAAAGAGGACGTGCGTAATACAATCCGTGCTCTGCCGCCGCGAGCTCATGTATGTTATCACCCGAGGAGTCCGACTGACATTCAGAGAGGACAGGTGGTCGGAACCCTGTCTTCTCTAAAGAGGTTTGGACAGGGCCCGTCATTAAAGAAAGGAGGGGATCTCCAACAACACATAGACAGCAACCTCCCAAAACGCCCACTGTAAAACACAAAAAAATACACGCACAGAAAGAGACGCAGTAGTACAAGGAACGCCAAATCACAGAAAAATATAAAACACAAATGACTACACATAAACCAACGAGACCAATGGTAAACGGTGCCGACTTAGGACTGACATCTGCCACGTCATTAGCAGACGGTGTGGTTATCCTGGATTACGTGCGCACAACCCTCCCACTATTCCGATTACCCAGAGGTCTCGAAGAACGTACAATTGTGGTGTAAAACAACCTCATCACTGTCAGATGACCACACACAAACAAGAACGCAAAACGCAGGGCCCAAGCAACACAGATGAATATGTAAATGGATATAAAAAGAGGACATGTCCTTTGCCGGCTGTAGCGAGCTAATGTATGTTATCACCCGGGGAGTCCGACTGACATTCAGAGAGGACAGGTGGTCGGGGCCCTATCTTCTCTTAAGAGGTTTTGACAGGGCCCGTCATGGAGTTCCGTCGTCACAGTCAGTCAGCGTGCAAGTATTAAGGATGCGCTAGTACAAGACTGTAGATTGGTCAAGTATCAAGCCCAGTGTCCGTTTGGTGACATTAGGATCATATCCACGGTATAAAAGGCGTTTGATGATTTGATGATGTCTACCTTGATCCTTCTAATTTTGTTAATAATGTCACCATAAAATGCAGGTTGTGAAATACCCAAAGTAATATATTCTGTTGCCTGTATTGGTCCGAATTTCAGAAGAAGTTGACAATAATTTTTGTAAAATTTCCAGAAAGTCTTTACTAGTTTGTGAAAGCGAAAACCTTGTCCTAAAAGTTTCTTGGTAATTTGCAAATTTCTACTATGAAAATCCAAAACATCAGTACATGCTCTAGCATACCGGATGAGCTGTGAAATATAGATACCATAGGACGGTAATCTAGGAACATCACCGTCAAGCCAGGGGAAATTTACTATGTTAAATCCAAAATCATCTCTTTTGTCATACACACTTGTATGGATCTCTCCATTAACAATTTTGATATTTAGGTCCAAAAATGGTGTTTCCGTGTTTGAAACGTTTGCCTTGTTTAGAATCAATTCTTGTGGATAATTAACATTTTAATACTTTTCAAAAACAGGATTGTCGATAGTAAGAATATCATCCAGGTACCTAGAAAGAAGGGAGGAGATAGAAGTACCAATGAAGCATTTCACATCATCATTTTGTCTTTGCTTTTAAAGATTTTGGATAAATTCCTTTTCATACGTGTATAAATATAAATCTGCAACAAGAGGCGCACAATAAGTTCCCATTGGAATCCCTACAACCTGCTTGTAGAGTTTCTCGCCAATTCTTACATAAATATTGTCCAAAAGGAAGGACAAGGCAATACACAGGTCACCATGTGTCCATGATTTGTATGATTTGTAATCTGTGGCGGAAAAGAAACCCTTCGATTCAGAAGTACAAATATAAGTTTTCAAGTACCTGTGATCCGCAATACAATATTTGGAGAATATCACGTTTTAGCATGATATTTCTTAATGAATCTTCTCATTATAGTTCATTTTGACATTTTAATAAAAGAAAGCGACCGATTGTTAGAAAGTATTCAACATTTCACTCGCATCATTTATATCATAAAAAGGACCCCAACACTCACTTCTACGTAAAAATATAGGTTATTTCTCAAAATCATGTCAATAAAACTAGGTAACAATATTTAATTAAAGATACTTGAAATGAAATAAATGCACGTGCAGGACACATTTTAAATAAAACTGGTTGAGCTGGTATCGCAAGTAAAAATTTGGCAGATTACGGCTCTTAACGTTACAGGTCCTTTAATTGTACTAGACACGTGTTTCGGATATTTTAAATATAGTTTAAGATGGTAGTCTCAGGGTAAGGGACGTAACTCAAAATTGATCTCGCGAACGTTTGTTGTCTGGCGTTACGTTACCATCGTTTGTTTTCACGACAAGCATCTGCATGACTTAATCATGACGTCATAATAGGGGAATTTCCCGCGCGGTGCACGGAGGTAAACGGGAATCTTTTTTATGGTTTCTCTATATATCATTTAATTTAACTGGGGGTTCCCTCGAACACGAATGAACTCGTTACTGAAAATACAGTTTGTTGATGTTTGCTTATCATTTCAAGGGTATCATTTCTTTTCTACTTACTCAACAATTAACAGTGCATGTAGAATTTGCTCAAACTGGTCCTTATTCCAAAGATATAGAGAGACGATCGTTCGCTGTTTGAATCATGGCGGCTGCCATAACTTGTTTTGGCAGACGTATCACTGCGAAACCTTCCGACTTACGAAATATAGTGCGGTGATTGATTGTTTTTAGATCCAAGAAAACAGTCTGTTTTCCATAATTAAATGATAAGAAATGAATCTTATATCTTTTCTGTCAATGCGCGTATCGCGTTGATGCAAAAGTTTTCTGTCCAATTTTTCGGGTGATACCTGCATCAACAGAAAAAATATAAGATTCATTTCTTAAATCATTATTTATTTTCATAAGTAAGCATTTCATTTTCTCTGTTTTATATCCTGAAATTAAGCATTACTTATAGATTGAATATGTTTCCGATTTCTATACGTTTCTTTATTCTTTTGATATTTTCAGTATCTACACTAATCCTTTGACCTAACGTAAATGTCGAAAGAAATCTGATGTCGTCTGCATGATAATTATGACCATGATTACTTCGATTTTATTTGGGCGTGATTAGTGTAAATAGAGCTTTACCAATAACAAACGGTTGTTGGCCGACGAAGTACGTCCGAACGAAACGCGACGAAACTCTCCAAACATAAGGGGTCATGTATAAAAATCATGATATATCTTTGAAAAATTTAAACAAAAACTCTATTAGTACTGCAGTCAGTAATAAAAAAACATAAATTAATACATATATAGTTAAATGTATTCGTCTCAATAGAGTTTTATTTAAGTTTTTGAAAGATACATCATGTTTTTTTTATACACTACCCCTTATGTTTGGTGAGTTTCGTCGCGTTTCGTTCGGACGTACTTCGTCGGCCAACAACCGTCTGTTAATGGTGAAGCTCTAATAGAGTACATTTACCTTTATGCGATACCTTCGTTTGATAAGAAGATCATCGAGAAGAAAAAAATGTATCGTAGAAAGGGGGAATGGTGTCCGGCCCGGCAATCTGGGGCGATTAGTTCTTATTTAAAAAAAAAGATCGGGAGAATAAAAGAGGTCAATTGTGGGGCGGGGTTGAGGATGGTGGTGGTGGTTTCGGTTCTAAACAACTCGACTCCATCTATACCCGTGCATTGGACAGTCCATCCAATTTTTCCTTTCTTTTTTTTAAATTTTCCTTCTTATAAATTTTTTTTTTCATTTTACTTTTTTTTGTTGCTTCCAGTGTTTAATCGTAATGAGTCAAATGCACGAATTTCGTCTAAATTCTGAAATATGATATCTGTTATTTGTTCAAATTAATTTTGCAATTAATTAGTAAGCATGTTGATTATAAATTTACCAACAAGACATACAACGATATGCTTTCACCTCGACGTACCGTATCGCGACGTAAAAACATGGGGGTAGGGGTAACCTTAATGGCGCTAACTCGGTAAAAATAGGTTCGATTTCCCTGAAATTTGCACAGATTTAAGATAGATAATTATTCTCTTTTCCATTAGTTTTTATTGAAATTAAATGATACGTTTTTTCATGAGCTATGTAAATGTAACAATTTTCGGAACTTCAGAAAGGTACATGTTTCTCCTTATTTTCTATTACAATCGCTTCTAAAATAAGTAATGTTAAACGTCTTTAAATTCAATAGCATCATTTAAAACCTGATAAATTTACAGCATGGACCAGACATTTAAGTTCTCCTTTAACGTGTTCAAAGCTTGTATATAGAATTAGACTCTATGGTGGTATTAAATCATCAAAATTTTACTAAAAAAGAAAGATGTATGTATTATCTTTGAAATGCAGAGCTGATACTTAATAAATTTGCAGGCTCATTGAATATCTGAGAACAAATTTCGTGACAAAGTCGCCATTTTCTGCATTGAAAGGGGGACAGAATTTGGAGATTTTGAATTGCGACCCACGCAAAACGATTAATTCGATTTCTTTCAAACTTTAGCAAAAGATGCATGACATCATAGTTAATTAATATTGCAATTATGAAGAAAATTGAATGTAGGGGTTATAGTGAGACTACCACCTTGAATATAGCCAAAGTGAATTTTCCTGGCACCATCTACAATACAGACTTTTCATTTCATCTAGCCAAAATGAGCGACTCCAAATTTTGTGTAGGGTAAACGTTTATTCAAAAGCGTATTTAAGAGAAAAATATGGCCAAAAATCATTGGAGGGTAGGCGCAAGGAGTATAATTCTAAACATAATCGAAAAAAATGTAATGTTATTCACTATAGACCATTCACCATGTTATTCACCATAGAGTATAATTCTATATACAAGCTTTGAACGCGTTAAAGGAGAACTTAAATGTTTCACCAATTTACAATCCTAAAGGAGTATATATGGTTTATATGGTAGAGTGTCCCCCTAAAATCAAACTTTCAGAAATTCAATTTTGTTGTCATTTTCAGAGAGTTAAATATCTATATTTTGAGAAATCAAGTGATAAAAACTACTTCTCGCTTTTTAAGACATTGTAACTTTTGCATAAATATCATGTTAAACGGTGATTTTGCCAATTTTTCACGAAAAATTGCATAATTCGTGATTATTTTCATTCAGATAACATCGAGCGGTATCATGAAAAAGTTTTTCCTTTTGCATGCACTTAAAGACGTACAAAGGTAACAACATATTGAAATATAAAAGTTGTTCAGAAGCCCTTTCGATACTAACTAATAGAAAGTTTGTCAAAAATGAGCCCTTAAATGACGTTTTTCCCGAAATTTGGCAAAATATACCATTTTTGAAGTCCAAATTCTAAATAATTGAAAAAAGGAAATGAAAGAATTTGTATCATTTCATAAGTAGATTTCATTGTAGAATGATTTTTGGTACAAATTCATTATTTCACGAAAACGTAAGGTTTTGCCCTGAAAGGGGGCCGCTATACTCTATAAACCTTTAAAGAATTGTCCAGAAAGCCCTCCCCTTAGATCCTCTTACATTAACCTTATATGTTTTTTACTGAGAAATAATATTGTAAAATTCTTTTATTTCTCTGTTAAGAAGCAAATTGAATTTTTGCTTAACAATAAAGTAATATTTTATAGTTTACAGCTAAAATGAAGAATTCTATTGATACAACACAAACATTCTTAATATGCACATCACTTCATTGTAAGAAACAAAAATCTTTATCCAACTGGTACTGTGCAACAAAAAAAAAAAAAGATTTAGCTCGGGTCCAGGGCGAAAAAAATAATCTTGCTCCGACAAGAATCCCCAAGTGCGCCCCCCCCCCTTTAATTATCAGATAGGCCGTGCCTAACCTGCTGTCTTCCCTAAGGTCAATAATGGCGGACTTCAGCTTCTACATGTACTAGCATATACATGTACAATGTAAGCTTCTTTGGTTTAATTGTTTCTCTTACCTCAACTGAACAAATATTCAGAGAGTCTTTGTCATGCATATCCCACTCACTTGCACTAACACAAGAATTTGATCTCACATTTCTATCTTATGATCTTGAAAGTTGGCCAACATTTCAAACATTTAAGTCTTGGCCTAGAGCTTTGTTATCCCCTTGCAGGACGAACCCTATTGATTTTCAAGGTCAGATATCATAGGTTGAGGTCACAATGAGCCATAATAGAAACGCTTGTTAACTATCTAGATGACTTCATCAATTTTTGATTGTAATCAAGCGACGGTGAGCAGAAGATGACAGCTCTTTTGATTCAAGAAAAATGTGATATTATGTCTTGACCACGAGATGATAAGTCGTATCCACGTAAAAGTCGTGGCAGTGAAATATGAAGTCGTGGGCATGATATATTAAGTCATGGCTACGAGGTATTAAGTATTCGCCACGATATGATTATGTCGTGGCAAAGGGATGCTCAGTCGGGACCAAAATATGTATCTTGTCTTGATTATTATGTCGTGACCACGAAATACTAAGTCATGGCCAAGAGGTCTTTAGTCGTGGCCATGACATATTATATCGTGGCCACGACATATTTATCACATGGCAAAAACTTTATATCTCGTGGCCAGAACTTAATATCACGTGGTGAAGACATAATAAAAAAAAAACGCACACCCCCATCCACAACAACGAACATAGTAATTTCTTATCACTTATTTTCCTTCAAACGTGCTCTGTATTTTCTCTAATCCATACGTTCTTGCTTATGTCTCTATATTTGGAATTACGACTCCAAAAAAAATTTAGGTATATACAGTAAACAACAGATTTTGTAGCTAGTCGAAATCGTTGTTACAAGAAAATTAAATATATAGATATATCCACAACATGAAGGTTTAATAGTTCATGAATTCTCCAACTTATATTTATAACAAAAATGGAGAATTGGGGCATAATGTGAGCATCTTCCCTTCAGAATAAAAAATTTATGGATTATATTACCAAATATTATGACATTAATAGTGACGAGTAGATTAAGGTTGATTCTGTTTAAAACAATTCCTTCACGAAAGTTATTTCGACTTTTTTTACAAATATAATAAAGAGCTCCCTTAGTCGTGTAAACTTTTTGTAAATTAAGCTTTGTAAACATTGCCACAAGAATTCATTAGATATACAAAAGCCAGGACAATAAACACCAAAAAATTAGGAAAAAACATTAGGATTTTTTTAGATAGATATATCTTTAGATTTAAATTGACATTCCATAGCTTGAATCAATCGTAAAACTATTTAGTAGAGAAAGACAAGTGATTTATGAAAAACTGAATGTAAACTAGCTTATCGAACAAGAAATGAATCTTCATAAAAACACGTGAATGAATTCAAGAAAAGTAGATACTGTTAAGAACCAAGCATAAGTAAACGAACTTATAAGACATAGAACAAATCAATTGTCACGAACAAAGTTTAGCCGTTCATATAAACTTGTGTTGAACTGTAAATTACCAACGTTTTCATTGTTGGTCCTATTACACAACATCTCTGACAAACATTGAAGAACCATTGGGTTATCCAAATGATGAAACTTGTTCGCAAATAGTTCAGGTCATTTGTAAAGTGTTTGTAGATCGCGTATTCCAAAGATACATATCCCTCTTTCCCGGTGCCCATAACATGGAAGTCGCTTGGTTTCCCAGAGTTTAAGTCTGGTCAGAAACGGTTTGTCTTCTGGGTGTCCTTGAAAAGAAATTTCAAAAGACACAATAATAAGTCTCAAGACAAACAGTTAAAGAAGATATCTATTTTTTAACTATATAAAAAGACCTATTTTACTCAGATGCCTACCCTAAAAGGCTCCAGGTGCCTCTAAATGAGGACTGAAGTTGAGGACTCCAAAGTAGATCTCATCCGGGACCTTCACAGTCCGTGTCCAGTTCAGAATTTGTTGAGCTGTGTTGTTATGCACAGCGTAGTTTACGAACGCCCTGCTAGCTGATATATGAGTACAGCTTTTCAAAGGTCGTGCGCCCATAGGAATGTCGCCAGCATTTTCCAATCTTGTATGATTTGCTCTAAAAAAGAAAAATCGGGTATTCATATCGTAGTCATTATAGCATAATGGAAGAGTTATAACCCCTTACTTTCTTGAACAAAAATTCAAACCAATGTTAAACGTCTTTAAATTCAATAGCATCATTAAAACCTGATAAATCTACAGCATGGACCAGACATGCACGTTTCGAGTACTAAACCCTCGTCAGTGATCCTCAGTCTAAATTTTAGTTCACCGGACAATTGCTTCTTAGAAGAGATTATCGTCAGGATCTTCTTTAACTCATTTGTGTCACATTTATGCCCTTTGTCGTGTGGAGCTCGTAAAAAAGGTCCCCGCGAGAGGTTTGACAGTGTTTTGAATATTTTCCCTGACATGATCGCCATAGTACTTTCTATATAGTAATGATCTAAGACAGTGCAGCTCATGTTTTTTTTATTGTTTTCATTTTCGAGCATGAACATGGACGGCGGGTGCGGTTAGCCAAATGCGGATGCTCAACGCCAAATCAAAGTATGAATACTTCATTTACCATTTTCTTTATATACATAAAATTATAAAGTTTTAAATCATAAACATTTTTCTTTTTCTTTAAATTCATGAATCGAAAATCAATTTACCTTTTGATTATTCCTTTTATATCATTTGCGCCGTTAAAGATGGATGATATCTGGACAAGTTCCAAATTTGTGCGCAAGGGAAACTCTTGTCCAGTAAGGTTAATGAAATATTTCCATCTTTTATATTTCAAAAGATCTTCCATACAGATCAAGGACCGAATATCGGCCCCAGGTCACATTTATCCTCTTGGAAGCCAAATGGACATTTTCAAAACAATTCCATATCAAAGACACTCTGTTGAATACTGCTGACTTTGCTTTCAAATCTACGTGGATACAATAAACGTTCTGTGGTCGATAGATTTCCCTTAAAAGTATCTCAAACTGAACAATGTCCTTATACATAAGTATACTGAAAGCTGTTGGAAAATCATTTTCCTCTTTTGACAGCGATCGCATGATGAATCCCGAGTCTGTCTTGTACGTATCACATGAAATGGTTTTAGCTGATCGTTTATCAATATATGACAATGACCTTAGTTTATTTTTAATTTCGTTACATTTGTTTATTTCATTCTCATTCCCTTGTAGTACCTTCTGACAATTTATTTCGACATTTCTTCTTATTTTGCAAATATCTTGTAAAACGTTGATATCCGCTTTAACAGTTCTACCCTTGGTATCTCGTTCAGAGTATAATTGGAATCTCTTCATGTTATAGAATACCTCACTATTTATTATGTCACCTCTCTCCCTAAGAATGCCATCTCCTCTTTGTATATTTGAGGCACGGAAAATACCCTGCATGCTAGATTTTTTCATCGGATGCGTTGATGGTCCCTTGTATTTTCCGTTAAGAGTTTCCCGCTTGATTATCTCTTGACAAATAATGTCATATATCCAACTAAAAATTGAGGTGAAGCAAACGGCAATTACGAAAATTTTGAATAAAAATCCATCGGATTAATATTTTTCAATTTGAAACAGACCTCGTCTAACGTTTCTGCATAGTATGCCAATGTCCTTTAAATATTTGCTTTTCTATCATTTTGTTATTAAACACTCAAGCGACATGGTTGCCAGCTTTAATGGAATACACACGTGTTGCAGTCTTTAACTCATACATGAAAATAATGCAATATGCTTCTGAACGTAATGATGAAATAATACAATATGCAATGAGGAATTTCTGATGTTGATATAAAACATCTCTATTTATTCTCTGTCGATAAACTCTTATTTTCTCTTTAGTATTCTTACTTATTTCCTCAACATAAAAGCTTTGTAGAAACAAGGGAATAGGTTTTTGATAAAAAAGACCCCGGCTTATCGTATTGTTAACGACTTTCTTCTAACTATAAATATTTGTATTCTGTGTATATCGGAAATATTTTATTGTGCCTCTTGTTGAGTGTCACTGCTAGTAGACCAGGAGTCCCCGAGGGTACTTGAAGCCAAGTTCGATTAACTGCGGTTCATCGTTTCTTCAACGCATTTGAAAATTTCAGTTATCAAAACTTCCTGAAATTTCTGAAACGTTGGTCCTGTAGCATCATATTCCATCCATCCTGCTACGTCTTTCGGTATATTTTTGGACATTATAACTTTACACTCTTTGCCATATTACATTGTTTAGTTTGAGGATCACTGACGAGAGTTAAGTACCCGAGACGTTCATGCCTGGTACATGATGAAAATTAATCTGACTTTAAATGATGCTATTGAATTTGAAGATATTTAGCATTTAGATAAGCGAATCTTTGATCTGATTAGAATTCTGATAGTAAGCATTGGTTTAATGATGCAATTTCTGTATGTGCAAACATCAAATAGATGATAAATAGATGTATACAGCCGCTCTTTGCTTACACCAGAACAAATAATTTATATGGTCATTAACTTAGGGTGACCCCAACTAGTAAAGGAAACTATAAGAAACTATTCGCATCGCATTTACTAAAGAAGGGAAGAGATCTCCAACAAGACCCTGCTGCAGCATCAACAGCAAAACACCAAAACACCCGATGCAAAAACACAAAAGTACAGCACGAGACGGAAAAGAGACACACGACATGTAAACACCAAACACAAAAGACAACACAGTGTCATGTTCTTATATTGTCATACACAATTTAAATAAATCGTTTCTGACAATATAAGTACGCATAAAATACAATTGTTTGGGGACAAAAAGTGCGGCGAGGTTGTAACAATCATGAAAATTTTAAATGCTGTCTAAAACGATGTTTTCCAATTTTCAAGTAAAAGAACATCGATCAAAGGAACATTTGGATTTTCTTCTAGTCCTTTATGAAAGACTTCTAAAAATATGAATACGTAGTTAATTAATTCTTGGGAAAAAAGGCCGAACTTTTGGAAGCATCATGAGAATATGAATGTAAATTATTTAAAGATGAAAATGTGTCATGTTTCAAATTAGAGATAATATCAAACACTCAAGTGTTTCCTCCTTGGAATATGCTATTTGAATGCGTACAGCGATTTACAATTTACATTTATTCATAAAGGTTTGTTTGTATCCATCTACCTAAATGACCAAGAAGCAAAGTTGTTAAAATTACTCTTTATTTCGAGCGTTTTTTTTTTTGTTGTTGAGTACTATATGATTTCTAAATTAAAATTCAACATGACATTATCACATGTACCGATTTGAAATACATGTTATGGAAGAGAAAGGTTTAAGAAGGATGATAACACTGTTAAATCACATGGTTGCTTGTTAAAATGATTATTCCCATCGTATGGTTGGTATAAGATATGGAAACATTTATGATCTTCTTTCTTCTATGATGAGGTGAATGGCTTCTCATGTGTTATTTTGTGTAATTGTTCGTTTAAAGCAAGTGCGTGAAAATAGGCCGGGAGGGACCACGGTCAATACTCATGATATGTACTATCATCAGCGTTCTTTGAGACCACTGGGTAATCGAAAAAGTGGAAGGGTTGTGCACACATAATCCGGATAACAACACCGTCTGCTACTGACGTGTCTGATGGACGTCCTGAGTCGGCACCGATTGCCCACAGTCTCGTTGATTTATGTGTAGTCAATTATGTTTGATGTGATGTGATTTGGCGTTCCTTGTACCATGTATGTCTCTCTCTATGTTTGTCTGATTTGTGATATGCAGTGGGTGTTTTGGGGTTTTACTGTTGTTACTGCAACCGGGTGTTATTAGAGATCCCCCCTTTCCTTTATCACGGGTTCCATTTAAAATTGAGACTTTATAAAACTGAAAAGTAAAGGATCATGAAAATTCAACTTAAAGTCAGAATCTCTTTAAAGAAAAATATTATCTTGATAGTAAATTTGAAAAGTCAAATGGAATCAGAATCTTCTAGATGGGTTAATTGTACAAGACATCAACATATAGTTTCTTTGTCATATTTGATTTGATATGATTTGAGCTAAATTCACTCTTCGGTCTAAAAGTATTCTACTTTGAATCTCATTGTCACGTTGCGCAACTATGTTGGATTCGAATTGTCACCCATTCAAATATTTTTGCTTCGAGTAAACATCAGCGAGTCAGCACGAACTGGCAATTGCACAATCAAAAATTTTTCACGTGAAAAAAAAATAAATAAAAAAATGCAGATGAGCAAGTGTAGGGGTTTACATGTAAGAGAAACACACGTGAATGGGAATTACAAAAAACTCAAATGAGATAAAGAAGATCCTGACGACAATCAACTAACATTTAAGTTAGTGCATCCCTCGGGTCTCAAGGTCATATCATCACCTTTTTACGTGCGAGCATGTTCAGTAAGGTGGTATAAAAAGGAAGAGTTGACGGTTTCGCTCCTATCAACATTATCAATTTCTAACTCTCACATGAATTATCAAGAAAAAATCGATTGTGATAAGGTGACAACTTAATTTATCCCAACCATCCTACTACGACTTTTGGTATTTGTTTTGACACAATAATTTCCACACTCTTTGGCCATATTACATTGTTTAGATTGAGGATCACTGACGAGGGTTAAGTAACCGAAACGTGCATGTCTGGTCCATGCTGAAAATTCATCTGTTCTGATGCTATTGAATTTGAGGACGTTTAACATTACAATTTAAAGGTCAAGTGAGGTAAAGCAACGACTTTACTCCAACTTACATTCATAAACAACTGACATAAAGTGGCAACTCAACTCCAGTCTGCATTATACAATTAATATAATGATGCTATGATGATAATTAATAAAATAAACATAAAAAAGTATCTATTATAAACTACCTCAAGTAAGATGGGGTAAATTTTGACTTTGTCAAGAGATGCATGTGAGAGCTAGGCGTCTTTCAGATAAGCTTCTCAGTCAGGGATATGTTTGTGAACGACTAACATCGTCACTGAGGAAGTTCTACGGTCGATATGGGGAACTCGTCATATACTATGATGTCCAACTCTCCAGAATGGTAAATGATATTCTGTCATAGACCATTTGAACCATTCAACCAAAAATTGTACTCTTTGTCTTCCGAAATGAAGCGGCGGGTGTTGCATGCAAGCAGGAGATGCTTACTCTTCCTGGGCACCAGGTCTCACTCCAATATCGGGGGTTCGCTTCTTTTCATGTGGTGGAGGTTTTTGTTTGTTTGCTTTGGTTCCTGTTTTATCCTGATTTTATATGACTTCGCTTTTTTGATTTTCTAAATTATCGATTTTGTGCTGTATACAGGGATATGGTCATTATCCATATTTGTCAGTTTGATTGTTATATCTACTTACATGTTTAACGTCTACAAATTCATTAGCATCATACATGATATCCTAATCACCGAAACGCATCAAGCGAAAAAACAGATTAGACAAATACAGCACAAAACCCAACATTTGCAATTGAACATGACAATGAAATCACTCCGTTGCAGCACCCACAGCAAAACCCAAAAATTCCAAATGCAAACTCGGATAGCTTACACGCACAGAAAGAGACACAAAGGGACAAGGAGCACAATTTAACACCATAGATACTCGAAACACATAAACCAACGAGACAAATTGGCAACAGGTGCCGACTGAGGACGGCCATCTGCCACGAAAGTAACAGACAGTGTCGTTATCTGGGTTACGTGCGCACAACTCTTCCACTTTTCCGATCATCCAGAGGTCTTGAAAACGCACAATTGCGGTGTTTAATATCCTCCTCACTGTAAAATGAACATACAAGGATCCAAGAAACACACAGATGGATGAAGTAAGCTCATGTTCTGCCGGATGTAGCTAGCTAAAAACATCAAACACAAAATACACACATACATCAACGAGACAAAAAAGGACAATTAGTGCAGACCGAGGGCGAATTGTGTGGTTATCCAATTTACGTGCGCACAACTAGTTTCAGTGTACTTAGAGAAAACGGTATGATCCCCAACATGACCACCATGCATGCACCCAGCCAGTGAAACAAACCCAAAAGAAAATGACATGTGACAAAACTACAAACGGCAAAAATTCACACACGAAATTCGTATTTTTCATGATTCTGTATGATTATATTTTATTGATTTCATCAATTAACATATAATAGATTAAAACTATAAATTGATAATCCGAAATTAACGCAAACAATATTTCACGATTTTACAATATTAAAACACGTAATACTAAGAAGAAAAAAAGAAAATTACAATATACATGTATTATCTTCCCTTCGCAAGAAGTTTATCACCAGACACGCAGGTATAGTTAAGAAGTAAGTTCATGTGTTGTTGTTACGGTTACGGCTACTTGCTAGGGTCCTTCGATGCTCAACATAATGCTCTATTGTGAGTGCTGTTGAGATTATCGTCCGGATCTTCTTTAACTCATGTAACGTATTTACAGTTTCAGTTCAGGTTTGATTTATCTGTTGTTGTGTGGATGCAGTTGAGGTGTGGTTTATGTAATGTTGTTATGACTACAGTTCAGGTTTGATTTATCAGTTGTTGTGTGGATTCAGTTGAGGTTTGCTTTATGTATTGTTGTTACAGTAACATATCTGTTGTTATGTGGATGCAGTTAAGGTATGGTTTATGTGTTGCTGTTACGGTTACAGTTCAGGTTTGATTTATCTGTTGTTGTATGGATGCAGTGAGGTGAAGTTTATGTAATGTTGTTACGGTTACAGTAACAGTTCAGGTATGATTTATCTGTTGTTGTGTGGATGCAGTTAAGTAGTGGTTCATGTAATGTTGTTACAGTTACAGTAACAGTTCAGGTTTTATTTATCTTTTGTTGTGTGGATGAGGTTGAGGTTTGGTTTATGTGTTGTTATTGTTGTTACGGCTACAGTGCAGGTTTTATTATCTATTGTTGTGTGGATTCAGGTGAGGCGTGGTTTATGTAATGTTGTTACAGTAACATATCTGTTGTTGTGTGGATGCAGTTGAGGTGTGGTTTGTGTAATGTTGTTACGGCTACAGTTCAGGTTTAATTTAAATGTTGTTGTGTGGATACAGTTAAGGTGTGGTTTATATAAAGTTGTTATTACGGTTATAGTACAGGTTTGATTTATCTGTTATTGTATGGATGCTGGTGAGGTGTAGTTTATGTAATGATGTTTCGGTAACAGTTCAGGTTTGATTTTTCTGTTGTTTTGTGGATGCAGTTTATGTTAAGTTTATGTGTTGATGTTATGGCAACAGTTCAGGTTTGATTTATCTGTTGTTGCGTGGATGCAGTTGAGGTGTGGTTTATGTAACGTATTTACAGTAACAGTTCAGGTTCCGTGATCTTTGACAGAATTAGACTTCCCATTTGTGTCATTTGCCCTTTTTCATCGAGCGTGAACACCATCAGATCTGTAAAACGAGTCAACACAAATTTTGTTCCCTTATCGTATGTTGCCATTGCAACGGTATCAGCTGGAGTAAGCTTGAACAGATTCAGGTCATTTCCATCGTCATCTATTAATTCAATGGGAATCTGCTTAAATGAAAATTCATATGTGGGGAAATCAAAATAAAGGTAGAACTTGGAATCATCACGATCATAAAAGTAGAGCATTCTGTCCGTTATATCTCTTCTGTTTATTGCCCAGGCTGGTGTTGAGGGAAAAGAGGAAGGAGGAAACTGGAGTTGAAGGACATCTTGTATGTGGTCACTGATGTTCTTTGGGTAATCATCATCTTTAGTGAGTTTAGAGTTTCCTATATGCCATCGATAAACCATATTTCCTGCAAAAAAGTAACATATATAACGTTGTATTGTTTGAAATTTTCTTCATGGTTTTGAAGCTAGCTGTGTAATATGCTGCAAAACAGATCCCGTCTATATATTAAACGTCTTCAAATTAAATTGCATCATTGAAGACCAGATAGATTTAAAGTATGAGCCAGACATGCACGGTTCGGGTACGTAACCCTCGTGAGTGATCCTCAATCTAAACAATGTAAAAAGGCCAAGGAGTGTGAAAGTTATTATGTCCATAAAATGTACAAAATTAAGTAGTAGGATGGGTGGGATGTGATGCTACAGGGCCTATGGTTAAGAAATCTTAATAACAAAGATTTTTGATTGCTTTGAAGAGATGAGCAATCGAAGTTAATCGACCTAGGCTACATGTGCCCTAGGGGACCCCTGGCCCACTAGCAGTGACATTCACTAAGAAGTACAAATGTTAAACGTCTTCAATTTCAATATTTTAGAATCATCTGCAAGAAACAATTTATTTGAATTAAAGTCGAGTTTTGGTATCAAGAAGATGACTGAAATTGTTTTTCTTTAGTTACTTATGCCTCATAGACTTACAATAGAATTCCATAAACTTTATATAACTTAATGGAATTATCGGAAAACCAATACAAATACATAGCTTATATGATCATTTTTACAAGTTCAGACAATGATCTGTTCTGATTACGGTGTACCTGTATATATATCTATATGTCTCTTGTAGTTCATAACTGCGTCCCACATAGTAACGTCCGGTAAGTCATTATATCCGGAGAAAAAGTTGGTAGCATTAGGCTCAAATCTGCAGACCCTGCTTACCAAGTCTTCTAGCGTATCATAGAAGTATATACCGCCGTGTGTTATTAAGGCGAAGTCTTCATCGGAGTTGTCTGTGCATTGGTCTTCAAGCTCCTCTACAAGATCTACATACGTTTCCTTTAAAACACAGAACTAAAGATACTAAGAAACATAAAATGTTTCGCTTTAAAAGTCTTATCAATTTACATCCATTGTAATACAGTAAAATTATCATGAACATATTGATACTTTATTTCATTTGTAATTCAGAGGGAATTTACAAGTCTTAAAAAAAAAACGGAGAGCCAAAAGATTACAACATTTTGTTGGACCCTCGATAACTATCGACTCGTCACTCTGTAAATTGTAGGGCTGTCGCCCAGGCAAACGTCACCCCGATGATTAGCTGGACGAGTCTTGTTGCCCCGAGAAAACGATTATTTTCGCCCCGCTTCGCGATAACCCGATAATCAACGGGACGAAATATTTCGCTCCGCACACTACTGCTACATAAGTTTTGTTTCGTTGCGTAGCATTTTGTCATTTTTCATTTTGTCGTTCCAGAAATACGATAGCGAGGCGAAAATGTTGACAATAATCGGGTTGTCGTGGCAACAAAGCAAAAGAACGAAATAGTAGAAATAAGCTACCATACATATTGCTTTCGAGTAAGATACAGTGTTTTGAATATCATATATGAACTATTTCTATGTATTTAAATCATTCTTATCTAAATCAAAGCTTCAAAATTTAGCAGAATTGATATTTTGAAAAGTTCACTTAAGAAATGAAATAGAAATTAATAATCCCTACTCATTTAAACGTATAAAGTTACTGTAATTTTTCACCTTTGGCATGTAAGATACAGAAGTTGTAGCTTCCTCAGAGATTGTTATGGCTGATATATCGACTGAAAAAGATATTAACCATATGGAATATCGAATACCTTAATTTTAGGGAAATTGCAATATTAATACATAGTAGGCAACAGATAACAAAAAAAAACCACTAGTCGTTTTGCATGTATCATAGATTAAGTAACGCGAAAATTACAGTTCAATTACATTGCATAAGAGCGCTTTTCCAAACAACAACAAAACTAAGCAGCAAAAACAAGATGCGCGTTTTCCGTGCATGTAATCTTTAAAGATACAATGTCCCTGAAAATAAATTTTATTGAAAACGTAAATTTATTCCAAAGGGTTTAGATAGAGGTAAAAAGCAGCCGTAAAAAATTCTATTCGAAAATATGCAGTAAAGACCATAATATTGTCGAATTTGTAAAATTAAATCTCCTTACACCTCTTTTGTAAAACCTCATAAATACATTGTAGGTGGCGCTTTTGGAATGAATTAAAACTGCGCAACCCAAATTCAAAATGATGTTAACTTTTTAAACGTCTATAACTGCGAAAATATGCGTTAGATACGCCTTAAAATTTGAATTTATACAAATGAGAATGCATGTATTTTATTTTATTTTTTTTTTTTTTTTTTTTTTTATTTATGTGCTCAGATATCAGGCTCGACAAACATTTTCAAGTAAGAATGCATGTATTTACTTTCATATGAGAAGAAAAATTTTGCATTATAAAATTTTGTAAAATAAATAAATTTTCAGGGACGATGGATCACGTGACTAGCGACATGGTAGACGTGTGAATTAAGGCTCTCAGGTTTTCTGACCGTAGATTTACCTAAAAGAATATTTCATCAGGATTTTTGCCTTTAAGTATTTTTACTTATGCTCAGGATCATATACGTCTGGACATTTTATTATATTTTGGTAAACATGGCTTTACAAGGAGGAAATATAAAAAATAAACAAACAGTGAGTGATGAGTTATCACAGAACTCGACGCAGGTATTACAGGTAGTACAACCCGATACCGTTAAAGTGATCAGCGAATTCCAAACCTGTTTAAAGGACATTAAGGATCAATTAGTGCGAATAGAGCAAACCAACGCATCGGTGAATAAATCAGTTAGTGATATGAAAAAAGACTTGTATGAAACCGACGGAATTGATCATAGACTGAAACAAGTTTCTACCTTCGCAGAGGAGAATTGCGCAGACATAGAATCCGTCAAGTCCGAAAACTATTATTTGCGCAAGGAAGTTGACCTATTGCGCAATGTCGTTATACGAATGGATCGTAAAATCCAAAAACTAGAAGACGACGTTGTGGAAATTAAATGGCGCTCTATGAGAGAAAATATATTGATCCACAACTTTGCACATTTTCCAAACGAAGATTTGAGTAAAAGTGTACCAGATGCTATTAAGACACATCTCGGAGTAGATGGAGTGAAGTTCGTCCGAATTCACCGTAACGGACGCTCGGGACCCGGAAAGACCGTATCCATCACGGGGAAACTGGCGGACAGAGACAAGAAGGACGAGATACTTGCGGCTCAGAGGCAGCTTAAGGCTAACAAGCGAGGCACCGACGTTCCTTTTTACATCACACCACAGGAACCGAATACCATGGTTGAGGAGCGTAAACGTTTATACGAGGTTTCGAGTATCTACCGTCGAAATAGAGTAATGACTAAAGTCGTAAAAAACCAAGTTATTCTACCAAGCGGTGATCCGCTGACGGAGAAAATAACGTCTATTAGTAACGCAGATGTACTGTCGATTACCCCCGCGGAACAAAGTGACTTAGATGACCTGGATACTGTTACCACGGACGCTTACGAGAAAAACGGAAGTCAGTTTTTTGCATCCGGTGCCAAGGTGAAATCCGCAGATGAGGTGATTAAAGTGTATAAGAAGACTTGCGCTCAAAACGACTCTGCGAGTTCCGACAGCCGCGTACTCGTTTATCGTTTCAATGGTGATATGGGTGACGAGGGCGGATTTTTTGATGATGGACAACACGGTGTGGGCAGACGACTTTTGAAAATTATGAGAGACAAAAACATTCTGAACACAGCAGTTGTTATTTCGTGCTGGACCGGGAAAGTTAACATCGGCAATGAACGCTTTAAATATATGGAATCCCTATTGATGCAGGTTAAGAACCTCCTGGATAGAGAATGACAGCTTATATTAATTTTCTTTTAAACTTCGGATTGATCCTAAGAGCAAATGAGAACTAGCATATACAATGCGCATTTATCCTTCTATGACCTTTTTTGTCTTAAAAATGACGCTTCTGGATATAATTAGTCTCCAAGTTGTATTGTACATGAAATTACAATAACATTGTACATGAGTAAATCGTAAAGATGTGTAAATATTAATTAATTATTTCATTAGAAAGAGTTTCACTTTTCTTAATGCACGGAAAAGGAAGACCGAAACACCCCCTACCCCCCTTTTTTCTCTCACTTGATAGATCATCTACTTTTTGTTTCATTTGATGTATTATCAATTTTGTATGTTCCTAGCTTTCTCCCGTACTTATTTTTCTCACGTCTTGGATCATCTTATTTGTTGGTAATTACTGACCCCCCTGCCCCCTCCCCCCTTTTTTTTTTATCAATTAGCCGTGCTAGTCGTTTTGGTGCAAGGAGCTTTGGCATTTCTTGTCCTTCCTTTTCCAATACGAGGTAAAATAACGAGTAAAAGCTCGAAATGTATATATGTTCGTATGATTTTTGTTTAACAGTTTAATGTATTTGATTGTTTATTTCAGGATTTTAAAAATACCGTATCACGTTATAGGTTATCTAACTTCACTACGGTAAAGGTATCCTGATTAGTATCAACCAGAAACACGGTCTGAAAATTCTGATCAAGCTGATATTTTCAATATGTATTCAATCATTCATATAGTTGTTTTTAAGGTATATATTGTATTTTGTTTCATGTTCATGGTACATATGCAGAATAAGTCTATATCTCGAATTTCCTCTTATCATCATGTAAAGCACCGTTGCGGTAGGGTTGACTTTTTTTACTCCAAACAATATGGTTGATATTATAAGCATTAACTGTCAGGGGCTTGGTTGCTATAAGAAGAGAAAAGATGTTTTCAATTATTTGCATAATCTCAATGCCAATATTTACTGTCTGCAGGATACGCACTTTACGTCAGATATTGAGAATCAGATTATCAGTGAATGGGGCTATCATGCTCTTTTTAGCTCTCATACGTCAAATTCTAGAGGGGTCTCTATTCTATTTAAAAATAATTTTGAATTTGTATACAAATCAATTACTTATATTAAAGACACTAAGATAAAGTGGTTTCAATACAGAATTAATCATCATCTTCTTACTACAAATTTAACCGCTTTCAAAATGAATTTGCGAAATGACCCTCTTTGCACTTTTTGCTCTGCAGAGGTAGAAGACATTACTCATCTTCTTTTGGAATGTCCTTTTGTAAAAAAAAATTATGATGAGGTAACTGCTTTTTTTGCAAGTGCAGGTGTTGATATACCTTTCTGTAAGAAATTTGTTCTGATAGGTCCATATAAAAATGACATAAGGAGCTTTATCTTCCTTTATTTGAAATACTACATTTATCTTGCAAAATGTACCAACAGACCATTACAAATAAGACATTTTTTATCATATTTCAAATATATATGGCAAATGTATTGCTTTGCATTTCATAATCTTCAGACTAGAAGCCTTTTTGAATCACTACCTGAATCGGTTTTAGAAATGTTTAACTCATTGTTTAAAGATATGTAAATTATAACAATTGAAAAAAAAAACAGGTAACAATTCATTAATTTGCTGGATTAGATATTTTATTGTATATTTATACGAGTAAGTAGTACTTATCATCAATCAAGCACATTCCCTGACTCTAGATATATCATATTCCTTCAATAAAACAACCCTACGTGATTCTGAGAGATATATGTATTTCCTGAATATAGTATCTGAAAATGTACCATTCAAGTAACAGTATGCTTGTCATGTGAGTTTTTTAATTGATGTACCCAGAATATCGAATAATTATTTTGTTGCAACGAAAGCATTTATTGTGCATCAATTGTAATGTCAGATTTATGTTGTACTATCTAAAAAATACAAAAAAAAAAAAAAAAAAAATTTCAGGGACACCGTACCTTTAATGCATCATTACATTAGTTGTGTTTGCTTTACTAGTTGGAATTATAGAACGGCTTGTAATATTTAACGTATCCATTGTACAAATGGAGATCTCGCGGACGTCTCGTCCATTTAAACAGTGTTAGAATCATCTCGGCAATCTTCGGCAGTGTCTCGATAGTTTCCGTGGATTGAGCGAAGGTTGGCATGTCGACCTTAGATGATAGACACCATTTTTATGTTGTATAAGTTATATTTTTGTAAAAATATTCAATAATTCTAACTGTATAATACACTTGAAATTTATTTGTACAACGGATACCTTAAAGCGACCAAAATTGTTGTATACGATAAATGTCATACCTTTGTCTAGAACATGGATACTGGAATTTATTATCAATTCTGTGATTCCCGTGTCATTAATATGAGAATAAAGGTTACATAACACATTCCGTTTGCTCTCCCCAGTTTTCTTTTGAACGGCTATTCTAGTGCACGACGTTAACGTCAAGCATGTAGCACAACACTCGATCTCAAATACAAATGCAAAAATATATGGAATATAAATAGAAATATTGTATTCTAAGTACAACGAGCTTTATTATAGACAGTGCATGTATTATAGATATTTCATTTTCGTGCGTGAACATCGACGGCGGATGTGGCTAGTCAAACAGGGAATGCTTACTCCTATGGGCACCTGGTCCCACCTCTAGCTTGCTAGGGGTCCGTGGATGCTCAATTTGATGTTTTATTTTGAGTGCTGTTTAGATTATCGTCAGGATCTTCTTTAACTCATCTTCATTGTTAGTGTTGTTGAGATTATCGTAGATATCTTCTTTAACTGTCCATTTACGTATTCATATGCATGTGCTGGGTCCCATGTGTTTTATTGTCTTTTTGTGTTGTCATTTAACATTGAGGCGATTATTTTACACCACTATTGAGAGTTCTTCTAAAGCTCTGTATAATCGGGAAATGGGAGGGTTGTGCGCATGTAATCCGGATGACCACACAATTTGCTACTTGTGTGGCAGATGACCGTCCACAGATCGTGCATTGGTCCTGTTGCTTTATGTGTTGTCTTTCGTGTTTGATGTTTCAATGTGGTGTTACTTTCCTCTTTGTGTTTATTGTTGTGCACGTCTACAATATGTTTTACATTGGATAATTTTGTGTTTTGCTTTGGGTGCTGTAGTATTATTGGAGATCCCCTTTTTTCTTTTAGATACATTATGTATTTAAAAGAATTATGAAAAAGTATTATATATCTTGACAGTCGAGTCAAAGATGATTCAAATTGAACATTACATTTGGAAAATGTAAAAGTTAACATTCTACTCAACTTCGTCTTAAAAAAAGATTAATGATTGGTCAACACTAAACATTTCTATTACTTACCTTATTCCTCAAGGTCAATGATGATAGAAGATATAAAGGAAAATGTTCTCCATGTCTTATCTGAAGAAAACTCGCAGTTTTTACATGTTTTATGTTATGTTGTAAACCTAACGTTACAAACACAATTTGAAGTACGTACACAGAAATAATGATTTTCAATATCATTTTCATGACAGAGAAGCCAAAGCCTAAGTTTTAATCATGTATTAGTAAATGTGTCTTTCTTTATATACATCAAGTAACTGATCGAAATGATGCACATATAGATAATTAATAGTTAATTCAGGTAAAGAATAAAGCAAAATGTATAAAGCTCAAAATGACTCCAGGATAAGCTTCTCGGTTGATTAAATAGGTATATGGTAGAGTTGTTTCAATTTGTCTTGAAGAATAATTCCCAGAGGAAATACATGTAGTTAAATTTTTTGTCCATTGTCTCTTCAAAGTCAGAAGAACAATACCTCTACCGAAAAGTGACATTGAAAGGATTAACAGAGAAACCCTCTTGACAATGGTAGAAAAGCTAATAAACAATATGACCATTAGCGAGTGAATGTCAAAGACAAAACGAAAATCAGAATCCAAAAATTATAATTATCAATCGGCACACAAAGCTTGAAATAAAGTTTTTATTCAGCAAGGGAAATTTAAAAAGTAAAGATGATATCAGATAACATGGAGGAGTAAGCGCTATCTTGAAACTAACTATTTCAGGTATTCGGCTTAGCTATCTGTAAACAGCGTTAAAAAGGAGAAGATACAGGCATTTAAGGTATTCCAAATTACTTTTTAAGCTTTACCCTCGTTTTGTTCTAAGATAGAGCATACCATGATATATGTATTTTTATTTTAAAATACGCAACTAAGATAATGAGATAAAGAAGATCCTGACGACAATCCCAACAGCACTCACAATAGAGCACGAAATGAAGCATCGACGGATCCCTAGCAAGCTAGAGGTGGGACCAGGTGCCCGGGAAGAGTAAACATCCCCTGTTTGGCTAGCCGCACCCGCCGTCGATGTTCATGCACGAAAAATGAAAACAATGTCTAAAACATGCACTGTCTGAGGTTATGTCCATATATAAAGTGCTATGGCGACCCCGTCAATGAAAAATATTGAAAAAAAAACCACTGTCAAACCCCTCGAACTAATGCTATAAGCACCGACAAGAACAAATATTACCAAGGGAAGTATTATTGTAACAACACAGAAGAACAATGACCATCTGTGGATGTTATCGATCTATTCCGAAAGCAGAAACATAAGGATTTTAAACATTTACATTAGTGATTTCCATCTATTCTAAAATTTGTTATCAAAATTCTTGAAATTTCTAAAACGTGGGTCCTATAGCATCATATCCCACCCATCTTGCTTCGTCTTTCGGTTCATTTTTGGACATAATAACATTCACACTCTCTGGCCATATAACACTCGGTTGTAGCACCCACAGTAAAATCCAAAAACATCCAATGGTAAACAAAGAGCAGACACGCACAGAAAAAGACTCAAAAATTACAAGGAATACAAACACATATTAAGTAAGATTTCATTTTGTTTTTCTTTTACCTTCTCACTCTCCAGAGTTTAGTTTGAGCGTTTATAATAACAAGTTTGTACAAACAAATAAAAATTTGTTTCCAGTTTTGGTTTCGTTGTCTTTTTGTATTCCCAATTGATGTTATGTCGTTTTTCTGTATCGTTGAATTAAAACAAAGGAGGGGATATCCAACAACACCAGGTTGCAGCACCCACAGCAAAACCCCAAAACAACCAATGCAAGCAAAACACAAAGCAGACCAGCACAGAAAGAGACGCATAAGGGGCAGTTGACACATAAACCAACGAGACCAATGGGCAACCGGTGCCGACTTGGGACGGCCATCTGCCACGGAAATAGCAGAAGATGTGGTTATCCTGGATTACGTGTGCACAACCCTCCCACTTTTCCGATTACCCAAGAGTCTCGAAGAACGTACAATTGTGGTGTAAAACAACCTCCTCACTGTCAGATGACCACACACAAACAAGACCGCAAAACACAGGGGCCTAAGCAACACAGATGAATATGTCAATGGATATCAAAAGAGGGCGTACGTGATACCGTTCGTGCTCTGCCGGCTGTAGCGAGCTCGTGTTTGAAAAGTTATAAGGCACCTTTCTTCTAAATTTCATAAAAATTTGGTAAGGAATGAACAAGCCAAAGTATCGAATTTAACAATTTAACGGATTATACTTTTTCTACACGTCCTGAGTGAAGGATGCTGCTAGCAAACAGTGGATGCTTACTCTCCCCGGACACCTGATCTCGTCTTCATTATAGATTCACTTTTGCGTCTTTGCAGGATGTTTGAGTTGATGTATCATTTAAATCTCAATAGAATATTTTTGTAGAATCGATATTTATTGTAGATGGCACTGTAGAAATCAATTTGTGCGGTGCTGCACACATGTTAATTACTATATATTTAATCATTTTCTGGTTAGTATGGACTTTTTTAAAGATACTTTCAGCGAATTAAGAAAACGGAAATTTTGCTTTTACTTGAAAACGACTTAAGATGGATATCGATGGAAATGTTAAACTATGAGAGTATTATTTGGAAATGAAATTAATTTTCAGGTTTCATTTTTGCATTGTCCCTCTACACCTTTAAAACAACACGTAAAATAGTTTTTTTTTTCATGCACAATTAGCCACATTCTAGATGTTAAACGTCTTCAAATTCAATAGCATCATTTCAGAGCAGATAAATTTGCAGCATGAACCTTACTTGCACGTTTCGGGTACAATGTACTTAACCCTTGTTAGTGATCCGCAATCTAAACAATGAAATATGGCCAAAGAGTGTGAAAATAGTATGTCCACACATGTACCGTAAGAAGTAGCAGGATGGATGGGATATGATGCTTCAGAACCCATGTTTTAGAAATTTCAAGAAATTGTAACTTCTGACCCTGTTTGATACATAAATTTATGCCTGAATCATAAGAGACTATCTACCTATTTAAAATGAATTGCTGTTATATTTAATGACTTGGTCAATTATTTTTAAGCGTAAAATATTGCTGTTTTCCAATGAGTACACAAACAATGATTCTATTTTGCCATTTGTTAATAGAGGGAAAATGTTCGTTTTCTTAACTCGCTGTTAGTATTTAGTTCAAAAAGGTTTAAAGAAGTTCTCTACTTGTGGGAATTTTCACTTACATTTACTCGGACAAACTCAAATTACAAAGTATTGGTAGTTCCATAAAGATATATTGTCTTGTTTATCCATAAAACAGCTATTTATAAGCCATATCCACAAGCTAGCAATTTAACAAAGAACTAGTCTGCAACTTCCGCCGATATTGAAAGTACAAATTCGTGACGTCAGAAGTGTGTATACACTAGGCTACACATCTACATGATGACGTTATGTAAATAGTACACGTGTCTCTTTGTTTGTATGGTACATTTATAATCATTTTTCGGTTTAACCAATTCCAAAGTAAATTAGACATCAGTGTTTTTAAAAGACCTGTACATAATCATTGGCGGATCCGTCCAGGTGGAAGGGGGGATTTCTTCCCCATTCCTGGTAAGACTTACTGTGATGAACACGGAAAATATTTAATAATGAAGGGAGGGTGAGAGATCGAAACTTTATAGGATATGAACTCCAAAGTAAAGCCTTTCCTAGCTGTCTAGATGGGATCTTAATAAATTGATATTCTACTCAGCTTATAGGATTGGGGGCGGGGGGGGGAGGGGCGCAAATGTATTAGGAATAAGATGAAAACTAATGTCATTCAATTTTTGACACATTTTTTGCCGTTTCAGATAATATGAAATTCATTTTCTGATGTTATATAAAGTTATGAAGATAAAAAAATTAAATGATATGGGTCGACAAAAAATTAAATGATACGGCCAGGAAAGTCGTCTGCTAGCTCCGCTAAACGCGGATTTCACTGACTTCCTTGAAATTCAACACCGGATGAAGTGATCATGTAATGTATATCGAATAAAATGAAATTCTAATCGTCTCAGAATTAAACGGAAAGTAACGAGCGTTCTTCGTCAACATTAACTGATCGAATATCTCGATCGATCAGTACGAAAGAGAGAGGGAAACATTTTTATTTCCGAGGCACATTACAAGAATTCAAGACAGACTTAATTTATTAATAATACTATCTCCGCTCCAAAAGAATATGATCACCGTGTTGCCCAGAACAATTACCTATTAATGCCCGTTTGTGTGGGTATAATTCTCTCATAATGTTGCTTTTGGAAGGAATAGTGCCCGAGCGTCAGTGAGTGCACTATTTACCTTTTAAAAGCAACACTATAAGAGAATAGTACCCACACAAACGGGCATTAATGGGTTTAGTGCATCACATGACTGTAGTATTTATTAATAAATGAATTAATTGCAATTTACTTGAGATATCTAAAGTTTCATTGATCACCCTCGCTTATTGCTTTTTACATTCATGCATTGTTCATTACGTCATAATACTTGCTGAGGGACGTTACTCTGTAAAGCAAAAAGCAATAGTGCCTGGGTGCCGGGCACTATTCTCTCATAGTCCCGGCGTGCTTAACCAATAAAATTCCGAGGATTTATCATGTGATGCACTGATAAGAAAATAGATACCCGGAATACATATACAAGTATTTGATATGGTGTCTTCATTATGATTATCAAATATATTTTTTTTTCGAAATTCAGTCGCAACACCTCCCGCAGTTAAAATTTACGTCCCCACCCCAATCTATCTAAAAATTTGTAAACATGTAACACTGAGGTTTTGCTCTGCATGCATATTGAAAACTGTAGTTCTTGCGTATTTCGATGTTCCACACAGATACCTTTGATGAAACATTTGATGGACATTTATTTGTTTATATACTTTTAAAAATTTTGTTTTACACAACAACAATCATCAAACATCGTATCGTTATTTATGAGGGGGGGCGTCTGGAGACGAAAGTTATCTCTGGAAATTTGGGCGGGAGGCAGGGGGGGGGATAATATTTTTCTGTACCAGTGTTGCATACTGACTTTTTCTGTCAGCACTTGCATGGAGCCTGTATGTATGTGAAAAAAAATCTAGCTGGTATCTTTCCTTCTTTCTATCTTTTTCCCCCGCTCGCAAAAATAAGTACATTGAACGTATCGATGACTTATATTTTTACATTCAATTCTCACCGATATTTCACAGACTTAATTTCTCTCTCTTTTTACATGTACATGACATGCTTTTTCCAACGTAAGGAAGGTAATATTGAAGTACGTACGCACCGACTGGAAGTGGGGATGTACAAATGTCAACGAAGGAGGTTGGTATCAATAATCTGAACGGGAGAGAGTCAGAGTGCCGGGGAAATTATAGAATTTTGCAGATAAGATACCCTCTATCCGACCCAAACAATTTACAAGCGTGATCTAGACGATTAGGACGTCATGACCCCTTGGATTTGCCTAAAATGCAGATGTTTTCTTTGTTTTACTAGTATGTATTTTTTTCTGAAATAGACGGCTTACCCGCATCCACGTTTTTTTTCCAGGAGAAATGAAGATAGATTCCCTTAAGATGTTTTTATCTATATATGCCTTAAAATCCCTTTCTGCATGAGATAAACTTTAGGACTGTGGAAGTTGTATGAAATATATATCAACACATGTACGTACGTATATAAATTTATAAATGTACATGTACATGAGCTGATAAATGAATACCTTATAGTTTTAATTTAAATAATTAGGTTTCATTAGTAAATGTTCTTTTGTCATTTTGATCACTCATACGCTTTCATTTGATATGTCCTTTATTTTTGGCATTTATAAGAGTACATTAGTACATGGATCCAAAACATGTACATTTCTATATATAGCGTAATGAAACGTGGACCCCTTTTACACACTTCTGACGTACTTCCGGTGTGTACAGCTATTTTAAGAAATTGGAAAAGGTGGTAAAATATAAATTGGTCTATATCAGCTCTGAAAGAGATTACATACAAAAAAAATGTAATAGGGAAATTTCTTGTTGGAATTGAGTTTGATATGAACTGTAATATACATGAAACTCTCCACAAATAGAGAACTTCTTTAAACAAATAGAATGTTAACGTTAACTTTTGTATTATTTTACTGTTCCTTCTGTTTCTAATTTGTTATGGCAGATTTCATTATAATAGTTGCTAGGTCTAAGGATCAATGAAATTACATTAATCGATTTTAGTGTATATCTTTTTAGGTTTGCAATCGTTCCAATGGACATTTTTGATTTGACAGTAAGTGTTTTAAATATTTTCCCTAACATGATCGCCATAGCACTTTCTATATAGAAATTACCTGAGACAGTGCATTTCATGTTTTTTATTGTTTTTATGTTCGAGCATGAACATCGACGGCGGGTGCGGCTAGCCAACAGGGGATGCTTACTCCTCCCGGGCACCTGGTCCCATCTCTAGCTTGCTAGGGGTCCCTCGATGCTCAATTTGGTGCTCTATCGTCAGGATCTTCTTTAACTCATTCTAATGATTTTGCCTTACCTTCCCGACTTTGAGACTGAATAACTCATACTAGGTAGTTATTTGATGATTATCGTTATTGAATGTATTCAGGCTTGCGCTAACCCTAACCCTAACCCTTCATGTGTGGTCTTTCATGTTTAATGTTTTCATGGTGTGAGTTGGTGTTTCTTGTCCCTTTTTACATCTCTTTCTGTGGGTGTCTGTTCGGTGTTTTTTTGCATTGGGTGTTTTGGGGTTTTGCTGTGGGTGCTGCAACCTAGTGTTGTTGGAGATCCCCTCCTTTCTGTTTCAATTATTTTTTATCATTACGTGGCCAATCGGCGAAACTTTGGCTAACACCTAGACATAACTTAGATTACCTATTTGGTCATTTTTCGTCGACACTATACTTACATAATATATGTAAAATGATTCATGTGATATATAAATAATTAGTACTGTGTATATTAGCAGTGTCACCTACAATGCCTTCTGTCCTTAAACTGGAGATGGCTCATTAGATAATTTGTCGTTCTTGTTGTAATGCAACTTGATTTATTTTCTCTGTCTGTTTGCTTTATTTTATTTTCTCGTGAGAAAGAATCCTATTGTATTTTTCCAAGCCTTTATATTGTGGCCAAATTTGAGTATTTTCAGCTTTTGGTTTGACTGCTATTTCACTGATCGTTATGCATAATTTTCTTATACTAATATATTGTAGAGTTGTATGACAAATATGGACTAGAAACATATCCCAATAAAGAAATCAAAATGCAAAATGCAAAAATAATTAAATGAAGGGCTTACAAAATCATACTTAAACAGGAAGCAACAAACGCAAACAAAATATTCATCATATGAACAAGAGCGAATTAGGGATTGAGATAAGGTGAGCAAAAAGGGTCAGTATCCCCTGTTTGCATGCAACACCCGTCGCTATTACTGTTATTGAGAGGAGAAGGCCTCCAGAATGATTTAATGACGTCATGGTATTTTCAATGGGTCTCTCTTTGTTGGTACATTCTTTGATAATTATCCAAAAGCATATATTTGTCTGAAGAAGTGTATCTGACATTTCATTCGGGATTGATTCTTAAACATATGTACAAATACATTTACAAATGTTTAAAATACATGTACATACACTTTATCTTACGAGCTCTGAAATGTTTTGTGATAAATCATATCTATTTTTAAAGCTGTAGGCAGAGTTATTCCTCTTTGTCTGTGTTTGATTAAGCTGATATAAATAGCAATGACATGTTTCTTTCAATCAATGTGATGAGGAAAATAACATTGTTTATGAAACGAATAAACTTCGATGCGTTAAAAAGTCATTGTTCATGATAGGCGAAAGGGTCGTATGCTTAACATATTTTATACGGATATACTATACAAGTTTGTCAATTCAATAACTAATGTCGTCATTGTGATTCTTATGTGTTCTACTTTGATCACTGCCGCCTGGTCTTCTTTCATATATACTGGCACAAATTTCAACTTAATTGCTACAAATAGCGTTCCATTCATATATATCGTACATTTAATTATATAACCTATGTTTTCTACCCTGATATTGTCTTAGACACCTTCCACAACCATGCAACAAAAGATTGTTTAATGAAACTTAGAAAAATGGAAGAAAAACTCATTTCAAGCTCGCGCACATCTAATGAGCTTTACAAATAAAATCAAATACTCAAATACACAAATTTTCGACCCCTTTGCCTATAAGGGGCCGATAATTTGTGTATTTGAGTGTGGGTTTGTATTCGTTATCACCCCTTCCTTCTGGAAGAAATATTTCAATCTTCTATAACAAGCTTTTGTTTCCTACACTAGCGAAGAATATAAAATAAAAACTACGTAAACGCTTATTTATATATCAAAAAAAAATCCATCGAAAAAATCGAGTCAGTAGTAGTTCATACAAGATTCAAGGGTTTCGGGTTATTCATCACACTTGAAAGTACATTTTGCAACAATAAGTTCATTGATGTTTTATCACGTTTGTAGGCAAGAAACGAATACTTTGTTTTCCATTCTTATATTCATCTGACAATTGTGTTTCTTGGGCCCCTGCGTGATGCTGTCTGTTCGTACGTTTTTCTTACAGTGAGGAGGTTATTACCACCAGTGTTCGTTTTTCGAGACCTCTGGGTAATCGGACAAGTTTTGCACACGTAATCCTGATAAACACACCGACTGCTACTTACGTGGCAGATAGGTGTCCAAAGTCTTCAGCCGGTTGCCCAATGTCCTCGTTGGTTTATGTGTAGTCTTTTGTGGATTCATGTTTCTATAGCGTGAGTTGGTGTTCCTTTTGGATCTTTTTCTGTCTCTGTCTCTTTCTGTGCGTGTCTGCCCTGTGCTTTGCATTAGGTGTTTTAGAGTTTTGTTGCGGGTCGCTGTAAATAAGTGCTGTTGGAGATCTCCTCCTTTCTTTGTTTAAAAAGCATAAATACAAAATAAGACATAATCGATCAAAGTGTTGAAAAACTAAAACAAATGTTTTTTTTATATAATATTACTTTTTTGTTGAATAATTAGGCAACTTATAAACGAAAATTCCATTCTGATTTGTTTAATCCCATCCACTGATATCCATTTAAACGTGTAAAAACATTAGGCAACTTATAAACGAAAAATCCATTCTGATTTGTTTAATCCCATCCACTGATATTCATTTAAACGTGTAAAAACATTAGGCAACTTATGAACGAAAATTCCATTCTGTAAAATTTAATCCCAACCACTGATATACATTTCAAACATATATTCATAGGTCTCACTCCTTTTGGGATTTCGCATCTTTTCATGTGACTTTGGTTCCTGTTTTATTTTGATTTCCTATGCCTTCGCTTTATGATTTTCTAAATTTTCGATTTTGTGCTGTGCATTGGAATATGGTCATTATCAATATTTGTGTATCCGGATAAGTGGGAGGGTTGTGCCCACGTAATTCGGATAACCATTTGCTTATAGCAGATGGGCGTCCAAAGTCTGCGCCGGGTGCACATTGGTCTCCTTCTTTTTGTGTGTTGTCATCCATGTTTGATAATTATGTACATGTACGTCTGTTTCGATTTTTTATGATGTGCTAGTGAATATTGTTGTGTCTTTTTGCTATTTGTAGTTTTGTATGATGTCATATATGTGTCACTTTCTTGTGGGTTTGTTTCTCTGGGTGAGTGGAGGATGGTTATGCTGGAGATCATTCCCTTTTCTCGTCATTATCAATTAAATGTGATATATACATATAAAATACTAATAACTTATCTTATTGACGTGCATAAGATCTTGACTCCATATTTTGACTTCAATAACAGAAAAGCTGTGATCTCAAACAAGACCCTGTTGCAGCACACACGGTAAAACATCGAACAACAATGAGAACACGAATTTTATTAACACGGGTATTGCTAATTTTAAAAAAATAAAACAATTTAGTTCCCTTTTCAACGAAAAAAAATCTAACAAGTTTAGAGTCGGTTGTAAATGACAAAAGATTTTGATAAAAGTTTTGATTTATTCATCAAAGTTTAAAGGTCAATAATGTAAGTGTAGGATTAAGACTGAGTTAAGGTCTGTATGAAGATAAGATACCAAATGGAGACTAGGATGATTTTGTTAAAGACAAAGTTCGAAAATAAACTGAAAACTTTTATTTTCTTCGATTTTCAAAAAAATAAGAAATGACAAAATACAAAATAAAAAAAAGACCTTGCGTTTTAAAATAAAGTTAACTATGCAAATAATCAAATGGAAATATACAAAGGTAACAATTATTAGGTCATTGTAATGAAATTCTGTATTCTTATACAGATAATTCTCTGGAAAGTACCTACCTTTGTTCTTCCATCAGAGAAATAATAAACATAAAGGCATTACACATAAAAGAAATAATAGACACATAATGAGTTCCATTCGATCCCATTAAAGTTTTGAAATTAGCGATAAGATTGTACAAATAGATAAAGAAAGGATCCGAATGAGGAAGCTACATGTGACTAAATTTTTTATGTGACTTTATTGAGGAGGATATAGAAGTGTTTGTCTTCAAGAATCGCAATATCTTGATCTTAATTGATCTGAAATTCGGAATCGTAGATATATACTTGTTTATGTATATGTTTTTTCCAAAACATTGTCGTAGAGGGCTGTCTGTAGCGGACGATTAACACAACATTTCTTTTATTATGGCCGTATACTCATTTTCATTAAAACAAATCACACTCGCAACTGAATGATTTTTTTCTCTGTCCTTCATTGTTTTATTGACTTCCACGCTTCACTGAGCATTCATAAAACAAATCGTACACGGTCTTCATTAAATAAATAAAAGAATTGCTTTTTCCCTTAGGGCACATGTAGCCAAGTTCGATCATTTTCGGTTGGTCGCTTCTTCAAACGCATTCGAGAATTTCTGTTTACAAAACGTTCTCAAATTTCTGAAACCTGGGACCCTGTAGCATCATATCCCAGTCACCCTTCTACGTCTTTCGATACATTTTTGGACATCATAAATTTACAACTCCTCGGTCACATTACATTGCTTAGAATAAGGATCACTGACGAGGGTTAAGTAGCCGAGAGGTGCATGTCTGGTCCATGTTGTAAATCTATCTGCTCTTAAATGATGCTTATGAATTTGAAGACGTTTAACATTGTGAAGATTTTAATTCATAATAACTGGGCCTTTTAACTGATAACTGATTCATGATAACTGGGCGAATTGGTAGCTCCTGCTTAATCACCTTTTGAAACAAACATCCTTCAAAATACCGAGGTGCTTAAATATGCAAAACTGATTCACGTTTTCATATATGCTTCTGCTTTATCTTTAACCATCACTTGCTGTTTTATTCTATTATTTTGAGACGTTAGGTACCTAATGATCTATTTTTCATTCTGTTTGATCCTAACCACTGATATTCTTTCATACGTGATAAGTCACAAGTAGAAAACGACAAAATTGTACTTCCGCAATATTTTCATATAAATATTTGGGAAGCTTTTAGATGTCATAGATACACATTAAAAATAATGACTTATCTTTGTAATGTGAATGAGCCGCCAATATAAAGATCTTGAATAAATATAGTTTATATCCTGCTTTAATACTTATTGAACGATACTGCCAAACAAACATGTTGCTAAAGTACATTTTGCATTTGATGTTAACAGATCAAAGGTAGACAGAGTTACCATCGAAATGTCGTCAGAATCACCAACGCCTGCTACATGTATACCGTGGATTTGATCATTTGTTTGGTACTTGACCAATCTACTGTCTTGTATCAGCCCAGTCTTTTTCATATATTTATTTGAATTCTCCACATTAACTTCTCATAACAAAACATGCATGATAAAAATCCTGACAGCAATCTCAACAGCACGCACTCACAATAGAGCACCAAATGGAGCATCGACGAACCCCTAGCAAGCTAAAGGTGAGACCAGGTGCCCAGGAGGAGTAGGCATCCCCTGTTTGGCTAGCCGCACCCGCCGTCGATGTTCATGCACGAAAATAAAAAATAATCTACAGAACATACACTGTCCGATGTCATATCTATATAGAAAGTGCTATGGCGACCATGTCAGGGAAAATTCATGGCAGTTACTGCATGTAACATAATTATCTCATACACAAGCCGTTCTTTCAGTACTGTAATACAGGTATGCATTATTATTGATTTGTAATATTTCAGAAAAAGAACAGCTTGTTCATTAAGCAATATTTATGCTCAGTATTTAAAAATACAAATTAATCTTTCAGTAACAAAATACAGAAATTAATAACATTTTTATCGTTACCGCTGTTTAGATTAAATACAAAAAAGCTCTGAATTTAAAGTAATATTTATATGTCATCTTAGAAATGTTTTCTCTGAATCTTCCAAATACAGTTTTTACGTGATTGAATTACCATAAGAGATGGATTATTGTTTCTATGGTTTCACCACAAAAATATAGAATTCTGTATAAATCAATTAATATTGGTAAAGTCTGACCTCAGTATATAAATACTATTAATTATCGTATATTGAAATGCTCTTTCAATAGTGTCATCCGCGATTAAACACTTGTTTATTTACATTTTGCCAAAAAATCATCATACGTGTCTTGTACAATAAAATTGGTACTATAGAAGACATATTTCAATATTGATAATTTCAACCACTAGGCTGGTCTCACTGCTAATGGACTGTAAGTCCCAGAGGATATCGCTCATCTAGTTTAAGTGTTCACGCACTGCATTGAAATATATTCTAAATTTTCTATCATCAAATTAGATTTATATTTCTAAAACTAAGGGGTACCTCCATTGCATAGCTCTGTCCTTGCGCCTACTCTCAACGGTTTTTTGGCCATATTTTTCACTTAATAAGCTTCTGAATACAACCTACATAAAATTTGAAGCCGCTATTTTTTGGCAAGAGGTAATTAAAAGTCTATATTGTAGATGGCGCTAGGAAAATTCACTTTGGCTTTATTCAAATTGTTTGACATTAAGTTACAATATCTGAAACACGTGTCTGGTATAATAAAAATGGTACTATATTTCAATATTGACAAATGCTGCAAAGGAAGGCAGAATTCTTTTTCTTTTTCATTATTACAATTTACATTATATCGAGTAAACACTGTTAAGAAATAGAAATATTCCCGTGTAAACAATTGCAGATTGCGTGCTTCCTCCACAATTGACTCCATGAAGGGCCCTGTCCAAACCTCATTAGAGAACAGAGGGCCCCGGCCACCTGTCCTCTCTGAATGTCAGTCGGACTACTCGAGTGATAACATATATGAGCTCGTAACAGCCGGCAGAGCAAGGACTGTATTACGCAGGCCCTCTTTTGATATTCATTTACATATTCATCTGTGTTGCTTGGACCCCTGTGTTTTGCGGTCTTGTTTGTGTGTGGTCATCTTACAGTGAGGAGGTTTTTTACACCACAATCATACGTTCTACGAGACCTCTAGGTAATCGTAACAGTGGGAGGGTTGTGCGCACATAATCCATGATAACCAAACCGTCTGCTACTGACGTGGCAGATGGTCGTTCTTAGTCGGCACCGATTGCCCATTGGTCTCGTTGGTTTATGTGTAGACATTTATGTTTAATGTTTCTATGTGTTTTAGCGTGCATTCTCCCCGAGGGCATTTGTCGGGCAGTCTTTTAATTAGATGGATAATACTCAGGAAACCTACAAAGTGGCTGGGGCGTGGCCAACTATAAAAAGGTCCAAACTTGTTGCGTCTACGGACACATACGCAACAGGTAATTTAGGTGTCCCTAGAATCAGTTTACATGACATTAGAGACGAAACATCTGTAGTGAGTAGAAACGATGTGTTTTGGTATAAACATGCAGATGGATATATTAAAATCAAGCCCTGTAAGATTGAATTGGTCGATATACTAAAAGAGCACCAATTTTCACCAAGCGATTGCTCAATTTCTAAGTGCGACACGAAGAACTGCAAAACGTGTAACATCCTTATAACAGACACTTCGTTCTCAAGTAATCTAACAAAACATACATTTAACACGCATAGTTTTGAAAACCTAAACTGTAAGACGTTTAATGTTTTCTACGGAATAGAGAGCTCACTTTGTGGATTGATTTATGTGGGTGAAACCAAAGGTCAGCTCCGAACCAGAATGTCAGGACATCTGCTAAAAATAAATAATAAAGGAAGTCAACTTCTTTATCGACATTTTGACCAGGTCGATCATTCTGTTTTATCTATGAGAGTCAGAATCCTGGAAAAAATATATCACCCCACAAACAATCCCAATTTGAGCACACCTTTCCGTCACAACAGAGAAGAGTTCTGGATAAAAAATCTTAACACTACAGTGCCCTATGAGTGCAACGATAATATCAGCAGCATAGGAAACTTAACAAGTCCCGGTTGTCAATCGGTAAATGTGACTAGCTTAGTCAACAGACAAAAAGGAAGACCTCGAAGTCATGGCATTCGTAAATATAATAGGCCTGAGATACATAGTTTCTCCTTCGATTTCTTTGTTCCATTTTTGAATGAGCCTCTAGGCCTGCATTATATTCGTACCAAATTATACTCCGTTCCTTTACGGAAGTTACACGAAATCTACGAATATACGAAGGACCTCACATTTACCGATACGCGTTCCCCAGAATACAGACTACAAGGAGTCATCTTGGATATTTCTACTTTTCGTTTATTTCAAGCTGTTAGATCAGATAAATCAGAGGAGAAAACAAACCGTCCTTTCATTAAAGTAAGATTTGCAAACAAAGGTATTGATAAATTGAATCTTGGTCAAATTTTGAATCACAAAGCTGTCACAGAAAAAAACCCACCATATTTCAAAGGAAAAGAAACTC
>VSWD01000003.1:3623201-3647351 GCA_033119305.1 Pinctada imbricata | reverse complement strand
ACTATGAATTATAGAAGAGAAGAGCTCAGATAAGTTAGTACATTAACAATTTACATGATTTTGTATTTAAAGTATGTATATAATGATCAATGTACAATTTTTTTCACAAATTTCCCTTAAATGGCATCATTATTAACACATCATAACAGTGTTGGTCATGCATATCTCATTCCTACTCAAACCAAGCCTCTATATTACCAAAGATCCTGATCTTTTCACAGCCACAGAGGAACATCCCCCCCCCCCCCCTGGATTTAGCTAAAATTCCTAATTTTTCGTTTTTATTAAATGCATACTTATATCATTCTTTTCAAATTGATAAGCTGGAAACACACGACTGACGACTGGACCACCATGGACAAATCAAGTTTTCTACATCTGCCGCCATACCTGTTGGCTTCAATATTTCGTCCATCTCACACGTTATTTCTATTCGGTATAACCGAATAGAAATAACGTGTGAGATGGGCGAAATATTGAAGCTACTGTTGCCTCAGTGTCTCCTTACAATACAGAGTGCTGCTCAATTCAGTATGTTGTTGAATTGAAGTCAAGCAGATTGAGGGATTTCGTCAACTGTCTGACACATGAAAACTAAAATATTCAGTAAGGATCTTAGGAGAGGGCATTATCTAATGTTATGAAAATTTTTGCCCATTCCTTTTTCACTGAATTGTTTGAAATAAAATATGATTAAACGAAACGATCTTCATTTGATATTTATATATCTTTTTTGACAAAATTTATTGTTGAAAATAATAAATGTTACTTTTATTCAATATTTAAGATGTGTATTCTGCATTTGAATGATGATGATTATATGATTCACACTTCAATTTTAACTTTATGTTCCTATTCCCATCAGTAAACATGGCAAAGAAGACAGAAAACTTTAGGTACTCGAGTGGTTCCTTCTTTTCAGACTATATTTAAGAAATGTTTTGATTATATCAGACTCGGTAAATACTGAATTAATGACCCAATGTTACATGCTGGCACCCATTCATAGGATTGAGTCTTTGATCACTCTTTGTTAGTTCAAGTTTTCTACATGTATATAATCATGTAGTTAGTTTTAATAGTGTTTTGTCTTGGTCACTTTTTTACTTTTATTTTGATGTATGGGGGGGGGGGGGGCGGACGGGGGGGTTACCTCTCTCCCCTTCTTCCACCCCCTTACCTTCCCCTCCCACCGCCACCTCCCTCCCTCCCCCACCTTTTCACCCTTCCCTTCCCTCCCTCCCCCTTCTCTTCCTCCTCCTGCCCCCTTGCCTCCTCCTCCCTTCCATTTTCCCCTTCCCTCCCTCCCCTTTCTCGCTCCTCCCGCCTCCCTTTCATCTTGTCCACCCTCTATCAATAAATACGTGTAATTGAAATTGAAAAACCTATGAGTCATCCAGGTAGCATATCCCGAATCCCCACATGCCCCGTCCATGCATAGTTTAGAGGATAGATTTGGTGGCCAGTACCAACTTGAACCCTCCCCCCCCCCCCTCCATCTCCTACTTATCATCATACTTATCGGCTTTTATTCATTGAATTATATTGCAAACCTGTGCCACCTATGACTGTGTAACTTGTTTGACTTGTTTAACTTCCCGCTAGTAGTAATAATTTTGCCTGTACAAATTACCTCAATTTGAACCCCCCCAACCCCCCCCCCCCCTCCTTCTCTGACTGTGTTGTTTAAAAATACCTTTCTTGGAACTTCTTGTGACGTATTTAGTAATCGATGCACATGGTCTCGAAGCACCGAGATAGTATATATCTGAGTTACTTTCATTTTCCATGTAAAGTGCATGGAAAATGAAAGCAACACAACTTTCAGTTTTAGTTTCTATTTCTTGATAAGTTAACATTGACCCTGTGATTAATGACGCATTTTTGTACAGTTTGCAGCCGACCATGTGCAAGTATTTGTGTTGGGATTTACCTCTTTTAAGCCTTAAATTATGGTTTTCTCTGTACCAGTAGATTACTGCATATACATGTACACAATTGTTAATCTACTGGTATCAGAAGTTACAACGACTTTCCGTTTACATTGCCTTGGCACGGACTGACGAAGTAAAGGGTACTGTATGGGTAAGCTTTTGTTTTCTTTATGTGAGCTCTTACTGATCGACAAATGTTTGGATTGTTTGGCAGTCGCGGTTCATAAGATCCAGACCTCATTGAAGTCTTTCTATCGTGTCTGCTGTGATGAAAAAAGAATAAAAAAAAAACGTGCAAACATTTTGCAGACTTTGATAATGATTCCAAAATTAAAGACAAACTTTATTTAATTTTTATTTTAACGAGTATATTGAAGCATCTTTATGAGTTATAATAATAAATACAGTATTTGATTTTTAAATGTTGGTATTTTTTTCCTTCTATGTTCCCCATGAATCAAAATGGCGTCCGCAAACTGAAACGTTAGGGTATAGCAAAGGAACATAACTCTGTATAGGACCTGATCGTAATAGCGCTTTCGCACGCGCGCTTCGCGCAAACAACTTTGAAGTAATCTTAACTTAATTATATCTGTCGATAAAACGTACCAATAAAGATTATTAACGTAAATAGCAATGGACATTGCTATACATATTATATACTAAGAGAACCACTTTTTGCCAACCAATTTTGATGCGCATGCGCAGTGTGACGTCACTTTTTCGTCACTAGAACATCCCTATTGGTACCTGCTACTACCGGAACCACTACAAAAGGACAGCGCACGAGAAATAATCGAGTGATTTCAGGGCTAAATACGGCCCTTATCTTAACAGCTCCTTTCAATCAGAAATTGGGAAAATACAGGTCATTTTGGCGTTGGGAATGGGTCCGATAATCGGACCCAAAAACGGACCTGTCTGTTTAATGATTTATTCCATTGAGAATCAATTAAACTCTTGGAAATTCCCAATTTCATTGAAACGCCGCGGTTTTTCCCGATTTTAATGGACCCTGGACCCAAAGTAAAATTCCCTGAATTATCCGTGAAGTTGAACCCCCCTCCCCCCTTCAGAAGAATTTTCTTCACCATCGTGTCTTCTTTCTACGACTTCCAGGAAAGTTCCGGTTAAATTTAAGGCAGCATAAATCTTCAGTGATTGGAAATTCCCTTTATCTGTGTGTAGTTTCATTGTGTTTAAGAGCTTTATCTTGCAAAACATATGTTTTTTTTCGAGTTTCATCAGCCAATATGGCGGCGCCCTTTTTGACACATGGTCAAAATAGAGATCCCGAAATAAATAAAAATTGACAAGCAAAACTGAAAAAAAGACTAATAGATCTATAAGAACTTCTAAGTTTTAAAATAAACAATTTCCAATAAACAGTGAACAATTGATAACATTTATTTGCAATTTCAATATATGCATAATGGTGTCGTTCCAGATAATTTTAAGTCTTCAGGTACCAATTTTCACTTGTAATTTGCTATATACATGTATGACTCGACAAACATTTTAATAAAGCATGTGTTTATTTTAAACAAATGTTTTCATTGTGGAGACTCAGAATTTAAGTGACCGAAATCCGATGAATATATCAAAACCAAACAAAACCGCTAAGTTAAATGGTTATTTAAAGGAGCAAATTACATTGGTCATCTTAGTCATAGCGAGCAGGTGCCCGGGGAGAGTAATTATCTCAGGACTGTTAG
The DNA here is from genome assembly GCA_033119305.1 of Pinctada imbricata. Classification (NCBI taxonomy): domain Eukaryota; kingdom Metazoa; phylum Mollusca; class Bivalvia; order Pterioida; family Pteriidae; genus Pinctada; species Pinctada imbricata. The sequence goes on along the minus strand of VSWD01000003.1, from coordinate 3,643,702 downwards.
TTAGAAACACCCGTCACTTAGCGAAGCTATACAGAAAGATCAAAATAATACACATCAAGCGCGGATCCAGAGGGGGGGGGGGGGTTCCGGACCCCACTGGAATTTTCGAAGCATAGCTAATTTTTTTCATTAATATACATAATTCATAGGATGAAGTCCCAATTCCCCTTTTGTTGTCATAATATTTGAAAAATATATAATGAATTTGTATTAGAAATCTTTAATTTTGATAATATTTTGACGTCAGCATTTCAAAAATTTTTTACATACAGAATTTATTACATACATGTACATGTACAAATGATGCTGCGCTTTCCTATATACAACACATATACATTACACCTATGTCAATAAACATGGGCACTAAGAAAACGAAAAGAAACTGAAAAAGACACGAATAGTGGATTTTATTCCAATTCTCGGGAAAAAAATTGCTGTATTTACATATAAAACTGACAATCAATAATCAAGTGCTCTGATGTGAAAATTCAAGATTTTAAGCTTTTTGCTCGCCATATGCATTTTCTCCCCAGTTACCTGTTTTATTCAAAATTAGAAACAGAACTGACATATGATCTTTATTTTATTGCTATTTTTATTTATTTATTTATTTTTTTTTTTTTTGTGCTCCTAAAAAAATTCGGAGTTAAGGACCCCCCCCCCCTGAAAAAAATTCCTGGATCCGCCCATGCACATTAAAGTAATACAAGATGGTCTTTTACATGTAATATGTTTTTGTGTTTGACTTTCATTCACTGATTCTTACTTACTGCACGAGGACATTTAAGGTATGCTGATCTACCTCAAAGTTTTTTTCCTTCGAAGGTAAAAAACCCTTTTGATCTCAATACAAAACTTTGTCGGATAAAAATTGATACATGTACATATTCAAAAGCACTCGGAGTAGATAAACCTCTTGACCATCTTTCGGTGTTTAGCTTGTTCTTTGATACGCATTTATGGAAATGCTAAGAATTCCTCTCTTTATAAATATATTCTATGGATTTTCTCTGTGTCTACCTCGAGTAACACTGACGTGTCACTGAACTTTTTTCAAATAGAACATATATCAATGTATACATACTGTATTTGTCCGATTTTTTCTCTTGAGAATTTAAGGCCTTTCGACATTTTGATTTTGATTTTTTTTTTTTGGAAATCTGATTTCTGCTTTTGTGTTTGACTATCATTGAACTGATTTCAATACTGAAAATTTCAACCACTACATTTTGTACGTTGACCAGTATCACTGCTGGTGGACAATCCCCTAATATATGATACCGTTCGCCTAGTTCATAAAATTGAGATATATTTTTTTTTTTTTTTTTTTTTTTTTTTTTTACATTTTTATATTATTTGCGACACACATAATACAAATGACATACATAAAGACTTGCACACTTTTAGAATGAATAATGATGTAATTACTTGACATGATCACATATTCTTATATAAAGTCATATCATTCACAGACTCATGCACTCAACACATGCTCGCACACACAAAGAATTCATTCAAATTATAAATATTCTTGTAAGCAAATCCCATTTTCTTTCATATTGTACCAATGCTAAATTTTTTCTATGAATATATTTATCTATTCTCATATAATTGGAAATAGATATCTTTACTCCTTCTAGCGACGGTTTAGCAACTTTCGTTTTTTGTCCGTAAATATAGCTCTTTACCAAACATATAATTAAATTGATATGAGTAAATTTTTTCTCTGTCATTCCAAGTATTACATTAGCAAGGCTGAAATCTACATTTAAACCAACAGAACTTTGTAACCAGTTACACATGTCATTCCACAATTGTTTTGAAAAAGGGCAATCATAAAAAAGGTGAATTATTGTTTCTGGAGATCGATCACAGAAAGAACATAAGCCGTCTGTATGCAAGCCCATTTTGCATAGTAAATATAGAGATATATTTGTTAATTAATATATTCTCCGTCGCTGAATGTGATATTTTTTCCAAAACTATAAAGGGTATCTAGCTCTGCCCTAAGCTGACTAATTGGCATGCATTTCAGTTCATATATATCAAGATTAATCACGCATGTGCCAATTGGTCATTTTTGGGCCACCTATATATTGGCTCTTCCTTTTTAATCTTATACAATATGAGCATTGGTGAGTGATTTGAAGAGACAAATGTTATAACTTTCGATCATACTACTAGAAATAATAAAATGACTGTAAACGTTCTGAATACTGGCCTCAAAATATGAAAATTTATAAACAAATTGACGAAAATATATTCATTATTTGGAATTTCTATATTTAAGCCTCAGACATCACTGATGGAACATTATTCGCTGTAATGCGCATATGGTTCATTAAAGTATAATAGCATTAGAACAATTATTTGAATATTGATAACATCATTAACTAGCTATAGGTTGGCATCTCTGCTGGTGTACCACGCCAAGGTTCAGCGTGTACATGTTTAAATGTTAAACGTCTTCAAATTCACTAGCATCATTTAAGATAAAATTTCAAATATGCCTTAATTTGACTTGCAATATATTTGTAAATTCTGAGTAAATCTGAAAGATTTGTGCAAAAATATAGGCATGCACGCAAGTGAATATGGTTATTCAGAAAAAGAAAAACGACAGACAGATAGTTATTTGACAAATTCCCCATGAAATGGACTTCGCCATTATAATATGCGTTCATTCTCAAATTAGAAAAAACCAAGAAAAAAGTATCAACAAAAGTATACAGATTAACATAAAGCCACACCTCTGATATGACCTGTAATATGACGTAATATTAACACCGCAATGGCGTAGCTCTGCTTGAAAAAGTGGAGGGGCACAACATCCCAAAATTTCTAACAAGCAAAAAAAAAAAAAAAAAAAAGGGGGGGGGGGGAGCGAGGAAGAGGACGAGATTAAAAAATAAATATTGGGTTTTCGTGTTCTGTATGCACAAATTTTAACATTTCTGGTGCAATTCTAAATTTTAAGTACATGAATATTATAAATGGCTGGCGAGCGGTAGCGAGCCAGGATTTTTTTTAAGCAAATTATTTACTAATCAGAAAATACTGTCTGTGTCCTCTATCATTAACATATACATGTAATGATATTCTATATAGTTTGAGTTAAAGGTATTTTGCAGTTTTTTATATCTGTATGACCAAAAATTACGTCAAAAAGTGGGGGGGGGGGCACAAACATACTTATGCCCCCCCCCACTTTCAAAAGTGGGGGGGGGGGGGGCACGTGCCCCCCCCCCCCCCCTGCCCCCCCTTGTCCTACGCCAGTGCACCGTAGGCAGGGGACGTAGGAATGTTACTACAAAGGAAAGGGAAATTTGTAATTTTGAAATTGTACTCATCATGTTTAGTCATATACTAGTGTCGAAGTATTCATGTGGCCATATAGTCGATTTGACAGCCTTATATAACATGTGGCCGACCTAGAAATGTCCTTTCCTATGAACTTTTTTTGACGATTCTTATCTATGGGATAGTACTGAACGATTCTAGCTTGGTTGCCACTCTGGCAACCTTGGGCAACTCTTTTTATCGCCGGAAAATCAAAATGGCCGCCAAATGCCTTTCACCAATAGATGAAACTAAATTCTTTCTTTAAATAATAAGTGTGGCACATCAAATCAGGGGTTTTGAGGGTCAACAAACCCATTTCCGGTGTCATTTTTACAATTTGAGTTCATTCAGGACTACAAATTCAAGATGGCCGCCAAATTTCAACCTCATTATGGTACAATGTGTATATTTCAATAAAACGTTTGTGTAACACATCTTATTTGTAGTTGCAATGGTCCTAGAATGCATTTATTTTGCTGTTTTGGTTGTTTTCAGCTGACACATGTATCTGGGACAACTCTGCTTATCGGGGGAAATTCAAAATGGCCGCCAAATGCCTTTCACCAATAGGTGAAATTTAATTCTTTCTTTAAATATTAAGTGTGGAACATCAAATCAGTGGTTTTGAAGGTCAACAAACTCATTTCCAATGTCATCTTGACATTTTGGGCTTATTCTAGGCTAGAAATTCAAGATGGCCGCCAAATTTCAACCTCATTATGGTACAATGTGTAGATTTCAATAAAAAAAAAGTCGTGTTACACATCTTATTTGTAGTTACAATGATCCTTGAATACATTGATTTTGCTGTTTTGGTTGTTTCCACTTCACACATACTTGTAGGACAACTTTTTTCATCGGGGGAAATTCAAAATAGCCGCCAAATAGTCTCTTACCACTGAGTACAATATAAAAAGAAATAGCACAAGCTCTTATTTCATAAGACTTACTATGAAATGAAAAATGCATGAGAGTGACATATAAGATTGGATGGTTTCAGCTTTAACAGACTAGGATTCGTCAAAATGTAATGCAAAGATAAACATGTCATTTGTTTGATTAAAATGGTACTCGAAGGACAAAAATAAAGTTTCCCTATTGATCATGTTGATATAAGACCAGTTTGTTTGACGCATGGGATTCTAGAGTAAGCAAGTAAACTCGAGGTAACTTGGCTATCTTTTCTCTTTGACCATCATGGCAATTTCTTTGCTTGCATGGCCTGTATAGCTTTTTTTCCAATCGGCAAGAATTATGCAATAGAAAGTGTTTGATGTTTTCTTTACAACAGTCCCTTGGTGAAATTTATGTTGAGTTGAGCTATCTACTATATTTATGTATACATTAATGATGACATGTACCATTTTGCAATGAAATTCTGAACCTTGCATTTCTATCCTAGCTATTTATACTTAAAATGGAACTTTGTAAGAATAGAATGTCTTTAAATTTGGCAAAACAACGTTAATTATATATGCTTCTTTGAATCGTTTTGGCTGGAAGTACCACTAATGAGCAGTCATCATGTTCATTGTCCGAATCATGCATGTCTGGTGCATAGAATGTATTCTTCTATTTAAAGAAGGCTGCCCAATAGTAACAGGGTTAGCACTCTCCTTTTTTTCATAAGGACGGTTAAGTTTGTAAGTGAACAGGCCTTTCAAAATTTCATCTGCTATCATTACATCTTAGGATAATTTTAACTTCTGGTCGAGGATTTCGTCAGTTTTTCTCTACAGTGATTCAAAATTAAATCTGAGGAATCTTCAATTGTGGTACTACGTATGTTTTAGCATGTAGAACTCAAGTGGGTGAAATCTATCTTGAAAGCAATTGTCTTGGATATCAGTGTTCCCTACAGTTTGAAGGTTGTTTCTATATCGTATCTTAAACAGGTTTTTATTCCAAATGTTTTCTTACAACACAGAGTATTTGGTTGAAGAGTAAGACCTAGTCAGTGTGACAAGTTTGAAATGAATCTAAGAACAGAACAGGAGCATAAGTCAAAAGAACAGTGACAGAGAAAATGATCTATGTCAAGAATACAGATCATACAGAAATCCTGGAAGAACTTTGCTCCTTTGAATTCCTTTTGCAGACTTTCAAATAGGACAATCAATTAAGGTGTATTTGACATGATATTTTGACAATCCATAGCCCTATGATGTAGATTCTTGCTTCAGGTCGACTTTTATCCCCCTTTCTTAAAACATACAATATTTGCAATTTATTTTTATCTTTATGATAAAAAAATTCTTCTCTTTACGGTTTGAGAATGTGCAATCTATGTAAAAAGTGCATGTGTAAGCTCATATCGACAAAAGGAAATTACACGTGGAATATACCACCTTTGGGATCACAAATAATGTTTTACGTCTTCAAATTCATTAGCATCATTTTAGAGCAGATAAATTTACAGCATGGACCAGACATGCACGTTTCGGGTAATAAACACTCGTCAGTGATAAGATGCACCACAGTTATTCGTAACGAAATGGGAATATTGAAGTGAGGAGTCATTATATGTTTAGCCTTTAATGAACTAATAAGCAAAAGGACACCAGATATGGATTTGGCCCTTAAAAGCCATGATTAGATGTGCTACACTTGATATATCAAGTAATTATTACATTTTACACAGTAGTAGAAGACTATTTGGTGGCCATTTTGAATTTCCCACGATAAGCAGAATTGTCCCAGAAGCATGTGTTAACTGAAAACAACCAAAACAGCAAAATATATGTATTCTAGGACCATTGTAACTACAAATAAGATGTGTTACACGATCCTTTTATTGAAATATTCACATTGTACCATAATGAGGTTGAAATTTGGCGGCCATCTTGAATTTTAGTCCTGAATGAACTCAAATTGTAAAAATGACATCAGAAATGGGTTTGTTGACCCTCAAAAACCCTGATTTGATGTACCACACTTAATATTTAAAGAAAAAACTTAACTTCATCTATTGATGGGAGGCATTTGGCGGCCATTTTGGATTTCCGGCGATAAAAAGAGTTGCCCAAGGTTGCCAGAGTGGCAACCAAGCTAGAATCGTTCAGTACTATCCCATAAATAAGAATCATCAAAAAAAGTTCATAGGAAAGGACATTTCTAGGTTCTGAAATTTTCAAATCGACTAATATGTATTTTCGTCAATAGACAACATCAGATCTAATTATGAAGCAGGTATAATGCTTTCAGAAATTTCTTTCACCTTTAGTTCACACGGATATATCAAGCTAAGGTATTCAGAAAAATTGGATAATTATTTGAGAGCACGTCATCTATATATCTATATATGAAAAATTGAATAGGAGTGGTAGGCGTTCCTCGCCACGAGAGAGGAAGGACTGAACAAACTCGGCTTCATATGAGAATAGAAAAAAAAAAAAAAACAGTGGGCAAAATTATTATGAACTTGCACGCGGCTTCATTTTTATTTTCCTGCAGGAATATTCTGCAAAAAAAATATAAATAAATTTCTTTACTTGAAAGAGGGATGATGTATTATATTAGTTCACATAAAGATATTTGAAACATGATTTAAAACAGATTAAGGAAAATTAATTGACTCAGTTTATATGTTTATCTAATGATTTTGAGGAAAATATTTTTTCAACTTTAGTTGAAATATTGAATATTCAATACTTGAAAAGACCACAGACTGATACGAACTTTGTTACAAATTGGCGTTATCTAACAGTTGGAGAAATGATTGTCATTTCAAAACGCATAATACCAACATATTGAGTTTATCTAGGTACGCACACCGAGGCTCATGATTGTAGATGCTTTTGAAGAGTTTAAGACAAGTTGAGGGATGAACGAGAGCTCACTTAGATTTTTTTAATATGTCCATCCTTTGTGCTATATTAAATCCAACCTTGTTTAAATACAATATGTCATTTTTTTAATTGCCAGATAAACGTTCTCGTTTTCTTAGAAATGTATACTTTCACGCATACTATGGATAATGTCAAATAATGTTTTGTGAAATAAAACATATATAACGATGTTATATACACACAACGAACTGCACACCAATTAAATACACAACGCGAAGTAAGTCCGCATCGGCTTATCGGTTCATCTTCCTTTTACGCCCATCCTCTTGCATATGCCTAAATGAATTCATCAATTCGAAAAATAATTGAGGTGCGGTTTTATGTTTATCTGAATACTTTCAATGCTACTTTTCTCTTGGATGTTCTCTTATTTTAAAATGGACGCAAATTATTATGGCTAGTCCATCGTTAACTTTCAACATTTTCGACATCTCCTCTACAGTCGCTGCACAGAATTTCACGAAACTTTACAGGAAGCAAGAACCTAAGATCTTTAACCAAGGTTGTGCATTTTGTGCCGATCAGTCAACAAATATGGTCGCCGAGGGCTTTGATGGCTGACACACTTTCGACTTCATCTCTGCAACTGATGTAAAGAATTTCATGAAACTTAACAGGATGCAATTACCGAAGGTCTTTTACCATGTTAGTGTATTTAGTGCTGATCAACAAATATGACCACCAAGGGCTCTGATTGCCTGACACATTTTCGACTTCTCCTCTGCAACCGCTGCACTGAATTTCACGAAGCCTTATAGGATAAACGTGACTAAGGTCATCTACCAAGTTTGTGTTTGCGCCAATTAGTGAACAAATATGACCACCGCGAGGGCTCTGATAAGCGGACGCATATGTGATTTCTCCCCCGTAACCGCTGCACTGAATTAAATGAAACATTATCAGAAGCTGTCAGTGCAAAATCAAACGGAGGAAGAGATAAGGAAATAGTTAGGAAAGGTGTGTCGGAGTTAATAAATCGTTCTTGATCAACACAAGAGACCAACACTCTCTTTCACAAAAATTCTTACGAAAAATATCAGGGTTTTTCGCAAAATTTGTTACTGAATAAAACGTTTTGGAATATTTCAATTCAGATTAGATTATGTTTTCTTATATCATTTCCATATATGAAATCGATATTGAAAATCAAAAGCATGCGAATTTATTTTGATCATAAGAACAAAGCTGTCAAAAGTTACGAAGATTACCTGAAAATCTTAGTAAGAAATTTTGGATACAGGGTGCTGGTTTCTATGTTCAATTTCAGAAATTTAGAATACGTGTTTCTGTTAACCGTCTGTTATTCGCGAGAAATTCGATTCGCGAAAATTGAACGCCGCGAATATGTCATAACACATGTGTAGTAAGATGTCGCGAAAATAAAACGCCACGAATTATACACCTCACTCGAGTTCGCGAACTTAAGACGCCGCGAATAAAAGACGGTTTACAGTATACGGAATATCAACAATTAGTGGATAAATGATAATTAATGATTCTGCCATAGAATCAAATTAAATTATAGATAATGAAAAGTGAAACGCAATCTCTTGATTTGTTATCCGTTTGTATTTATGTTCGCTCATAACCCATATTGGGAATATTCTCCATTTTTGAAAATGGGAATTGACGTAGATTAAGATTTTCCTTGAAGACTAATATTTTTTCTTTAAAAATAGGTAGGATTGCTCAAATTCAACCAATAGACGACAATTTGATAGCTTTTTATGCTTATATGTCGTCATCGATGACAAATGTGGGTGCACACCATACCTTGGTATTTGACCACGCTGTAACGAATATCATCCAAGTACAGGCGTCTTCATAGCACCAGTTAGTGGCCTGTATGTGTTCTACTGGTCAATAAGATTGACTCCAATCCAGTATCATATAACAGAGCTAGCTGTGAATGGACAAACAATGGCAGTAACATATCAACTCGCCAATACTAATCAGTATCATATAACAGAGCTAGCTGTGAATGGACAAACAATGGCAGTATCAACTCGCCAATACTAATCAGTATCATATAACAGAGCTAGCTGTGAATGGTCATACAATGGCAGTATCAACTCGCCAATACTAATCAGTATCATATAACAGAGCTAGCTGTGAATGGTCATACAATGGCAGTAACATATCAACTCGCCAATACTAATCAGTATCATATAACAGAGCTAGCTGTGAATGGTCATACAATGGCAGTAACATATCAACTCGCCAATACTAATCAGTATCATATAACAGAGCTAGCTGTGAATGGTCATACAATGGCAGTAACATATCAACTCGCCAATACTAATCAGTATCATATAACAGAGCTAGCTGTGAATGGACAAACAATGGCAGTAACTTATCAACTCGCCAATACTAATCAGTATCATATAACAGAGCTAGCTGTGAATGGACAAACAATGGCAGTAACATATCAACTCGCCAATACTAATCAGTATCACATAACAGAGCTAGCTGTGAATGGACAAACAATGGCGGTAACATATCAACTCGCCAATACTAATCAGTATCATATAACAGAGCTAGCTGTGAATGGACGAACAATGGCAGTAACATATCAACTCGCCAATACTAATCAGTATCATATAACAGAGCTAGCTGTGAATGGACAAACAATGGCAGTAACATATCAACTCGCCAATACTAATCAGTATCATATAACAGAGCTAGCTGTGAATGGTCATACAATGGCAGTAACATATCAACTCGCCAATACTAATCAGTATCATATAACAGAGCTAGCTGTGAATGGTCATACAATGGCAGTAACATATCAACTCGCCAATACTAATCAGTATCATATAACAGAGCTAGCTGTGAATGGACAAACAATGGCAGTAACTTATCAACTCGCCAATACTAATCAGTATCATATAACAGAGCTAGCTGTGAATGGACAAACAATGGCAGTAACATATCAACTCGCCAATACTAATCAGTATCACATAACAGAGCTAGCTGTGAATGGACAAACAATGGCGGTAACATATCAACTCGCCAATACTAATCAGTATCATATAACAGAGCTAGCTGTGAATGGACGAACAATGGCAGTAACATATCAACTCGCCAATACTAATCAGTATCATATAACAGAGCTAGCTGTGAATGGACAAACAATGGCAGTAACATATCAACTCGCCAATACTAATCAGTATCATATAACAGAGCTAGCTGTGAATGGACAAACAATGGCAGTATCATATAACAGAGCTAGCTGTGAATGGACAAACAATGGCAGTAACATATCAACTCGCCAATACTTATCAGTATCATATAACAGAGCTAGCTGTGAATGGACAAACAATGGCGGTAACATATCAACTCGCCAATACTAATCAGTATCATATAACAGAGCTAGCTGTGAATGGACAAACAATGGCAGTAACATATCAACTCGCCAATACTAATCAGTATCATATAACAGAGCTAGCTGTGAATGGACAAACAATGGCAGTATCATATAACAGAGCTAGCTGTGAATGGACAAACAATGGCAGTAACATATAACAGAGCTAGCTGTGAATGGACAAACAATGGCAGTAACATACAACAGAGCTAGCTGTGAATGGACAAACAATGGCAGTAACATATAACAGAGCTAGCTGTGAATGGACAAACAATGGCAGTAACATATAACAGAGCTAGCTGTGAATGGACAAGAAATGGCAGTATCATATAACAGAGCTAGCTGTGAATGGACAAACAATGGCAGTAACATATAACAGAGCTAGCTGTGAATGGACAAACAATGGCAGTAACATATAACAGAGCTAGCTGTGAATGGACAAACAATGGCAGTAACATATAACAGAGCTAGCTGTGAATGGACAAACAATGGCAGTAACATATAACAGAGCTAGCTGTGAATGGACAAACAATGGCAGTAACATATAACAGAGCTAGCTGTGAATGGACAAACAATGGCAGTAACATATAACAGAGCTAGCTGTGAATGGACCAAACAATGGCAGTAACATATAACAGAGCTAGCTGTGAATGGACAAACAATGGCAGTAACATATAACAGAGCTAGCTGTGAATGGACAAACAATGGCAGTAACATATAACAGAGCTAGCTGTGAATGGACAAACAATGGCAGTAACATATAACAGAGCTAGCTGTGAATGGACAAACAATGGCAGTAACATATAACAGAGCTAGCTGTGAATGGACAAACAATGGCAGTAAACATATAACAGAGCTAGCTGTGAATGGACAAACAATGGGCAGTAACATATAACAGAGCTAGCTGTGAATGGACAAACAATGGCAGTAACATATAACAGAGCTAGCTGTGAATGGACAAACAATGGCAGTAACATATAACAGAGCTAGCTGTGAATGGACAACAATGGCAGTAACATATAACAGAGCTAGCTGTGAATGACAAACAATGCAGTACATATAACAGAGCTAGCTGTGAATGGACAAACAATGGCAAGTACATATAACGAGCTAGCTGTGAATGACAAACATGGCAGTACATATAACAGAGCTAGCTGTGAATGACAAACAATGGCAGTAACATATAACAGAGCTAGCTGTGAATGGACAAACAATGGCTACATATACAGAGCTAGCTGTGAATGGAAAAACAATGGCACTAACATATACAAGCTAGCTGTTATGGACAAACATGGCAGTAACATATAACCAAGCTAGCTGTGAATGGACAAACAATGGCATTAACATATAACAGAGCTAGCTGTGAATGGACAAACATGGCAGTAACATATCAACTCGCCAATACTAATCAGTATCATATAACAGAGCTAGCTGTGAGGACAAATGGCATAACTATCACCGCCAATACTAATCAGTATAATAACAGAGCTAGCTGGAATGGACAAACAATGGCAGTAACATATCAACTCACCATACTAATCAGTATCATATAACAGAGCTAGCTGTGAATGGACAAACAATGCAGTAACATATCAACTCGCCAATACTAATCAGTATCATATAACAAGCTAGCTGTGAATGGACAAACAATGGCAGTAACATATCAACTCACCAATACTAATCAGTATCATATAACAGAGCTAGCTGTGAATGGACAAACAATGGCAGTAACATATCAACTCGCCAATACTAATCAGTATCATATAACAGAGCTAGCTGTGAATGGACAAAAATGGCAGTAACATATCAACTCACCAATACTAATCAGTTATCAATAACAGAGCTAGCTGTGAATGGACAAACAATGGCAGTAACATATCAACTCGCCAATACTAATCAGTATCATATAACAGAGCTAGCTGTGAATGGACAAACAATGGCAGTAGTAACATATCAACTCACCAATACTAATCAGTATCATATAACAGAGCTAGCTGTGAATGGACAAACAATGGCAGTAACATATCAACTCGCCAATACTAATCAGTATCATATAACAGAGCTAGCTGTGAATGGACAAACAATGGCAGTAACATATCAACTCGCCAATACTAATCAGTATCATATAACAGAGCTAGCTGTGAATGGACAAACAATGGCAGTAACATATCAACTCGCCAATACTAATCAGTATCATATAACAGAGCTAGCTGTGAATGGACAAACAATGGCAGTAACATATCAACTCACCAATACTAATCAGTATCATATAACAGAGCTAGCTGTGAATGGACAAACAATGGCAGTAACATATCAACTCGCCAATACTAATCAGTATCATATAACAGAGCTAGCTGTGAATGGACAAACAATGGCAGTATCATATAACAGAGCTAGCTGTGAATGGACAAACAATGGCAGTAACATATAACAGAGCTAGCTGTGAATGGACAAACAATGGCAGTAACATACAACAGAGCTAGCTGTGAATGGACAAACAATGGCAGTAACATATAACAGAGCTAGCTGTGAATGGACAAACAATGGCAGTAACATATAACAGAGCTAGCTGTGAATGGACAAGAAATGGCAGTATCATATAACAGAGCTAGCTGTGAATGGACAAACAATGGCAGTAAACATATAACAGAGCTAGCTGTGAATGGACAAACAATGGCAGTAACATATAACAGAGCTAGCTGTGAATGGACAAACAATGGCAGTAACATATAACAGAGCTAGCTGTGAATGGACAAACAATGGCAGTAACATATAACAGAGCTAGCTGTGAATGGACAAACAATGGCAGTAACATATAACAGAGCAAGCTGTGAATGGACAAACAATGGCAGTAACATATACAGAGCTAGCTGTGAATGGACAAACAATGGCAGTAACATATAACAGAGCTAGCTGTGAATGGACAAACAATGGCAGTAACAGTAACATATAACAGAGCTAGCTGTGAATGGACAAACAATGGCAGTAACATATAACAGAGCTAGCTGTGAATGGACAAACAATGGCAGTAACATATAACAGAGCTAGCTGTGAATGGACAAACAATGGCAGTAACATATAACAGAGCTAGCTGTGAATGGACAAACAATGGCAGTAACATATAACAGAGCTAGCTGTGAATGGACAAACAATGGCAGTAACATATAACAGAGCTAGCTGTGAATGGACAAACAATGGCAGTAACATATAACAGAGCTAGCTGTGAATGGACAAACAATGGCAGTAACATATAACAGAGCTAGCTGTGAATGGACAAACAATGGCAGTAACATATAACAGAGCTAGCTGTGAATGGACAAACAATGGCAGTAACATATAACAGAGCTAGCTGTGAATGGACAAACAATGGCAGTAACATATAACAGAGCTAGCTGTGAATGGACAAACAATGGCAGTAACATATAACAGAGCTAGCTGTGAATGGACAAACAATGGCAAGTAACATATAACAGAGCTAGCTGTGATGGCAGTAATAACAGAGCTAGCTGTTAATGGACAAACAATTGGCAGTAACATATACAGAGCTAGCTGGGAATGGACAACAATGGCAGTACATATAACAGAGCTAGCTGTGATGGACAAACAATGGCAGTAACATATCAACTCGCCAATACTAATCAGTATCAGTATACCAGAGCTAGCTGTGAATGGACAAACAATGGCAGTAACATAATCAACTGCCAATACTAATCAAGTATCATATAACAGAGCTAGCTGTGAATGGACAAACAATGGCAGTAACATATCAACTCGCCAATACTAATCAGTATCATATAACAGAGCTAGCTGTGAATGGACAAACAATGCAGTAAATATCAACTCACCAATACTAATCAGTATCATATAACAGAGCTAGCTGTGAATGGACAAACAATGGCAGTACATATCAACTCGCCAATACTAATCAGTACATATAACAGAGCTAGCTGTGAATGGACAAACAATGGCAGTAACATATCAACTCACCAATACTAATCAGTATCATATAACAGAGCTAGCTGTGAATGGACAAACAATGGCAGTAACATATCAACTCGCCAATACTAATCAGTATCATATAACAGAGCTAGCTGTGAATGGACAAACAATGGCAGTAACATATCAACTCACCAATACTAATCAGTATCATATAACAGAGCTAGCTGTGAATGGACAAACAATGGCAGTAACATATCAACTCGCCAATACTAATCAGTATCATATAACAGAGCTAGCTGTGAATGGACAAACAATGGCAGTAACATATCAACTCACCAATACTAATCAGTATCATATAACAGAGCTAGCTGTGAATGGACAAACAATGGCAGTAACATATCAACTCGCCAATACTAATCAGTATCATATAACAGAGCTAGCTGTGAATGGACAAACAATGGCAGTAACATATCAACTCGCCAATACTAATCAGTATCATATAACAGAGCTAGCTGTGAATGGACAAACAATGGCAGTAACATATCAACTCGCCAATACTAATCAGTATCATATAACAGAGCTAGCTGTGAATGGACAAACAATGGCAGTAACATATCAACTCACCAATACTAATCAGTATCATATAACAGAGCTAGCTGTGAATGGACAAACAATGGCAGTAACATATCAACTCGCCAATACTAATCAGTATCATATAACAGAGCTAGCTGTGAATGGACAAACAATGGCAGTAACATATCAACTCGCCAATAGTAATCAGTATCATATAACAGAGCTAGCTGTGAATGGACAAACAATGGCAGTAACATATCAACTCGCCAATACTAATCAGTATCATATAACAGAGCTAGCTGTGAATGGACAAACAATGGCAGTAACATATCAACTCACCAATACTAATCAGTATCATATAACAGAGCTAGCTGTGAATGGACAAACAATGGCAGAGTAACATATCACTCGCCAATACTAATCAGTATCATATAACAGAGCTAGCTGTGAATGGACAAACAATGGCAGTAACATATCAACTCGCCAATACTAATCAGTATCATAACAGAGCTAGCTGTGAATGGACAAACAATGGCAGTAATCATATCCAGAGCTAGCTGTGAATGGACAAACAATGGCAGTAACATATCAAGCTAGCTGTGAATGGACACATGGCATATACAACAGAGCTAGCTGTGAATGGACAAACATGGCAGTAACTATAACAGAGCTAGCTGTGAATGGACAAACAATGGCAGTAACATATAACAGAGCTAGCTGTGAATGGACAAACAATGGCAGTATCATATAACAGAGCTAGCTGTGAATGGACAACAATGGCAGTAACATATAACAGAGCTAGCTGTGAATGGACAAACAATGGCAGTATCATATAACAGAGCTAGCTGTGAATGGACAAACAATGGCAGTAACTATAACAGAGCTAGCTGTGAATGGACAAACAATGGCAGTAACATATAACAGAGCTAGCTGTGAATGGACAAACAATGGCCGTAACATATAACAGAAGCTAGCTGTGAATGGACAAACAATGGCAGTAACATATAACAGAGCTAGCTGTGAATGGACAACAATGGCAGTAACAATACACAGAGCTAGCTGTGAAGGACAAACAATGGCATATACATATAACAGAGCTAGCTGTGAATGGACAAACAATGGCAGTAACATATAACAGAGCTAGCTGGAATGGACAAACAATGGCAGTCCCATATACACAGAGCTAGCTGTGAATGGACAAACAATGGCAGTAACATATAACAGAGCTAGCTGTGAATGGACAAACAATGGCAGTAACATATAACAGAGCTAGCTGTGAAGGACAAACAATGGCAGTAACATATAACAGAGCTAGCTGTGAATGGACAAACAATGGCAGTATACTATAACAGAGCTAGCTGTGAATGGGACAACAATGGCAGTAATCATACTAACAGGCTAGCTGTGAATGGACAAACAATGGCAGTACATATAACAGAGCTAGCTGTGAATGGACAAACAATGGCAGTAACATATACAGAGCTGTGAATGGACAAACAATGGCAGTAACATATACAGAGCTAGCTGTGAATGGACAAACAATGGCAGTACATCATAACAGAGCTAGCTGTGAATGGACAAACAATGGCAGTAACATATAACAGAGCTAGCTGTGAATGGACAAACAATGGCAGTAACATATAACAGAGCTAGCTGTGAATGGACAAACAATGGCAGTAACATATAACAGAGCTAGCTGTTAATGGACAAACAATGGCAGTAACATATAACAGAGCTAGCTGTGAATGGACAAACAATGGCAGTAACATATAACGAGCTAGCTGTGAATGGACAAACAATGGCAGTAACATATCACTAATACAATCAGTATCATATAACAGAGCTAGCTGTGAATGGACAAACAATGGCAGTAACATACAACAGAGCTAGCTGTGAATGGACAAAACAATGGCAGTAACATATAAACAGAGCTAGCTGTTAATGGACAAACAATGGCTAGTAACATATACAGGAGCTAGCCTGTGAATGGACAAACAATGGCAGTAACATATAACAGAGCTAGCTGTTAATGGACAAACAATGGCAGTAACATTATAACAGAGCTAGCTGTAACTGGACAAACAATGGCAGTAGTACATCAATAACAGAGCTAGCTGTGAATGGACAAACCCAATGCAGTAGTAACATATACCAGAGCTAGCTGTTCCTGGACACAAACAATGGCAGTAAGTAACATATAACAGAGCTAGCTGTTAATGGACACACAATGGCAGGAGTTAACATATAACAGAAGCTAGCTGTGACTGGACAAACAATGGCAAGTAACATATAACAGAGCTAGCTGTGAATTGACAAACAATGGCCAGTAACATATAACAGAGCTAGCTGTTAATGGACAACACAATGGCAGTAACATATAACAGAGCTAGCTGCTGCTATGGACACACAATGGCAAGGACTATAAAGAGCTGCTGTGAATGGACAACAATGGCAGTAACATATAACAGAGCTAGCTGTGAATGGACAAACAATGGCAGTAACATATAACAGAGCTAGCTGTGAATGGACAACAATGGCAGTAACATATACAACTCGCCAATACTAATCAGTATCATATAACAGAGCTAGCTGTGAATGGACAAACAATGGCAGTAACATATCAACTCGCCAATACTAATCAGTATCATATAACACAGAGCTAGCTGTGAATGGACAAAAATGGCAGTAACATATCAACTCGCCAATACTAATCAGTATCATATAACAGAGCTAGCTGTGAATGGACAAACAATGGCAGTAACATATCAACTCGCCAATACTAATCAGTATCATATAACAGAGCTAGCTGTGAATGGACAAACAATGGCAGTAACATATCAACTCGCCAATACTAATCAGTATCATATAACAGAGCTAGCTGTGAATGGACAAACAATGGCAGTAACATATCAACTCGCCAATATAATCAGTATCATAAACAGAGCTAGCTGTGAATGGACAAACAATGGCCGTAAACATATCAACTCGCCAATACTAATCAGTATCATATAACAGAGCTAGCTGTGAATGGACAACAATGGCAGTAACATATCAACTCGCCAATACTAATCAGTATCATATAACAGAGCTAGCTGTGAATGGACAAACAATGGCAGTAACATATCAACTCGCCAATACTAATCAGTATCATATAACAGAGCTAGCTGTGAATGGACAAACAATGGCGTAACATATCAACTCGCCAATACTAATCAGTATCATATAACAGAGCTAGCTGTGAATGGACAAACAATGGCAGTAACATATCAACTCGCCAATACTAATCAGTATCATATAACAGAGCTAGCTGTGAATGGACAAACAATGGCGTAACATATCAACTCGCCAATACTAATCAGTATCATATACAGAGCTAGCTGTGAATGGACAAACAATGGCAGTAACATATCAACTCGCCAATACTAATCAGTATCATAACAGAGCTAGCGTGAATGGACAAACATGGCAGTAACTATCAACTCGCCAATACTAATCAGTATCATATAACAGAGCTAGCTGTGAATGGACAAACAATGGCACTAACATATAACAGAGCTAGCTGTGAATGGACAAACAATGGCGTAACATATACAAGCTAGCTGTGAATGGACAAACAATGCGGTAACATATAACAGAGCTAGCTGTGAATGGACAAACAATGGCAGTAACATATAACAAGCTAGCTGTGAATGGACAAACAATGGCAGTAACATATACAGAGCTAGCTGTGAATGGACAAACAATGGCGTAACTATAACAGAGCTAGCTGTGAATGGACAAACAATGGCAGTAACATATAACAGAGCTAGCTGTGAATGGACAAACAATGGCAGTAACATATAACAGAGCTAGCGTGAATGGACAAACAATGGCAGTAACATATAACAGAGCTAGCTGTGAATGGACAAACAATGGCAGTAACATATAACAGAGCTAGCTGTGAATGGACAAACAATGGCAGTAACATATCAACTCGCCAATACTAATCAGTATCATATAACAGAGCTAGCTGTGAATGGACAAACAATGGCAGTAACATATCAACTCGCCAATACTAATCAGTATCATATAACAGAGCTAGCTGTGAATGGACAAACAATGGCAGTAACATATCAACTCGCCAATACTAATCAGTATCATATAACAGAGCTAGCTGTGAATGGACAAACAATGGCAGTAAATATCAACTCGCCAATACTAATCAGTATCATATAACAGAGCTAGCTGTGAATGGACAAACAATGGCAGTAACATATCAACCACCAATACTAATCAGTATCATATAACAGAGCTAGCTGTGAATGGACAAACAATGGCAGTAACTATCAACCGACTAATCAGTATCATATAACAGAGCTAGCTGTGAATGGACAAACAATGGCAGTAACATATCAACTCGCCAATACTAATCAGTATCATATAACAGAGCTAGCTGTGAATGGACAAACAATGGCAGTAACATATCAACTCGCCAATACTAATCAGTATCATATAACAGAGCTAGCTGTGAATGGACAAACAATGGCAGTAACATATCAACTCGCAATACTAATCAGTATCATATAACAGAGCTAGCTGTGAATGGACAAACAATGGCAGTAACATATAACAGAGCTAGCTGTGAATGGACAACAATGGCAGTAACAATCAACTCGCCATACTATCAGTATCATATAACAGAGCTAGCTGTGAATGGTCATACAATGGCAGTAACATATCAACTCGCCATACTAATCAGTTCATATAACAGAGCTAGCTGTGAATGGACAAACAATGGCAGTAACATATCAACTCGCCAATACTAATCAGTATCATATAACAGAGCTAGCTGTGAATGGACAAACAATGGCAGTAACATATCAACTCGCCAATACTATCAGTATCATATAACAGAGCTAGCTGTGAATGGACAAACAATGGCAGTAACATATCAACTCGCCAATACTAATCAGTATCATATAACAGAGCTAGCTGTGAATGGTCAAACAATGGCAGTAACATATCAACTCGCCAATACTAATCAGTATCATATAACAGAGCTAGCTGTGAATGGACAAACAATGGCATAACATATCAACTCGCAATACTAATCAGTATCATATAACAGAGCTAGCTGTGAATGGTCAAACAATGGCGGTAACATATCAACTCGCCAATACTAATCAGTATCATATAAAACAGAGCTAGCTGTGAATGGTCAACAATGGCAGTAACATATCAACTCGCCAATACTAATCAGTATCATATAACAGAGCTAGCTGTGAATGGACAAACAATGGCAGTAACATATCAACTCGCCAATACTAATCAGTATCATATAACAGAGCTAGCTGTGAATGGTCAAACAATGGCGGTAACATATCAACTCGCCAATACTAATCAGTATCATATAACAGAGCTAGCTGTGAATGGTCAATACAATGGCAGTAACATAT
>VSWD01000003.1:3592133-3622701 GCA_033119305.1 Pinctada imbricata | reverse complement strand
CTTTCGTGATTTTAGCAGGGGGTTGCCATGGAAATTGTCGAAAAACACATAGCCTTAATGAGTTTATTTTTGAGTACATCCTGGAAACCGTTTCTGTAGACCCTAAGGAACATTTTGGTACCCGTGAAAAAAAGTACTCAAGGGGGTGCATGGGGGGCCCCACTAGCTCCCCGACTATAGCCATATCTTGGCCAAATGTTGAGCTTAACATCTCTAATTGGTATGAATATAATGAGGAAAGGTTGTTCTATTAATCACGTGATCATATGCAAAATAATTAATTTGCATATTCATGAATATTCATGAATTTAAATAAAAATGCTTGAAAATTATATAAAAATCGACACTTTTCATTTAGTTTTTGCTCCTAAGCTGTATAGTTTTATTTATGATCGTCTCTCCAATGACATAATATTTAGCTCAATATTTTAGTTCAATTGCTTATAAATTGATATTTTTACAGAAAAATGGCTATTTTAAGTAAGATAAGCTGATTTTAGTATACTAGTTATAAGATATTTACTATTTATAAAATCGAATATCTGGACCTGTTTTCTTGTGTATTTTCATGTTTTTCTCATGTAATTATTGTTTACAAAACATGATATATGTATTTTTGGTAATTTTGGGGCAAAAAAAAGTATTTTTCAGTAAAAAAAACAACAGATATCTGGATATTATCTATCAAAGGCAAACAGTTCCTGTAATCTATAAATGAAACGTTTATACTGATGTAATTTCATGGTTCTAAGATCGGTTTTTGTGTTAGAAGTAAAAAATGTTACTGTTTTCTGCTATTTTTGGTTAAAATGTCGGTTTTTCATACTAAATTTAAGAATTTCTGAGAAATATTCTAAATATGATTTACAATTCAATAATGCAGTATAATCAACCAATAACATAGCAAAACCACTCAATAACATGGTCTTTCAACTTTTACCACTTAATAATTCAGTATGACCATACAATAACATAGCAAAACCACTAAATAACATAGTAATTTGACCCTTTTTAACACAAAAAAACATCTCAATATAGTGTAAAAATCCAATGACATAGCAAAACCACTCAATAAAGACACTGTTTGACCCTTAACTATATGAAAATCACTAAATAATACAGCATAACCAACCAATAACATAAAAAACACCCAATAACGTGATGGTTTGACCCTTTGTTATAACAAAACCACTTACATTTGTAATAACACAGCATCCACCTTATTACTTAGCATTACTACATAATAACGTGATGATTTGATCCTTTATTGTAACAAAACCACTCAATAACACAGAATTACCACCCAAAAACATAGCATTACTTACGCATAGCGTGACAATTTGACACTTTATTATAACAAAACCGCATAACTACTTAATAAGGTGGTCGTTTGACTCTTAATTATATCAAAACCACTCAATTACACAGCATAAGCACCCAATAACATAGCATTACCACTCAAAGACGTGATGGTTTGACACTTTATTGTAACAAAACCACTTAATAACACTGCATAATCACCCAATAACTTAACATTACTCAATAACAAGCCTTCCTCGTTCTCTCTAAGGAACCAGGACTGTTTTAATGTGGATTTTAGCAATATAAAGATATAAAGGGTCAAACAGACATGCTAATCAGTGATTTGATACAATAAAGGGTCAAACCATCACGTTATTTGGTGGTTTTGTAATGTTATTGGGTACTGATGCTTTGTTCTTGAGTGGTTTCATGATAAAAAAGAGGCAAACGAACACGTTATTGAGAAGTCATTTGGTGGTTATTGTGTGATATTAAGTGGTTTTGTAATAATAAAGTGTCAAATCATCACGTTATTGGGTAATAATGCTAAGTTATTTGGTGGCTATACTATGTTATTGAGTGGTTTTGTTATAATAAAAGATCAAACAATCACGTTATTGAGTGGTAATGCTAAGTTATTGGGTAGCTATGCTGTCTTATTGAGCGGTTTTGCTATGATAAGGATCAAATCATCACGTTATTTTGTGGTAATGCTAAGTTATTGGTTAGCTATGTGATATTATTTTTAATTTTTGTTGTAGCAAATGTTCAAACCATCACGTTATTGGTTCGTTACGTTGTATTGTTAAGTGATTTTGATATAGTAAAGGGTCTAACAACCACTTTATTGAGTGTCCCTTTTGCGTCTCTTTCTGTGCTTGTCTGCTCTGTGTTTTTGCATTGGGTGTTTTGGGGTTTTGCTGTGGGTCCTGCAACCTGGTGTTGTTGGAGATCACCTCCTTTGTTTTTGAAGACACGATCAACCAAAGTTGATCGATCTTGTCTACATGGGGACTCCATGTCCACCGGCAGTGACACTCACCCAGTGGTACAAACGTTCAATTCAATAAGAAAAGATGAGTCCCATTTGTTACTTGAAAATTACTTTAGGGACAATCGACTTAGTAACTTCAAATATGCACCGAATGCTTCTGCCTGGCTGTAGCGTAGGATTCACAATTTTCTTTCGGAATGTCTCGAGGAAATATAATTGTGTACCAAACAAAAATGATTCAGACGTTCCACGAATAAGTACTGTGATAGTACATATACAAATGCTCGTTCCTGCGATATGTTTTTTTTTTTCTACGACATGGTGAAGGACTATCATTTCATACGTAACAAATGGCATAATATAGTTGATTGTGCTACTTTATATATTAAAGTTTTCAATGACATGATATAGAATACTAGACTGGTTCATCGTATCATATAAAGTTACTATACAACTACTGATAAGAAGGTGAGTACTTCATTTGTATTGGAAACTCTGTACACAAGAACAATGAAACAGAAACTTATTCTGTTAATCCTCTTGGCAATAAATACAGAAGGAATTCTACTTCAAAATATTCCAACTCTTAATACAAATAGCCATTCCATTATAGATGCTGGTATGTATAAATTACACTTATTTAATTTATGTTAAATAAAAATCATTTAGCAAAATTGAGGTAAGGTTGTATACAGGACAGAAAACGTGGAAAATACCTCGCAATTTGTTCTATCATTTGTATTTAGATGTGCAAACTAAGCATATTTAGATAAAATTAATTACATGTCAATATTTCTATATGCATATGATCAGCATATACTTTCAACTGATGAATATGTTTCCAATTTCATTTAATGCCCCGGAATCAAATAACATAGTTTTCGGCCTGTCCGTCTGTTTGTCTAAGGCAAAAACTTGGACAACGGTATTTTTATTACCTTTGACCTTGAATTGACATTTAACTTCTTTTCAGAAACTTTAACATTGGACATAACTTTTGAAATGTAAGTAATAGGGCTTTCATATTTCACATGTGTATTCCTTTTGTTAAGACCTTTCCATTGATACCAAAATTACTTACCTTGACCTTGACCTTTGACGAACTTTTCAAACTCTTTAACATTGGGCAGAGTTTTTTAATTGTAAGTGAAGGGGTTTTCATATTTCACATGTGTATTTCTTGTGACATGACCTTTCCATTGTAATCAAAGGTTGTGACCTTCAGTTTGACCCACATTAAAAAAAATGATAAATGATAGGGCTTTCATATTTCACATATGTCTTCCTTGTACAAATGAGTTAAAGAATATCCTGACGATAATCTTAACAGAACTCACAGAAGACAGGGCCCCGACCACCTGTCCTCTCTGAATGACAGTCGGACTCCTCGTGTGATAACATATATGAGCTCGCTACAGCCGGCAGAGTACGGACTGTATTACACACGTCCTCTTTTTATATCCATTTACATATTCATCTGTGTTGCTTGGACCCCTGTTTTTTACGGTCTTGTTTGTGTGTGGTCATCTAACAGTGAGGAGGTTGTTTTACACCATTATTGTGCGTTCTTCGAGACCTCTGGGAAATTGGAATAGTGGGAGGGTTGTGCGCACGTAATCCAGGATAACCACACCGTCTGCTATTTACGTGGCAGATGGCCGTCCTAAGTCGGGACCGGTTGCCCATTGGTCTCGTTGGTTTATGTGTAGTCTTTTATGTTTCATGTTTCTGTGTTGTGAGTTGGTGTTCCTTGTCCCTTTTGTGTCTCTTTCTGTGGGTGTCTGTTCTGTGTTTTTTGCATGGGTGTTTTTGGGATTTTGCTGTGGGTGCTGCAACGTAGTGTTGTTGGAGATCCACTCCTTTCTTCACAATACAGCACCAATTGAGTATCGACGGACCCCCAGCAAGCTAGAGGTTGGACCAGTTGCCCGAGAGGAATAAGCATCCCCTGTTGGCTAACCGCACCCGCCATCGACGTTCAAGCACTGAAATGAATACAACATATAAAAATCATGCACAGTCTGAGGTTATATCTATATAGAAAGCGCTATGGCGACAATGTCAGGGAAACTTATTCAAAAAACTTACTGTCAAAACCCCTCGCGGGGATTTTTTTTACGAGCTCCACATGGCAAAGGGTATAAGTGTGACACAAATGAGTTAAAGAAGATCCTGACGATAATCTCAACAGCACTCACAATAGAGCACCAAACTGAGCATCGACGGACCTCCAGCAAGCTAGAGTTGGGAGCAGTTGCAAGGGAGGAGTAAGCATCCCCTGCTGGCTAACCGCATCCGCCGTCGACGTTCAAGTACGGAAATGAATACAACTTATAATAAAAGAACTAGATGCGCTAACCCCTGATATCGGCCGTATAATTTTGAGGAAAAATATTTTTGATAAACGAATTATTTATTATAAGTTTTTGCAAAGTTGAATGTTTGAGAAAATACCGCGTCATAATTTTGAGCCCTCGTAACGTCACGCGCGTGATGTATGACGTCATGTTTTGATGTCATTTACCCTGAATGACGCAAAGCTCAGGAAAATCATCGTATTTTACACACAAAACTTCAGAATTCATCTATTATCCAGGCCTCGCCCACGATTTTTTTATGCAGATTTAAAGGCCGATCAGAAATCCATCGATTGACACAAAAATATTTATGGGCAAGGCCTGGATTACCACTTGATTTCATAGTTTTGTATCGAAATATCGCTCATTTATTGATATTTTCAATGATTTCAGCGTTTTGAGCGACGTATTTTTCAGTATAGGACTGTGAAATAAAAATAAACATCATGGTTTGGACTCCCCATACATTTGACATTTTATAAACTTTAATATTATGGATAGATAAACAACTTTGAAAATAGGACCGAAATGACAGGTTACCGCACCTACTCCTTTACTGTTGATCTAAGGATCAATGATACCCCAGCCCGGCATGTTTTACATATAATCAATGTATAAAAAGTTTGAAGGTGCACAATTCAACACAAAAACATAACCCTTTATTTGAACTTGACCTGTATTTCTCAATGTAAAGCTATATCTAAGAAATAAATATATTCCCTTTTAAAGTTTTCATTTATAGGTCAGGCAAGCACAAAATATTGGTTTTTTTTTTCAAGTATGAAGGGACACAACTCTGCATTTGGAATCTATTGTTGATCTAAGGATTAATGATAACCCCGCCCGGCATATTTTACATATAAGCAATGTATAAGAAGTTTGAAGGTGCACAATTCAACACAAAATTGAGGAACATGACCCTTTATTTGAACTTGACTTGTATTTCTCAATGTAAAGCTGTACATGTATCTCAAAAATAGATATATTCCTTGTTACAGTTTTCATTTAAATGTCAGGCAAGCATAAAATATTGATTTTTTCCAAGTTTGAAGGGGCACAAATCTGCATCATATTCAAACCTTACCTGTATTTTTGGTATAATAGCTACATTCAAGAAATGAAGTTATTATCTGTAACAGTTGTCCTTCTAATGTCCAGAAACCACAAAAATTTGAATTTGTGTAAGTTTCAAGGGATATAACTCTGCACAGAATTGAGGGACATGACCCATATTCAAACTTGACCTGTATTTCTTGGTGTAATAGCTATTTGCAAGGATTGAATTGATTATCTGTAACGGTTTCCTTTAAACGTCCGAAAACCACAAAGTTTTCAATTATTCTAAGTTTCATGGGGCATAACTCTGCACATAATTGAGGGACATTACCCATATTCGAACTTGACCTGTATTTCTTGGTGTTATAGCTATATGCAAGAAATGTATTGATTATCTGTTACAGTTTTCCTTTAACCGTCTGGAAACCACAAAAAGGTTAATTTTTCTAAGTTTCAAGGGACAAAACTCTGCACAAAATTGAGGGACATGACCCAAATTCGACCTTGACCTGTATTTCTTGGTGTAAGAGCTATATCCAAGAAATGAATTTATTTTTTGTTACGGTTTACCTTTAAATGTCCGGAAACCAGAAAATTTTGAATATTTCTAAGTTTCAAGGGGCATAACTCTGAACTAAAATGGGGGACTTGACCCATTTTTGAACTTGACCTGTATTTCTTAGTGTAGGAGCAATATGCAAGAAATGAATTGATGATCTGTAACGGTGTACCTTTAAATGTCCGGAAACCAGAAAATTTTGAATTCTTCTAAGTTTCAAGGGGCATAACTCTGCACAAAATTGAGGGACTTGACCTATATTCAAACTTGACCTGTACTTCTTGGTGTAAGTGCTATATGCAAGAAATGAATTGATTATCTTTAACGGTTTTCCTTTAAATGTCCGGAAACCACAAAATTTTGAAATTTTCTAAGTTTCAAGGGGCATTACTCTGCACAAAATTGAGGGACATGACCCATATTCGAACTTGGCCTGTATTTCTTGGTGTAAAAGCTATATCCAAGAAATGATTTGATTATCTGTAACAGTTTTCCTTTAAATGTCTGGAAACCATAGGTGGGACGGACGCACGCACGCGCGCACGGAAGGACGGACGGACGGACGGACAAGTGCATCACTATTTACCCCCACCATTATATGGCGTGGGTATACAAAGCATGCCCAGTTTGAGGTTATGTCTATATAGAAAATGCTATGGCGACCTTTCAATTGATACAAAAAATGTTGACCTCGTGACATTGACTTTGACATTTACTTCATAAACTGTAATATTGGTCGTAAGTTTTGAATGGTAAGTGATAGGAATTGGATATTTTACATGATTGTTCTATTGATACCAACAGATTTTAACTTTGTGACCCTGACCGTGACCTACTTTATTGAAAATAGTGCTTATACTAACAATGGTGCCATCGGAGGCATTCGTTTTTCACCAAAACAGGTTTTATAATATAATCGTTTACACACTTAATTGAAATGACTATTTTACATATATGCCCCGACAAAGACAAGATAAATTATGTTCTTTCATAACACGTACATTTGTATGTGTTTCAGTCGAAAAATAAGCAAATGATAAAAACGTTCGATTGTATAGCTTTCCTTACAGAGATTAAACAAGAGCGTAGAGGGACAAAGTTGCTCTGCTCAGTTGGATACGAGGAAAAGTCTCTAAGTTGGCGGAGTACCTTGGATTCTTGTTTTCTGCGAGGTTTCGTGGAACTCTATAGAACAGTTTCGAAGCAGAAGTAAAAAAAAAACTTTTTTATAGAAGTCGGTTCCTGTCTCATGTTTGATACAAAGTATGTGACCTTTACCTTGAAAGTGGCCTTGACCTACATTTGGTGCTTAGGATTGATAGAATTCTATGTAAGTGTTACAGAAGAGATGTCAACATTGTGTCAACCAATCAGAGCCCTTGGCTTCCATATTTGTTGACCGATTAACACGAAAGAGCACAAATTTGATACAAGACCGTGAGTACTTACTTCCCGTAATGTTTCGGTTAGTTTTGAAATACGAAAGTGTTCCAACTCCAAACCTTCTTGAAGAAAGTTCCGTACTAATTTATTCTGCACCAGACACGTGTTTCGGATATTAAATTCTCATCGGTGATGATTCCAGCTAAAGTGTTTTTCATAAGCTGCCAAATTCATTTCAGTAGCGCCCTCTGGTTTTATTTTTAAGATTTGAATTTGTGCATTTACTTTACAGAGAGTGTGCGGCTCCAAATTTTCTGAAGAGTCGATTCGGTAGCATATCCAAAAATAAAAGATCTATGTTCAAAATAGTATTAATTGGATTGTGGAGTTGTCAGAAATGTGTCAGATGCCTTGGTTGGCAAATTTATAGACTGATTCGGACGGAAAACATAAACGTTGTGGAGGACTTGACTACTTGCTTCCTGCAAAATTTCGATGTATTACGCAAAGCGGTTACATATTAGTTGTTAATAATACGTCAGCCAAAGGAACATTTTTTTGGCCATATTTGTAGACTTAACGGCATTAAAACATAAACTTAGTAGAAGACTTTTAGAAATTGCTTTCAATAAAGTTTTGTGCAGCGGTTGCAGAGGAGATGTCAAAATATGCGTCGGCCAATCAGATCCCATGGCGGCAATACTTACTTACTGATCGGCACAAAAACAATAACTTGTTAGAGTACCTTAAGTACTTGCCTTCTGTAAAGTTGAGTTAAACCCTGTGAAGCAGTTACAAAGGAGATGTCAAAGATATGTCAGCCAATTAGAACCCTTGGTGGCCATATTTGCTGACCAATCGGCACCACGAACACGTACTTGGTAGATGACTGTAAGTATTGGTTTTCTGTAAAGTTTTGTTAGCAGTTGCAGAGTAGATATCGAAAATGAATCAACCAATCAGAACCTTGGGCGACCATATTTGTTGACCGCAGAGTGCGAAAAATAAAACTTTTGTATAGGACTTTGAGTAATTGCATTTTTTAAGATTCGTGAAAATCTGTGTAGTGATTGCAGAGGGGATGATGGGATGTGCCAGTCAATCAGAGGCCTTGGCGGCAATAGTTGTTCGATCGGCACGGAAAACACAAATGCAGCACTTGCCTCTTGTAAAGTTTCGATGGATATGTTGAAAACATTACGACGGACAGACGACAGACGTGGCGAAGGACGGTGCGCTATAACAATAGCTCACTTGAGCTTCTCTCAAGAGAGCTAAACATGTATTGGAGAATCTGCAGAATTTATATTGGTTTCAGTTTCTCTCTATATGAGTTTTGTTATCCCGCTTGAACGTATTTAAGGTTCTCTTTTATCTTATATAACGTAGAGTGTGATTGATTGAGAGAAAAATGAGAGTAGAAAAGGACAAGCTCATAATGTATATTTATTTACATGACTAGAATTGTAACTTCTTTGAATTATTCTTTCAGATAGGAAATCGGCCATCCCATTCCCTAAGGATTGCCAAGACTATCTGTGGTTAGGTCATGGCAGTAATGGATTATACACAATATACCCAAACAGGGGTGGTAGACTAGTTGTGTATTGTGACCAGCAAACAGATGGTGGAGGATGGACAGTAGGTTAATCAAACCTTCATATATGCCTTATATTAACAGTAGATATTACGCACTGCATGGGTCTATTCAAAACATTGCATTTCAAATACATGATTTGCTGACCGAAATAACCTTATGATGAATCACCCATACCTGAGCAATCGACTGTGAAAGATATAGATTGTTCCTTTATTATCATAAAATCACGTTATTAATTCAATGGCAAATATGGATAATGACGAGATCCTTATACACAGTACAAAATGTATTATTTAGAAAATCACAGGCATACAAATCAGGATAAAACAGAAACCAAAGCAAACAAACAAAAATCTCCATCACATGGAAAGAAGCGAACTCCCAAAAAAGGAGTGAGACCATGCCCAGGAAGAGTAAGCATCTCCTGCTTGGCATGCAACACCCGTCGCTTTAATTGGAATTTAGGAATTGCCACATCCGGTTACTTCGATTTCCGAAAATAAAGAACATTCTGTGGTTGGATGTTTCAAATGGTACTAAGACAGAATACAATCCATCTCGCTTGACGGTGGGACATCATAGTGTATTACAAGTCCTCGTATCGACCGTAGCATTTCCTCAGTGACGATGTTAGTCGACCAAAAACGTATCCATGACTGTGAAGCTTATCTGAAAGACGCCCAGCGATACATAAAAATGTCCTAGATTCTCTGTGTTGTACTGTACTTTACAAACTGCATTTATTTTCTTATTTAAATAAATTGTAATGGAAGTACCACATGTGAGAATGAAATATTCAAAATAGATTCCTATGCGCTGTAAAACATTCTCATGCAGCTGGGTTGAATATGTTCAACAAATCAAATACCTGGCACATACTTGTAATGCGACTGATAGTCAGAAAAAAGTGTAAGATATTAAAGGGAATTTCTTTCATCTCTTAAAAGGTTTTCCAAAGAAGAATGGATGGCTCGATCGATTTCTACCAAACCTGGACAGATTATACATTTGGCTTTGGAAATAAGACAGGAGAATTCTGGCTAGGTACATGTTAATTTATGTATCTCATTTCATACAAAGTGAAGTCTGAATTTGATACTCGTTCCCCGTTACATTGGATGTTTTGAAGTGTATGAATTACTTCTTTTCAGGTCTGTCGCCCTAAAGAAGCTTTGTTTTGGCATTTTATCAAACTGACATCATACTTATTATTTGGCTACTTCGCAAACTTGTCATTTTATCCAATAATTATCTGAATCAAAAGAGGTTCACATCTTCGCACAATTCCGCCAATGCTAATTTGAACATAGACTTTATTTGGATATGTTACTGAATCGACCCTACAGGAAATTTGGAACCGCGTCCTCTCTGTGAAGTAAATACACAAATTTAGATTCTAAAATTAAAACCAGAGGGCGCTTATGAAATTAATATTGGCGGATTATGAAAAACATTTTAGCTGGAAGCATCACTAATGAGAATTTAATATTAGAAACACGTGTCTGGTGTACAATAAATTGTTTTGAAATATTCTTCAAGAAGGTAAAGGGTTGGAACCCTTACGCATTATTTTTCTTTTTTGTAATTCTTTCATCTTACATCATTCGACTATAAGGTAAATATTCCTAGTAGACACTTAGAATGTTCTGATCACTTTTTTTCTTTCGTCTTAGTTCTAATCTAACTGTATTTGTTTAAGAAATATGGATTATGAAGGGAACTTTAAGACAGTAGGATCAGTCCCTGATTACATCTGGGGATAGGTTTAAGAAAGCTTATTTTGAAATTTGAGTCATCTTCTTCGAACTCCATCTTGCACTTCATGTAAAATTAAATCTAAACACTTTAATATTTCCATGATAAAAACGGAAGGGTTCTAACTCTCCACATTGTTGGAGGAACTTTAAACCACTTTTCTTGCACTAGACACGTGTTCCAAATATAAAATTATCATCAGTGATGCTTCCAGCCAAAGTGCTTTTCATTATAATAGTGCGTTTGAGATACTTAGGATTTATACATATTTCTTTTTGTATCTGATCATCAATCATTCTTTGATCTTGATCAAAAAATATAACTATTCAGCTATTTTTCAATAACAAAGAAGGATGTATTGTCAGATTTTATTTAAATTTCAGGAAACCATTTCGTGTTTGAGATTGTGAGTCAGGGATTTTATGAGTTGAGAGTAGATATGGAGGATTTTGCAGCAGAAAAAAGATATGCAATATATAAACGTTTTTCTATTTCTGATGAGAGTGAAGGCTTTAGACTTCTCGTTGGACATTATGCTGGAACGGCAGGTAGCCATTATTAGTTATACAGTGTTTGTGGGTGCTGCAACTTAGTGTTGTTGGAGATCCCCTCCTTTGTTTTACAGTGGGAGGGGGTAATAAAATATATTTTATCGATGAGAAGAGTTGTAACGGAAGTGCGAAACCAAGCCCATTTCATCTTATTTTCATCGACTCAAAAGATTTCTGTAACCCCCTCCCCAACCCCCTGTAAACATTGTTAAAGAATGTATCCCGTCGATGGCTTTTGGTCCTTTTCTGTTACCTTACTATATTTTAAAGCGTAAATCGCATAAGTAGAAGTAGAAGTTACCTAAATCAGACTTTTCTCAAATTTCTAAAACCTGGGTCCTGTAGCATCATATCCCAGCCATTTTGCTATGTCTTTCGGTATATTTAGGACATAATTTTCACAGATTTTGGTCATATTACATTCTTTAGATTGAGGATCACTGACGAGGATTTATTAACCGAAACGTGCATGGCTGGTCCATGCTGTAAATCTATCTGCTCTAAAATGATGCTTATGATGCTTATGAATTTGAAGACGTTAACAATTTAATAATTTGAGATTGCTAGTCAGGGAGTTTTTAAGTTGTAAATATGAAGGATTTCGCAGCAGAAAAACGTTATACAATTTATACACACAGACAAAAGTTAAGCAACAGCGAAATAGTTTTTAATGCAAAATGCTGGTTTGATAAAAAAATTGAAAATTATGCATCATGATATAGATCTGACCTTTGACGAAGACAATATTACTTTATCTAACATAATTGTATTATGCAACTTATTTTAAATCGGGATCGAAATGGGGACGGGTATGATTTTAAACAGTTCAAGTTAGACATTAAGTTCAAGGAATTGATTTATCTTGTATAATTCGCTATTCAGTATGGTTGCAATGAATCAAACTGTTAATCTGATGGAATTCAAAACTAAATATGTATTAAAAATGCTGAGAGAATGTTAATTATCTATTTAGAATTGGGAGTAAATATCTTTGAAAAAATATCGTGTCAAAAAGCGCGTTCATGAAACCGGAAGTGAAGTTAGGCGCCTATGTACCTGTAGAACTAATTTTTATCATCACACAAACATTAAGAACATGAATTAGATATTTTGGGGTTGTATTTTTATTACTATCGTTTTTATCAAAGAAATAAAGTTTGACAACGATATCTTTATGGTTGCTTTTTCTGTATTTTCTTTAAGATAACAATTTTGTGACCACTATTTTGTGGTATTTTTTATTGAACCCTAGTTCGACCAATATCAATCTTCATGTAGGACAACCATCTGCCAAAATGTCGCTTTCGGTTAAGAGATGATTCCGTGAATCGTAAAGTTTCTCTTTTCATGTCAAAATTAAAATCCGGATGTGCATCCCGTTGGACCAAGTTGCGGACAACTTTGGGTGAAAGTAATCATTAACATCGGTGAACATGGACAGCTCCGTGGTCTTCTCAAAAAAGGACCTAAGTATAGAATCCCATCCAAGATAGATTTTATTAAATGTCGCGAAGTGCTAAAGGAAGCTTTAGATAACTATACCAAACGATGGTGTAAATCGGAAGGAGTCGAATCGCATTCTCTGAATGACTGGAAAAACCTCATTTTGGACATTACTGACATTCGAACAGACAACTTCCACAAAAATCTTCATCTTTTTGAAAATCCAGGTTCTAGATCTGAAACATATTTTAAATCCAAATTACGTAATTTACATGAAAATTTTGTCTTCGCTCCTGCAGATAAAGCAGCGAACAACACCATAATCATATGAAAACTTTACTATATATCAACTTTAGTTTCGGAACTTTCGTCTACAAATACTTATATTAAAAGCAATGATAGTGTCCCTAACATTTTGAGCAAACATAACAGTGAAATTTCTTTATTCCACATCCCTATTTCTAAATTGGATCTTCCTACAATATACTGCATACCAAAACTGCACAAATCTCCTTACAAATTTAGATACATTGCTAATTCTAGCAACTGCTCAACTACAAGTTTGTCTAGAAATCTGACGTCAGCCCTCACGGCGGTAAAGGAACACGTTGCAAAATATTGTGAAACTGTTCTTAACAGGAATGATGTAAATTTATTTTGATCTATAAAAAATTCCGGGGATGTGATTGACAAAATGAAAACTAGAAATTTTCAAGCCAATAGGATTTCTTCATACGATTTTTCAAATATGTACACCACGCTTCCTCACGACAAGATCTATGATCAATTGTCCAAACTCATTAAATGGTGCTATAATCGAGAGGGGAAAACTTATATTTGTACATCTGAATCAAAGAGTTTCTTTTCCGCTACTGAATACAAATTATACAAGTCATGTAGTGCCTTGTCCTTCCTCTTTGACAACATTTATGTAAGATTTGGTGAGAATCTCTACAAGCAGGTTGTAGGGATTCCTATGGGTACAAATTGTGCGCCTCTTGTTGCAGATTAATTTTTATACACATATGAAAAAGAATTTATTCAAAATCTTCAAAAGCAAAGAAAACATGATGAAGTGAAATGCTTCATTGGTACTTCTAGGTACCTGGATGATATTCTTATTATCGATAATCCTGTTTTTGAAAAGTATAAAGATGTTAATTATCCACAAGAACTGACTCTAAACAAGGCAAACTTTACAGACACAGAAACACCATTTTTGGACCTAAATATCAAAATTGTCAATGGAGAAATTCAAACAAGTGTATATGACAAACGAGATGATTTTAGATTCAACATAGTAAATTTCCCCTGGCTCGACGGTGATGTCCCTAGATTACCGTCATACGGTATCTACATTTCACAGCTCATCCGGTATGCTAGAACATGTACTGATGTTTTGGATTTTCATAATAGAAATCTACAAATTACAAAGAAACTTTTAGGTCAAGGTTTTCGCTTTCACAAACTAGTAAAGACTTTCTGGAAACTTTACAAAAATTATGATCAACTTCTTTTGAAATTCGGACCCATACAAGCAACGGAGTATATTACTTTAGGTATTTCACAACCTGCATTTTATGGTGACATAATTAACAAAATAAGAAGGATCAAAGGTAGACAGCATATGTATCGAAAATGCGTCAGAGTCATCAAACACCTTTTATACCGTGGATATGATCCTAATGTCACCAGACGGACACTAAGCTTGGTACTTGACCAATATACAGTCTTGTAGGAGCGCATTCTTAAGACTTGCACTCTGACTGACTGTGACGACGGGACTCCATGACGGGCCCTGTCCCAACCTCCTTAGAGAAGACAGGGCCCCGACCACCTGTCCTCTCTGAATGTCAGTCGGACTCCTCGGGTGATAACATATATGAGCTCGCTACAGCCGGCAGAGCACGGACTGTTTTGCGCACGTCCTCTTTTTATATCCATTTACATATTCATCTGTGTTACTTGGACCCCTGTGTTTTAGGGTCTTGTTTATGTGTGGTCATCTAACAGTGAGAAGGTTGTTTTACACCATAATCGTGCGTTCTTCGAGACCTCTGGGAAATCGGAATAGTGGGAGGGTTGTGCGCACGTAATCCAGGATAACCACACCGTCTGCTATTTATGTGGCAGATGGCCGTCCTAAGTCGGCACCGGTTGCCCATTGGTCTCGTTGGTTTATGTGTAGTCTTTTATGTTTCATGTTTCTATGTTGTGAGTTGATGTTCCTTGTCCCTTTTGCGTCTCTTTCTGTGGGTATCTGTTCTGTGTTTTTTGCATGGGTGTTTTGGGATTTTGCTGTGGGTGCTGCAACCTAGTGTTGTTGGAGATCCCCTCCTTTCTTTTTTCTTATGGAATATAGAGTATATATGAGGAACAGATGTCTTAGACGGAAATTATCAGAAATTTATTAACAAGATCGATTAAAAGAGGGTAGTTGGGATAAACCTCAACCGGAAGTCGACTGAAAGAATATAATACTAATTTGTTGAAAGAAATTCATATTAGATTGTGAATCTTGAGTCTAATCTGGTTTATCTCTTGTTCAAGTACCTGTTACCTTATTTTTTCAATGCCTCTCTTCAAACTTTATTTTCCTCATTTGAGGCTCTATCCAAGCCAAATGCTATAATTTCGATATCATTTTAGTCTTATATGTTACCAAAAGGTGTAAAGTCATCTACAAAAGAATTTGTATTTGATATATTTTACTTAAACTTCCGAAATATTGGGGTGTTGCTTAACTTTGTCTGGGTGTATATAAAGTTAATATTTTTCTTTTGCTTATGAGAGTTACAATGTATGCAAAATAACATTTGGTTCAGATTGCAAAAATAATTGCCAGAGTAGGGATAATATTTCTTAATCTGACGTCAAAGAAAAAAGGACGGTCTGTCGAGTTTAGCCTTGTTTATATGTTATGAAAACTTCGGTATTTATAAAATGTAATAGAGAGAATACATTGTTTTTTGTATCCTTTTTTATCTTTCATCTTACGTCAGTAAATCAACACAATAATCTAATGTAAGAGATTGGAAAGTTCAGGATTATTTTATCTCATAAATGTTTTTTTTTTTTTTTTTTTTTTTTCGTTTTCATTTCAGGGGATTCATTGACTAATCAAAATGGCGCCAAATTTTACACGAAAGACCGTGATAATGCAAAAGCTTGTGCTGTAACTTACAAAGGTGCCTGGTGGTACACAAATTGTCATCTCTCTAACTTGAATGGAATGTATCTGAGAGGTGCTCACTCCTCTGCTGCTGATGGTATTGAATGGAAAACATGGCATGGATTTTACTATTCACTCAAATTTACAGAAATGAAAATAAGACGACTTTGAAATATGATAAAAGTAACAAATAATTGATAATTTTCATTTGAGCGAATCCATGATTTAACATTTCAGTAAATAAATAAGACAATTCTCAATCATAATGAGTCCCATATTTCAAAAGGTATATCATATCACTAATACCTATTAACCAGTGATAGATAAATATATAATAAAGAAATCATATGATGAGGATGAATCCTATTGTAGTATACGTTTTAAGGATATCTTCCTTAGTTTGTATACAAAAATCCGTGAATTTACGATGATAATGTCCCTAGTTGCACTATGACCGACTGTGACGACGGGGCTCCATGACGGGCCCTGCCCAAACCTCTTTAGAGAGGGATCCCTATTGGTACTAATTGTGCGCCTCTTGTTGCAGATTTATTTTTATACACGTATGAAAAAGAATTTATAAAAAAAATTTCAAAAACGAGGAAACATGATGATGTGAAATGTTTCAATGGTACTTCTAGGTATCTGGATGATATTCTTACTATCGACAATCCTGTTTTTGAAAAGTATAAAAATGTTATTCATCTACAGGGACTGACTCTAAACAAGGCGAATGTTACAAACACAGAGGCACCATTTTTGGACATGAATATCTAAATTGTTAATGGAGAGATTCATACAAGTGGGTATGACAAAAGAGATGACTTTGGATTCAACATAGTGAATTTTCCCCAGCGGTGATGTTTCTAGATTACCGTCTAATATTAGCTACTGTCCTCTTCACTAAATCCAGAGCACCCTGTTTTGGCTATTTATTCTGTCGTCTGAAAAATTTTTCTTTTAACAATAGGTTTCGTTTCGAGAATTGACCTCATTTAGTCGTAACTGGAAATTAACTTCAACTTACCCTATCAGCTGCCTTAAAAACCGCAATATGAAAAATAAAATAATGTATATGGGAAATTTCCATGTTAAATTCAAGCCGCCGCCATATTGTTCTCCGTGTCAACAATGGTTAATAGTGACGTCAAAGTGTCCGACGTCACGCATTTCAGTGATTTTACTATAGAAAATCCCCGTAGACTTTTTATTTTCCGTCCTATTTCTAACTAAATTGACGTACAGCCATAACAATGGTATTTTCTGTTACGGCTAAAGGAGTACTATAAAATTGATATCGTTTTGGAAGATGACAATATGATATTTTAAAGAAAATCGGGAAAACAGGGTGCTCTGGATTTAGTGAACAGGACAGTACATTTTGCAGCTCATCCGGTATGCTAGAACATGTACTGATGTTTTGGATTTTCATAGTAGAAATTTACAAATAAGCAAGAAACTTTTAAGTCAAGGTTTTCGGTTTTACAAACTTGTAAAGACACTCTGGAAATTTTACAAAAACTATTGTCAACTACTTTTGAATTTCGGACCCATGCAAGCAACAGAGTATATTACTTTGGGTATTTCGCAACCTGCATTTTATGGTGACATGATCAACGAAATTAGAAGGATCAAAGATAGACAGAATTACCATAAAAATGCGTCAGAATTATCAAACGTCTTTTATACCGTTTGTCACCAAATGGACACTGGGCTTGGTACTTCGCCAATCTACAGTCTTGTACCAGCGCATCCTTCAGACTTGCACTCTGACTGACTGTGACGATGGGACGCCATGACGGGCCCTGTCCAAACCTCTTTAGAAGACAGGGCCCCGACCACCTGTCCTTTCTGAATGTCGGTCAGACTCCTCGGGTGATAACATACATGAACTCTCATCAGCCGGAAGAGCACAGATTGTATTACGCATGCCCTCTGTTTATATCCATTTACATATTCATCTGTGTTGCTTGGGCTCTGTGTTTTGCGGTCTTGTTTGTGTGTGGTCATCTGACAGTGAGGAGGTTGTTTTACACCACAATTGTACGGTCTTCGAGACCTCTGGGTAATCCGAAAAGTGGGAGGATTATGCGCACGTAATCCAGGATAACCACACCGTCTGCTACTGACGTGGCAAATGGCCGTCCTAAGTCGGCACCGTTTGCCCATTGGTCTCGTTGGTTTATGTGTAGTCATTTGTGTTTGATGTTTCTCTGTGATTTGGCGTTCCTTGTACCATTTTCGTCTCTCTTTCTGTGGGTGTCTTCTTTGTGTTTTTACGATAGGTGTTTTGGGTTTTAGCTGTTGCTGCTGCAACTAGGTGTTTTTAGAGATTCCCTCCTTTCTTATCCATATGCCTTTTGAAATGCATCTACCTTACCCTTGATAAATGAAAATTAGGTTTTATTGGCAATTTTCATGATTATTAAGTTTAACAAAAACCGGACGACGACATTAGTTTGCCATATTATTTGCAAATACTGAAAACAACCCAATTCACATTTTTTATATATTATCTATAGGAATATTAGATCGTATGCATGCGATATG
Source organism: Pinctada imbricata (assembly GCA_033119305.1). Taxonomy (NCBI): domain Eukaryota; kingdom Metazoa; phylum Mollusca; class Bivalvia; order Pterioida; family Pteriidae; genus Pinctada; species Pinctada imbricata. The sequence goes on along the minus strand of VSWD01000003.1, from coordinate 3,603,979 downwards.
TTTAACAGTTTTCCAACGATGAACATAAGAAAACATACGCGGTCTTTCTTTATTCTATCCTCTACATACGATAGCTGGACAAACCAACAAAAATGGAATGCTCAAGGTGACACATCTTCATCAAGCAATAAACGACATTAGAATACACAAATATCACATCGATTAGAAAATGAAGTCTTCAAAAAATATCCGACACCTCATGAATTCTTCATTTGCACCTGGTCTCACGTCGGAATGTTGTCCATTACGGGGCTCGCAGCCATTCCGATGGGAATTCTCACGATTTGGCCTTGCTTTCTCGACTTTGAGACCGAATAACAGTTAGGCACTTATTTTATGTTTTTTTTTTTTTTTTTTTTCGTTAAGGTGTATTGCATACTCAACTGGATTACCTGCACAAATTTACATTGATAGACAGAGATATCTCAAGATGCTCATTTCAACGGTTGTTGCATAAACACAAACTATCATCAACTAAAAAGAGCATCATAAGCACGACCCTAAAAGCAGAAATATATGGTTGCACAAAATAAAAAGAACGGCCCGTATTTTGGACCTGGTAAAAAGCTTGTTAGGGCAGACTTATTCCTTATTTATTGTCTCATCAATGAAGAATATGGATAATGACCATATCCCTGTATACAACACAAAATCGATAATTCAGAAAATCAGAAACCAGAGGCATACAAAATAAGGATAAAACAGGAACCAAAGCAAACAAAAAAAAACCTCCACCACATAAAAAGAAGCGAATTCTCGATATGGGAGTGAGACCAGGTGCCCAGGAAGAGTAAGCATATCTTTTCCTTCAGAGACCAACGATTCAATGAATTCAGCTTCGTACGAGTAAAGGTATATGTCGGCAAGGAGTGGGGCACAATTGGTCCCCATTGGAATTCCGACAATTTGCTGGAAGGCCTTTCCTCCAAACACCAAAAAAATGTTGTCGATCAGAAAGTTTAACATCAATAAATTTGTATTTGCGATTATCGTTCTTACTTGAAAACGCATTGCTTATAATTTTGTGAGTCTTTCTCTCAATTTAGAATGTGGAATGTGTAAAGTGTCGAAAAATCAAAGACTTTGATCGAATGGACTAAAATGAATGGATTTCAGATGTCTAAATGTTCCTTCGAATTCTTAAAATCCACTTCTGGTTGATACCACTGCGAGAATATACTGTCGAACAATACTTTTGAAGCCCAGATTTAATTTCAGATACGATTTTGGTGAGTAGGATATCTACAGATTTGGTAGAACATTTTGGGGAACCAGCGATGAAACGTTTTTGTACGTTTTTGCATCGGATGTTTTTGGTGTTTTACTGTTGATGCTGCAACGGGGTCTTGTTGGAGATCTCCCTTCTTTTTATATCTACACTTATTTCGTGTTGCAGTGTGGAGTTGGTAAAGCAATTCCCCGCGACCCGATGTTTGAAGTGTTTTAATTTCATTGTGTTCTTAAACTTGGCTTTGTTGTAGTGTCTTCTACGTAAGACTCTTATTCAGTTTTCTTCCATTGTACTCGTCTTTTGTGTTTTTGCATCGGATGTTTTGGTGTTTTACTGTTGATGCTGCAACGGGGTCTTGTTGGAGATCTCCCTTCTTTTTATATCTACACTTATTTCGTGTTGCAGTGTGGAGTTGGTAAAGCAATTCCCCGCGACCCGATGTTTGAAGTGTTTTAATTTCATTGTGTTCTCTAACTTGGCTTTATTGAAGTGTCTTCTACGTAAGACTCTTATTCACTTTTCTTCCATTGTACTCGTCTTTTGTGTTTTTGCATCGGGTGTTTTGGTGTTTTACTGTTGATGCTGCAACGGGGTCTTGTTGGAGATCTCCCTTCTTTGTACATTATTATTGATATTAATGATTGAATTTTTCGGCATATAGATCCTTTGTCCGTGTCAGCAAGCAGCAGATATAGTGTTCCGCAGGCGTATGTGATAATAAATCAGGATGCTAGACCCTGATCCTTTGTCCTATCTGAATGTAGACTGACAGGTAAATGTTAAAGTCTTCAAATTCAATAGCTCGCAACAGCCGACAGAGCACGGACTGTAATACCATGATTAAGTAAGCCTTTTTTATATCAATTGACATATTCATCTGTGTTGCTTGGTCCCCTGGGTTCTGCGGTCTTGTTTGTGTGTGGTCATCTAACAGTGAGGAGGTTGTTTACACCACAATTGTACGTTCTTCGAGACCTCTGGGTAATTGGAAAAGTGAGAGGGCTAAGCGCACGAAATCAAGGATAACCACACCATTTGCTACTTGCGTAGCAAAGGGCCGTCAAAAGTCGGCACCGGTTGCCAATTGGTCTCGTTGGTTCATGTGTAGTCTTTTGTGTTTCATGTTTATATGTCGTGTAACTCTTTTCTGTCTCTTGGTATGCTCGTCTTTAGTGTTTTGGCATCGGATGTTTTCTTGTTTTGCTGTTGGTGCTGCAACATGGTCTTGTTGGAGATCCCCTCCTTTCTTTTATCTCTCGTCAGTGATCCCAAATCTAAACAAAGTAATATTGCAAAAGACTGTGAAAATTATTATATCCAAATTTACCGAAAGACGTAACAGAATGGATGGGAATTCATGTTTGCCTTGTATATTTAGTGACTCAAATTATTATAGCGAATTTTTGTTCTGGTAACATTTTAACCTTAAATACATCACTTTATTTCGAATATTTCACGTTTTCTTAATCATTTTTATTAGTATCATTCGATCAAAGCCTTTGATTTTTCGACACTTTACACTACAATTCCACATTCTAAATTGAAAGCGAGACTCGCAAAAATTATAAGTAATGCGTTTACAGGTAAGAACGGTAATCGCAAATACAAATTTATTGTTATTTACTATGACAAAACCTACTTTGTAAAATAAAAGTCCGATTCTAAAAATAAGTACACTGAAACTGATATTATTCAGATGTTAGACTTTCTGATCGACAACATTTTTGTGGTATTTGGAGGAAAGGTCACTGAGGAAGTTCTACGGTCGATATGGGGAACTCGTCATACACTATGATGTCCTACTCTCCAGAATGGTGGATTATATTCTGTCATAGACCATTTGAACCATCCAACCAAAAATTGTACTCTATGTCTTCCGAAATGGAAGTTACCGGATGTGACAGTTCTACCGAATTGAAACGGCGGGCGTCTTTGTTAGGCTGGCTTTGTACATCCGTGTTGGTATTTGTGTTTGGATTCTAAGGAATTTCATATCGTCATCGCCTGCTTATGGCGTGTTCATATCTCAGTTGATACGCTATGCCAGAAACAGATAGGAGAGCTAGGCGTCTCTCAGATTAGCTTCTCAGTCAGGGATACGTTTGTGACCGACTAACATCGTCACTGTGAAGTCCCATTCTCCAGAATGGTGAATGACATTCTGCCATAGACCATTTGTACCGTCAAACAAAAATTATACTATATATCTTCAAAAATGGAAGTAACCGGATGTGACAATTCTACCGAAATGAAGCGACAGGTGTTGCATACAAGCAGGAGATGCTTACTTTCCCAGTGCACCTGATCTCACTCCGATATCGGGAGTACGCTTCTTTTCATGTGGTCGAGGATTTTGTTTGTTTGTTTTTGTTCCTGTTTTATCCTGATTTTGTATGCCTTCGATTTCTGATTTGGTGAATTATCGATTTTGTGCTGTATATGGAGATATGGTAATTATCCACATTTGTAATTGTTTCCTGTTACATCCTTCCTTGACCTGAAGGATATGGTCATTCCTTGAACGATTTAAATGGACTTGGTAAAGATACCGAGGCATGAAATGAATTTTAGTTCAACACATTCATGAGCAATTTCACACGAAATACTAATAACATACACTTTTAAAATGTAATAAAAAAAAAGATATGTCCAGGAGGTTTCTCATTGCATTAGCTTCAAATGAAAGTAAACACCATAAGTACCTAAATGCGTAATTGCTAATTGACTGTTAGGGAATTAGCAATTGAAGAAACTCAGTAGGTTCTTTCTCATCCTTTGAATTTTTCTTATTCATTACATTTCAATTACATCATACCTCAAGACATACAATAAATGTTGAGTATTAAAAAAATAACAATGATTTAATTATATATCCACTGACCTTCTTCCAGTAAAGCTACTCCTGATTTCCTACATTCTCCTCGTTTTATTTGGATTATTTCGCTGGATCTCCTCCTGTGGTTATGTACAAACGGTATTTACATGGACCGAGTATGCCGAGACAACATCTATACGAAACAGAGTGATCTCTTTACAACTGGAAACCATGTTAGAATAATCTGATGTTCAACAGTTGTCGTGAACATCTACTATCACGAAATTTATGATAGATATAATCAATCTCTCTGAATGAAATAAAACAGCAATCCAACTCTATACCTTCATAAAGAAAATTCCAAACCATTTTTCTGCGCCATACACGTGTTTCGAATATTTAATTCTCATCAGTGATACTTCCAGCGAAGCCACCAAATTCATTTCAGTAGCACCCTCTCTAATGTTTTGAAATTAGATTGTACAATTACTTTACTTTTGATAATACTGTATCCTGATCGAGGCCGAGGTAGGTCGCCGTCTTTTGATCTCTTAATTTTCTATTCGCTGTCAATATTTTCTCCTAAATTCTTCATCTCGCCGAAACTGTATAATTAGAAAAGTTTCTAGTTTCAATACTTCATAGGTTCAGAACGATTGTACCTCATAGAAATCATTTGAAACAGTGATCTTCGGTCCTTTTGAAGTTCTCAATCAAAATTTTTGCACGTTGTCGTTGACAGTCGTCAGTCACTGGAAAATTTCAAACTCAGGTACTTGCTACTGTCACGACGGGAATGTAATTTTGAAGAAAATAGCTGAAGTTTCTGTTTTTCTCGTCATTTACTGATTTTTCTGTCTTTCATGAAATTTTAAGGACAGGAACTGGTCTAAGAAACTTCAAAAACAGGAGCATAGCAACCGAACAACGCTCTAAAAACCACGTATACCGGTACATCATCGAAATTGTCATAAAATTTTCAATAATACTGATATCGTATTTATATTTAAGGGCTACTGTTAATATTAATAATAACACTATTTTTTCTTTGCATAATTATCATTCGAAAGCCGATCTTAGCAACATACTAAATGATTTTGATGGAAGTAGTTCCGGCTCTTCCGGTACTTTATCGTGTTTATTGGGGTATGAAGTGTATTTCGCCATTTTTCTGACGATCATATTAACCAATCAAAATGCATAGATTGGTGTAAACAAATTTATTTGGAAATTATAATAGGTATAACATTGTATACACTTATCGTATACGGTTTTATAACCAATTCAAAGAGTATTTTGGAACTAACTTATAGTAAGATAAACAAACCCAAGTGATATAAGTAGGTGTTGCTTTGCCGTCGCCTTCAACGCTGAAGAAATTTGAAATGGATAGAGGCTTATTAAAAAGATAGATATCTATGACAAATATGGATAATGACCATATCCCTGTCTACAGTACTGTCTACAGTACAAAATCGATAATTCAGAAACCGAAGGCATACAAAATCAGGATAAAACAGGAACCAAAGCAAACAAAAACCTCCACCATATGAAAAGAAGCGAACTCCCGATATGAGAGTGAGACCAGGTGCCCAGGAAGGGTTTCCTTTTTTGTAATAGCTCAATTTGTTAGAGCGTGTTGTGCACAACTGATCAGCCTATCGATAGGCATGGAGTTCGAACTCCAAATGGGACGTCGTTTTATATCCACATCTTATCCCAATTTCACAATTTGACAATTTGAATTATCAATTTTACCATGATCAATTTGGTAGGAGGGAAGAATCCACGGGTTAGTCAAAATTCTTTAATATGTGTAATCAATGAATGAAAGTCAAACACAAGAAAACATTTTTTTTTTATATCACAAACGCAAGGTTTTCTAGTTCGGGAAAAAAATGGTACAAAAAGATACAAAAAGATACACGACTGACCTAATGAACAATCTCTAGTGCAAGTGCAGAAGGCACACTAATCGTATGCAAGTATAATATCCAAGTATAATGAACAATGTAGTTCCTCGGTTTATCCTTAATTAATTTTATATTTTTGGATGTATACAATTGTTAAACGTCTTCAAATTCAATAACATCAGTTGAGAACAGATACATTTGCAGTATTGACCAGACATACACGTTTCGGGTACTAAAACCTCGTCATTGATCCTCAATCTAAAAATGCAATATGGCCAAAAAGTATGAAAGTTATTATGTCAAAACAACGTACCAAAAGATGTAACAGGATGGGTGGGATATCATGCTACTGGACCAACATTTTAGAAATTCCAAGAAATTTTGATAACAGCAACTTTCGAATGCGTTGAAGAAAGGACCAACCGAAATTGATCTAAATTGGCTACATATGCCCTCGCGATCCTGATCCACCAGCAGCGACACTCACCAAGTGGAGCAAATGTTAAAATTCTTCAAATTCAATGACACCATTTAAGAACTAATAAATTTCCAGTATGGACCAGAAATACACGTTTCTGTTACTAAACCCTCGTCAGTGATCATCAGTCTAAACAATGTAATATAGCCAAAAAGTGTGAAAGTCATTACATGTATGTCAAAAATGTACCAAAAGATGCAGCAAGATGCTACAGGACCCACGATTTAGATTTTATGGTAAAGGTTCTCACTTTCTATTCTATGGTATTTCAAATCGTTAAATTGAAGCGGTACGTGCCCTACGGCCTATTAAAACCTTCGTCAAAAATCCTAACGAACAAACCCCAGGCAGATATGTTTATGGGAGGAAAAAGCGATAATTCTGTTTGGGGTTTAGTCAAATGTTCAGAAAAGGAAATGATCTCCAGCTTGACCACCCTGCACTCATCCAGCGAAACAAACCCACAAGACAGTTACACTTATATGACATCAGACAACACTACAAACCACAAAAAAGACACAACAATATTCACTAGAACATCAAATAAGACAATTGAAACAGACGTACAGAAACATCAAACATTAATGACAACACAAAAAAGGAAGGAGAAGAATGTGCATCCGGCGCCGACTTTGGACGGCCATCTGCTATTAGCAAATGGGGTGGTTATCCGGATTACGTTCGCATTGCCCTCCTACTTATCTGTATACACAAAGGTCTCCATAGACGCAAAATTGTTGTATAAACATAGCACTTCTCACTGTAAGGTGACATTACAAACAAGACAGTTGAACGCAGCGGCCTCTTGTGGCACATACGTTAATGAATTTGAAGATGTTAAACATTCTATGTAAATGGATCTAAAAAAATATATGGCATGCGTATAGTAATTTGTGCTCTGCTGGCTCAAGCGAGCTTTTAATGAATCACCCGAGAAGTATGACCAACATTCAAATAGGACAGAGAATCAGGACCAAGTCTTGTCTGACGACATTAAAACAAGGCTCGACATAGAGTTCCGTCTTCTCGGCTGGCCAGTGTGCAACGTTTTGATAGGCACTGGTACGAAACTGTAGATTGGTCCATTGTTTTGATGGCTTTTGGATCATATCCTCGGTAAAGTATACGACCGACTATTTCCTTACACTTGCGGTTGAAGTTTGATCTGCCTTTGATCCTTCTGATTTCGTTTACTAGCTTACCGTGGAATTAAGGAAATGAAATTCCCAATGATACATACTCTGATGATATAGTTGCCCCTCATTATGAAAGAAGTTCGGAATAGTTATTGTAAAATTTTCAAAAAGATTTTACAAGTTTATGATATCTAAATTCTTGAACTTTGACTGATAAGTTTCTTTGTAATTTTCTTTTTTTTTAATCATTGAAGTCCGAAACATGGGAGCACGTTCTAGAGTATCTGATGAGCTGAGAGATGTAAATGCAATGATGAAGCCAAAATTTGCTCTTTTGTCGTATATTTTCTTGTTATTGATTTTAATATCAAGATCCAAACATGGTGTAGCTTTATCATCTGTGTTTGCTTTATTCAATGTTAACTTAACAGTGGATACATTTCATTTTTTAATAGTCAAAATGTGGTTTATAATAATTATAATCAAAAAATTATTAAGATACCTAGAGGTACGGATGTAACATTTAAAGTAGTCTTATTTCTTGGGTTTTGGCAGATTTTGCAAGAATTCTTTTTCGTATGTGTAAAAAAGTAAATCTGCAACCATAGGCGCACAATTCGTACCCATAGGAATTCCAATAACTCACCTGTATAGAAAAGGAGGGGATCTAAAAAAAAAAAGAATAGTTGCAGCATCAACAACAAGCTCCAAAAACACCCACTGTAAAAACACAAAGACGACACACACAGAAAGAAACGTAATGATACAAGGAACGTCAAATGACAGAGAAGCATCAAACACAAATGACTACACATAAACCAACGAGACCAATGAGCATTCCCTGCTGACTTAGTAGCAGACGGTGTGGTTATCATAAATTACATGCGCACAACCCTCCCACTTTTCCGATTCCCTAGAGGTCTCGAAGAACGCATAATTGCGGTGTAAAACAATCTCCTCACTGTCAGATGACCAGACACTGAGAAGACCGAAAAACTTAGGGGCCAAAGCAACATAGCTGAATATGTAAATGGATATAAAAAGAGGGCGTACGTAATACAACCCGTGTTCTGCCGACGCGAGCTTATGTATGTTATCACCTGAGGAATCCGACTGACATTCAAAGAGGACAGGCGCCAATTTTACTAAAGGTCTTAAGTGTAAACTTAGGCGTAAGTTTAGACTTAGGGGTAAGTTACGACATTTTTCATGATTTTTCTGTTTTACTAAAATGAGGTAAAGAAGATCCTGACGATAATCTCAACAGCACTCACAATAGAGCACCAAATTGAGCATCGACGGACCCTAGCAAGCTAGACGTCGGATCAGGTACCCGGGAGGAATAAGCATCCCATGTTGGCTAGCCGCACTTACCGTCGATGTTCATGTAGGAAAATAAAAACTATATATAAAATACATGCATTGCACTGTCTGAGGTTATATCTATATAGAAAGTGCTATGGCGACCATGTCAAGGAAAATATTCAAAACACTTACTGTCAAAAGTCGTAACTTACGACAAACTTAGTTCACGTGTAAATTTTGGCGTAAATATACCACTGCCCTCGACCACACGTAAGTCTACACGTTAGTCATAAACAGAAAAGAAGGGACTAAATTAAAGGATAAAACCATACAATTATGTAAAGGAAGATAGTTTTCCGAAAACAAAAGCTTGTTTTTGATGGTTTGAATGCTGAAAAGTTTAAACTTCTTGCTAAAAATAGCTTATGGTGAGTTTACATAGTGTCATAGCAACGAATCCAATTCGTATGTATGACACACGTTCCAAAACCCTTTCGCTCTTTATATTAACGTACTCAAACTTAAAATACTCATTACGCTTTTTTATATTTTTCTTTTAAATTCTTCATTATTTTTTCTAGAGAATATAAAAAGAAATAATATGCATGTATTCAAATGATTAGAGATATCTGTACATTTACACGAAGAGCATACATTTAAGTATTAAGTTATTTCATATGTTTACGGTATTCAGGCTTGTATTCACACTTGGAAACAATTAATTGTAACATAAGAAAGAAAAATAACATGAATATATCAAATAACAATAAAATATGGATTTTGCCGACGTTTTTATTTTCACAAACTCATTTTGATGTAGGAGAGATTGGATAGAATTGGATTGCAATGAGGTGGATAGGATAGGATGGGTTAGGATAGTATAGGATAGGGTAGAATAGGATGGGATAGGATAGAATGGGATAGGATAGGATAGAGTGGATAGGAGGTGGATGTAGGATGTATGATGGTGGATAAGATAGGATAGAATTGTCAAATAAGTGGATTGCAGTACTGTTATTGTGTTTTATGTTATATCTTACTCTATCGAATCAGACATAATTGCAGTTATTAAAGAAGACGCTCATATATAGTAACTAGGCTAAAAACGAAATTATTATAGCTTTGAGAGGTAAAACGTTGGAATTACGATATTGAAATACAAAGGCAGATTGATATGTTGTGAGCCTCATATTGAAGGATTTAAATTTAATCAGACATTTTGCTTTATTTTTCTAAATAATCGTACCATAAATTAAGAGGAAAAATCATTATTTTGAAGTCGAAATCGTCAAGTTTGTGATTTCTTAATTGCTGCACAATAAGTGTTTTTAAAAACTGTTTTTTTCCCTTAATAAATCATTTTATATTTATTCATTCTAGGTTCCAGATAATGAATTTGAAACCCGTCCATATCAGAGTAATAATCATCCAAGGTAACGGTCTGTTCGTTAAGCCAAGGTCCGAATCATAATTTTGCAAAAACAATCTTGTATGTCGACGTCGAATTGATCCCGATTTGTCATCTCGAGTACCCTGTACCAACATTGTGCCGACTAAAGACAGACGTCAAAGTGCCTACTTCACGCCAACTGACTTCCGTCTTTGCAAAGGCTTTCCAGCGCAAACTTGTGCTGACTTGAAATTGATTCATAGCGATCTGTTACGACTAGAATCCGATCCATGCCAACAAAACTTTGTTCAAATAAACGCACTCAACGGCGAAAAATAGATACTCGTACATATAGTATGACGCCTGAGGCGGATTAAGTTCGGGCGCAGTATGTGACGTAGCGTAACAGATCTTGTCTACTATTGAGTCTAAAGAGAGAACTGTGCGCAATAATGTACCGATAAAATAAGGAATTAGTAAAAGTTTATCACAAAACAAAAAAAAAACCTGATCAAAACATCATAATCAATAGGCATGCAAATCACTGAAATATACATGACAAAAACAACGATGGAAATGTACATGGCAAAACCAACGATGGAAATATACATGACAAAAACAGCGATGGAAATATACAAGGCAAAAACAACGATGGAAATATACATGACAAAAACAACGATGGAAATATACATGACAAAACATCGATGGAAATATACATGGCAAAAACAACGATGGAAATATACTTGGCAAAAACAACGATGGAAATATACATGACAAAAACAACGATGGAAATATACATGACAAAAACAACGATGGAAATATACATGGCAAAAACAACGATGGAAATATACATGACAAAAACAACGATGGAAATATACATGGCAAAAACAACGATGGAAATATACATGGCAAAAACAACGATGGAAATATACATGGTAAAAACAACGATGGAAATATACATGACAGAAACATCGATGGAAATATACATGACAATAACAACGAAGGACATATACATGGCAAAAACAACGATGGAAATATACATGGCAAAAACAACGATGGAAATATACATGGCAAAAACAACGATGGAAATATACATGACAAAAACATCGATGGAAATATACATAGCAAAAACAACGATGGAAATATACATGGCAAAAACAACGATGGAAATATACATGGCAAAAACAACGATGAAAATATACATGACAAAAACATCGATGGAAATATACATAGCAAAAACAACGATGGAAATATACATGACAAAAACAACGATGGAAATATACATGACAAAAACAACGATGGAAAAAACATACATGACAAAAACAACGATGGAAATATACATGACAAAAAACAGCGATGGAAATATACATGACAAAAACAATGATGGAATATACATGACAAAAACAACGATGGAAATATACATGACAAAAACAATGATGGAAATATAAATGACAAAAACAACGATGGAAATATAAATAACTAAAACAACGATGGAAATATACATGACAAAAACAACGATGGAAATATACATGACAAAAAACAACGAAGGAAATATACATGACAAAACAACGATGGAAA